>NW_010582634.1:163068-209679 GCF_000705375.1 Tinamus guttatus | reverse complement strand
CTTAAGGAAAAAATTCTTAACAGTGAGGGTGATGGAGCACTGGAACAGGCTGCCCAGAGAGGTTGTGGAGTCTCCTTCTCTGGAGATCTTCAAAACCCGCTTGGATGCAGTCCTGTGCCACGAGCTCTAGGTGACCCTGCGTGTGCAGGGGGATTGGACTAGAAGACCTCTAGAGATCCCTTCCAACCTTAAGCATTCTATGATTCTATAATTCTCTCAAGAGTTCTTGTATGGCCTTGAACTAGATACTTCCCTGAAAAAACTGTCAGCCACTGTCAACAAGTTCCCAGTGGAAGTACCAGTATTTCCTGTTATGGTAATTTTGTTGTTCTTACCAGCTACAGTACAGCTCTTCTATAACCATAGCAGTGTTCGATTCTCTCAAGAGTTCTTGTATGGCCTTGAACTAGATACTTCCCTGAAAAAACTGTCAGCCACTGTCAACAAGTTCCCAGTGGAAGTACCAGTATTTCCTGTTATGGTAATTTTGTTGTTCTTACCAGCTACAGTACAGCTCTTCTATAACCATAGCAGTGTTCATTTTCTTTGATCCAGGAAGTTTCCTAGATGCTGATATGTTTTGTTTTTTCTTTTTTTTTTTTGTTTTTCTTCTCTAGCTGGATTGGAGAGTCTGTGATAACATAGTGGAATTTGCAATTTGGAATTTGGGACCCTTGAGTTTCATGTTTGTTGTTATTTGTAGAGATTTCTAGGCTTATTTCAGGATCAGAATCCAAGATATAATGTAGAATCAGAAACGGCCATATGCAAGTAAATTACTGATATAAATGATTTATAGACTGAGCATGATTATCACACAATAGCACATACGGTTTGTCCAATGTCAAGAAGTGGTGTTTCTCTATAGACTGAAAAATCACTTTACTTTTCAAATGACTCTATGATAATTTGAAGTAGACTGATTCCCAGCATTTCTCAGTGTGTAAAGCAGGTGAGATGAGGTTATTTTTTCTGGTTTCTCTTCACAATCACATACGACTGGAGATACTCGGACAAATACATTTTGTAAACTTTGTTCTGCCCCCTTCCTCATTGCCCTTCAGAATAAGAGTACACAGAGAGTATTCGCCGAAGATTGAGCTTCTTCATAGCTTTATGTCAGACAACTTGACACACACAAAAATTCTGGCAAAATATATTCATTATTTTCTCAGTGACATGGCATAAGTGAGGTTACAAAAATTTAACCTCCAGCACTATGGCAGTGCTCAGAGTTGGCGGAATCAACTGATTCTGCTTCATAGCCCATTTGATTGCAATCTCCATTTTGTGCTTGGTCCAATAAAACCTCTCTGTGCTGCCTATGAAGATACTGGATAAGTTTAACTTAGGATGCACGGTGTTTTATGCAAGCCTTATTTTTTCCAGAATTTTCCAGGATTCACATTCCGTTTAAACAGACACCCTCTAATTCCTCTGAAGTGCGCCAAAATGAATGGCAAAAAGGCTTACCGATATTTCTGTTCACTGGAATACTGCAGGAAGGAAAACTGATAGTTACAGACTTAGAAAGATTCAGAAGCTCCTGCCCTCTGGCAGTCTGGACCTGCTGCTGGAAAATCCTTACCAGAGCCAGACTTCTGCCCTGTTTAGTCTAATGCAGATGGTTCCTGCATCTTAGCTGCAGGGCAGTAACTCACATCAGAGAAACACTAAGGGACAACTTGAAGGTACACACGAGACCAGCCTGGTAGGGCAGGTAATAACTTTTATTGAAGTAGCCTATTGAATCAGGGAAAATGGATAAACACACAGGTTTTAATCAACCACAGATAAACTGCCTAGATAAATGCCTGCATAAATCATGATGCACTGGCAGTTTTCCATCTGACATTCTTCTGTGAATATTGCTTTATAAAGCCGGAGAGAGAAATCACCTAGGGAAAAATCTCCTACTGGGATGTCTTTCAGTAAAAGGGCTTGGAGTACTCAGAGTAGCTACCACCTGATCCGCCTGTTTAGCACTTTGTTGGCTCATTTCACTACCCAAGCCTAATAGTACATAATCAATAATATCCTACACTCTCCTCCTCAAAGAAAGAGCAGTTAATGTACCTATCTGTGTTTGTATTTTTTTCTTTTAACTATGGATTTTATTATATTGTAATTTCCTTACTTACTGCTCTACTGGGGATAAGACTAGATTAACTTGTCTCCAGTTCTTATATTTTTGTAAAGAAAGCTTTAGTAGTATGAAATTATCACTTTTCTAATGTACATTACCAGAGTAATCATGTGATGGATTTTAATCTTTTTTTTTTTCTGGCGCATTTTATTTTTGTACACATTTATCTCACTTTTTTTTTGAAATTAGGACTCAAATTGGGTATTTTATATAATAATGCATTTTGAAATTCCTCTGGAAAGCAGTTGTTCATATTTCAGTTTTGCTGCTTTTTCCCCATGCGTAACCATATTTTAATATATTTAAGATATTTTAAACAAACAAAATATTTCCCAAAAAACTTGGAAAAAATCCCGTGGTGTCAAGTGCATATTGCCACTGAATTCAAAAGGATTAAGAGACTTTGTACAACATATTCTTAATCAATCTTCAGCAGGGAGGAGAGGAGGAGATGCTGTCCTCCTCTTTATGATTTTTGCATGGACCAGGCTTCCATTCTTCCATACCTGCCAAATAAAACTTTACTTTCCACTCATCTCGGTACATAATACACAAGCAGGTTGGATCACAAGCCTGCATTTATAAATGCAGTGCAGTATATTGCAGTGAAGGGAACTCTAGCTTGTTTGAGTTGGAGAAGAGACATATAAATTGCCAGTCATCTTCAATAATTTAGTCTGATATGACATTATGATGAAAGCTAAATAAGCTGCAAGCAGCTGTGGCCTTACCTTCTGTATTTATGTTCTAGAGTTAAGACCTTGCTGGGGTATATTTAGTGGACTTCATTGTCTGATGGAAGAAGTTTATCACATGGTGTTATTAATACTCCATGAACAAGCATGTGATGTTAGCGGAACAGAACAAAGCACTTCCCTGAGGGGAGGCAAACAAGTTTAAAAGCTCCTGCCCCCTGTGCAGTAGAATAAACATGTCATGTTGCTATGATGAACATAAAAGACGGAGACATTAGCAACTTTGCAAGACAACAACCATTAAGCTATTAATAGATTTCCATTTACTGACTAGGCTTTTATACAACACAAGACAATTCATTGCATCTTTCGTGCGACATTTCAGGCTGGATCTCAGCATACTTTGCAGTGTTAAATAATACAACATAGTAGATGGTATAAATTACAGGAAATAGTGGTGTGAAAGATGTTGCATGGTGAATAATTTACAAATACTGTAGCAAAGCAAGGAGGGAGCAGGGCTGGAGAAGAAAACAAAGGGGAAAAGAATTTCCCACAGGAGATTTAAGGAGTTAACGAAATAGGCAGACTCAAGAAGCTGCTTCAGATGGTTTCACAAGAAATTTCCATACCAGAAAGGAACTGATACTGATAGGATGGGCAATTTGTATCTGAGGTACAAACTATCTGATGAAGATTCAAAACAGTCTAGTTATTTTCACAACCATAAATGGACACTTGAAACTATAACTTGACTTGAGTGGGAGATTTGTTTTTCTGTATGTCTTCAGAGATAGGCTGGAAAGAAAAGGATTATACTTATTCTCCAGTCCCTGAAGATGTCACCATTTGGTCCTCCTCTGCAGTGGGATCCCAGGAGCACCGCCCCATAACTTGCTCCAATCCTCACTTAATTTTACAGCCAAATTATGCTTTTTCAGGAACAGGGTTATTCCATGGATGAGCTTATGCTACCCTGAGTGCCAGAACTTCTGCCATAACAAAGAGGCAAAGGAGCACTTCTGGGTGAATAATGAGCTATTAAAAATAGCTGATGTGCCGGGCTTTTGAATTTGAAGAGCAAGGGATTGACATGACATGTTTACTACTGCTACCAGAGGAGCAATCTGGGATGCCATTGTGAAGTGTAATCAGTAATAAATGATTAATTAATGGCTTTTAGATTGGATGAGTTCATTATGCTGTGGTGAGGACGTGAACAGAGCAATTATTAAAAAATTCATATGTTCTTGGCCATAGAACTGATAAATACTCCAAAGTGCTCTTCGATTACGAAGTGGCAGGCAGTTCACTTGCATACCACATTTTTGTTGCTAATTGCCAATAAATGATGGCTGTGCCTATGTTTGTCAGGCTCCCTGAAAGCACTCAGCTTCCATTTAGCACTTGTGGGCATGTTGGCAGAGTATATTTTCCTGAGTGTTTGGAGACTGATTTAAATGCCTGAGACATAGTCTTTACTCTCCTCATCTGTCTCTCCCTGCCCTACCACCTGCTTCTACAAAGTCACCCAAAAGAACACAGAGGAGGACTTGGGAGATTTAGCTCATCTGCTATTTCCCTGATGCCTGATCTTCAGCACATCACAGAGACTTTTATTTCAAAATTTCTCCATTGGTAAATGAGGGATTTGATGCAATTGCCTACCTATATGTACCACTTTGACAACTAAGAATGAAAAGCATTATCATTAATTTTTTTTTCTGAGAATATTGCAAACCCAAGGAGCCTGATTTGTGCAGTAGATCATTGTTTTATGAAGTAAAATGGAGTGGAAAGTATGGAGAGTCAATGCAATTTGGGCACCCTTGGCTTTGCAGTTATATCTACTTCACTGCAATGACCACAGGGGTGTAGATTAGCAGCTCAGGCCATGATTTCCAGGTACTGATTAATAGCAAAACACCATTTAGTACCACTGTGTGAAATTCACAGTGTACACTAAAAAGAAGGTGAAATAATTTCTTGGCACAGTAACTAGTTCTGCAAGGAACAGATGTTGTCTCTGGTAGTTGATGTCATCTGGATTCAGCAGAGGGCATGTCGGAAGCCACCACTTGGCTGGAGCCCTTTGCTCCCTGCCTCTCTCTCTAGGCTGATGGTCATAGCACTCCTTTTCGAGGCAGGGAACACAAACCAGGTACAGAAGAGAATTGCATCCCTGTCTCCAAGATGTAAACAGTGCTTGAACCATGGGAGGCTAGGAGTTCTCTGTCAATCTGGTGTCTCTCTGCCTCTTCTGCTTTTTCATGGCTCAATTAAATATTCACAGTCAGAATGGGGCTCATGAAATAAAAGCATAAACCTAAAAGAGAGCAAATTCAGGGAAATTTAGGTCTGTGAACTGCAAATACAGAAGTGTGCCTCAATGCAGGCTGAAAATAAGTGCCATGGCCTCTTTGAGAGTAGGATATAGGCCTCAGAGCTTCTTTCACCATACTGGATCTGGAATCAAACCCTGAGGTATTGATATACCCTGTATGTATGGATTAAATACTACAGGGCATTTAATCTGGGGGTCTAGAGTCCTCCCAGCAGCTGGAAGCACGGTCCTTTTGTGGGGCTTACTCCTTAATGTTTGAGTAATGCATCAAGGGTTATTGATTCTTCAGTGAATCTGTTTTCATGTTTTTTATTCAACTTCTTGATCAGTAGGGTTTCTTCTCTTTCCTTTGACATATGGAATAAGGCAGTTTTTCCTTGAAAACCTATTCCGTTCCATATATTTCTGACTATTGAGAAGGAACAGCAATGTCCAAGACTTCTGGATGAAGAGAGACACTCTTAGCATAGAAGTAAAAGTACACCCAGCCACTTACACAGACAGAGAAACACTCACAAAGCATCAGCAGCAAGGGATAATTAATGAGCAGTTGCTTGGGGTGTCAAGTGAATGTACATAACCACTTTCCTGCTGGGGTTCGTCGTGTCCTGCTGAGAAGCAGCATTACACAAGCAGTAAGACTCCTACTATTGGGTTCCAGTTAAATAAGAAGTGTGTATCACAAAAGAAGCAATTTCTGTATGATTTAAACTTACAGATGGAAGTTATTTCTGACTCATTCATGCACAAATGCATCGTTCTTGCTACAAGTGCTTGTGGAGGAAGGGAGACAGGGAAGTTGAGGAATTAAAGGGATAAATGTTGCATACAGTGACACATGGTGTGAGCCCTTAGAGGTGTCTGTAAATATTTGAAGTGGCTTCCTGTATAAAGGCTTTCCTGTGTAAAATAATAATGACGAGGAGGTAGATCTCAGACCTGCAGAAATTAAGTGAGTCTTTCTTTCATTTTCTTAAGAATGTGAAATGTTAATGAAGCTCCAGAAGCTAGGGATCTTCCTCTTGTTAAAGCCAAGATGAGGATAGGCACCAGCATGTCCGTGGTGTGAGGGTTGCCCTGGCTTCAGCAGCCCCCCCAGTTCAGCTGCGCATCAGCTGCTGGAGTCTTTGAATAGCGCGAGGTGAATTCTATTTCCCCACTGTGATGTCGGTCGTGATGGCAGCAACACAGGGTGGAAGACAACTCAGAAGACATCAATGCTACATATCCCTGGAGTTAGGGGACCCAGGGTAGTACTGAGCTACTGGTGTGAGGCATAAGATGGCTGAGGGTTGCTCATTGCTGCGACATCTGAGTACTGGTGTCCCCACTGTGTGTTGCAATGGACTATGCAAAGACACTGAAAACATTTGTGAGTTTTATTCTAGTACAGGCAAGATTTTTCTCTTTTAAAGCTCAAATTATTTATGAAGACAAAAGATAGTTTTTGTTCATTAAAATCTTTTTCTTTCCTGCTGCGTGAATGGGAATATGGATTTTTTTCCTCGCCCTTAAAGATCTTATAGCTTTGAGACTGTTCTGGGTTGAGACTACATGTCTACAGCTACAGATTCCATGTCTGTAACTGAGTTTTATCCCACTTGGTCTTTGAGCCATCAGTTTGTATCATAATTATGTAACAACCTTAGTTTTCCCTTATGTGGGTACAGGCACTGCACGACATGCTCCTATCATATCCCTGCGCTCATCATACTTGAGTGCTGTCTTATTGGTATGGCTGTCCATAGCACTATTCTATTGTCTAACTGGTCTACAGCTACAGATTCCATGTCTGTAGCTGAGTTTTATCCCACTTGGGCTTTGAGCCATCAGTTTATATCATAATTATGTAACAACCTTATGTGGGTACCCTTATGTGGGTACAGGCACTGCACTACATGCTCCTATCATATCCCTCCGCTCCTCATACTTGAGAGATGTCTTATTGGTATGGCTATCCATAGCACTAGGAGATGAACCTTTCCAGCTCAAGCTAAGAGATTATTTCTATTAGCTGACAGTTGCAGATGACTTACCTACTCAGGCCAACTACTAGAGAAGGGCAGTTATCTACATAGCCCTTAACTGGGTTTGATATCTGATGCCCTGGTGCTTGTGCCTACCATACACACTGAGGCACTGAGGGGTTTAGGAAATTCCAGAGAAAAGAACTGAACCTCTCTTCCTAAGTGTGTGTAAAGGGGTGTGTGTATATGGCAGAGGAGCATTGCTGACAGACTCTAATTAGCATCTGTACTCCCACACTCATTCCCAGAGTAAGGCAGAAATCACCCCTCTAAAAGCAGGTACCACTGATACGGCATGGCAAGGCAAGGGTGGATATTTACTGCACTGGAGTGCAGCTTGAGGGACTAAGCACCACATGTGCTGAAAACTCAGGCATCTGTGCAGGAGGGCTGCAGGGTTTCTCCCAGAAGGGTTTTCTAATTGTGGAGATAAAAAAAAAAAAAAAAAAAGAACTAGGCCAGGTGACTATACAAGTAACAGATTCATGCCAAACTGCCTGTTTCCAATAGCATCTGCCAAAATCAGGAAGCTACTAAAGTGAGTTCAACCCTGGATGTTTGTGGACAGCAGGAGTCTGACTGCAGCAAGGAGTCTGCAGCTACCAGCTCGGCTCTGGCAGGGAGGGCACGGAGGGACTGGGCTTCCTGAAGAGCTATGCACAGAGCAAACCTTCAGAGACGTTTTAAGTGAAAGCTAGAGGTATGATATAGCCAACAGGTGGCAGGGTAGGAACAACATGTCTTCACCTCTGACAAGAAAAAGGTCTGTTGAAAAAAGAACGATTTTTTACACTGTCTGCCTTGTTATCAACATTTGCACAGTGGGAAATTGTCTTGAAATTAGTAGAGGGCTCAGTCCAATTCTTTCAGTTGTTTACTATTGCTTGCAACTTTTGAAATCATGTCCATTTAACAAGAAGTGTCAGGTTACCTGGACTTATTTGTAATAAATTTCAAGCATATGATTTTGGGGGCCATTGTTTCTGCAGATTTTACCCCTCTCTGCTTATCTTCTTTAAGGGCATAAGAAAAGAGCTGTTTCTTCCTCAAAGGAAGAAATAAAATCTGTCTTTCATGCCACAATAATCTTTGAAAATAAAATTAAAACCAGTGGACATGCTGAATAAAATATTAAAAATGAGTCAGTTTGAGCCATTTCGCTATGAAAATAATTTCTAAATGTTTGCCATGGAGTATTTGGTGTTGGCTTAGTTCTCATTCAAAACAGCCTGCAGGTCTGGATTGAACAAATAATGGTGTGCTGCAGCAAGCATAGAGAATCCGGAAATTTGGCATCAAATTTTGAGTTTGCTGCTGTGTGTCCTTGAATAGATTGCCTCTGTCCTGGTTCCTAGTCTTTCCCCATGGTGAAATGAGCCTTTCTTGATAAAGAGCCTTGCAATCCTCATATAAACGGTCTTGCTGGGGAAAAAAAAAAAAAAAAGGTCATAACAAAAGTCTGTGCATTACTTAGCTGAGGTGAGAGAAATGTTTGAATATATTAGCCAGTTGGTGAATTTCAGATCCAAGTTTTGACAGAACGTCTGTCTTAATAGAGTGGGTTATTTGCTATCCTGAATTCCTTTCCCCTCCAAAGGTTCTGGTCTGAAAAGGCAAATTACCAAGCATCTCCGTGGTTCCCCATGTGAGAAACAGCAGATGCCCAAGATAGTGCAGTTGCATACACTCTTTGCATATACTGATCTCCCCAGAGTAATGTCCTGGGTTGCTCTCCTCTTCATCTTTTCAGAGGGAGAAAGACTCAGTTATTTTCGTGCTACCGCACACAATCATGCATGCTCAACCCCTCACACCGCAAAGCTCTCATTCCCCTCCCATTGCAGCCTGCAATCCCTTTAGACTTCCTTTAGAAAACAGTTAATCCCTCAAGGCCTGAAGATGTACAGATATGTTGCAATTCCTCCAGTCCTGGGCATATAATTTATTTTCATGACCTTGTCCATAACCTTCCACTCATTTTCAGCTCAGTAATGGCTCTCCGGCTTTCTCTTCTCCTCCCTTCCTCTCTCCCTTCTCTATGAGACCTCAAAAAGATGGACATATTTCAGAAAAAAATACAAGGAAAAGGGAGGGGAAAAAAATCTTCTTATTCTCCCAGATTTTCTCTGTAATTCCCAGATGGCTTACAGTTTATGGGAGCAGGGCCCCATATATATCCAGTGGCCAGACCATAATCACTAAGAGGCTGTCATCAATTTATCTATGGCAGAAGTTGAGAAAGAATATGATTTTTTTTTTGAGGAAGATAGGAGAAGAATTAAAGAAGCTAAGGGCAAGAAGCTCTCATTCATGCCCTGCCAGCACTGTGTTTAACAAGCACTGGTTGCAATCAGTGTTTACCATGATCTTTGGCTGACTGGGAAATTTCATTTTCTCTTACAGAGGGTGTCTTTGACTTCCTTTCCTCCAGGTTTGCAAGTCACCAGTACAGGAAAATGCCTCTTGCCTGAGCATACAAACCAGTGTGACTTGATCCCCTGCACAACCTGCTCTAAGTAACCCTGCATGAACAAGGGGTTATACTGCATGATCTTTAAATGTCTTTAAAGGTCCCTTCCAAACTCAGCTGTTCTGTGATTCTGTGATTTTGTTTCTAAGGTCTTCCTTTCTGCAAGTTTGATGCTTCTCCTGAATAGCTGTCTCCACTGTGAAAACACGTTTTTGTTTAACGATATCCCGCAGAGAGCTAATGGGGTGGGCTGGAGAAGCAAACAGTGCAAAAGGTGAAAGAATTACTACTCTTCTCCTACAGCATTTGCCTTTACTGCTAGCAATGCCAAAACACCTGCCACATTCTCTCCCAGTGGCAGTCAAAGTTTGTTGACAATCACACTACAGAATGCTCTGCTTTATCAAAGACTGTATATGCGAGGTTTTGCTCCTACCAGTGCCCATGGTCTGGCTGGGTCACAACAACCATGGGAAACAGTCTTTCTGAAGAGTTGACTGTTAGTGAAATATCCTTCCCGTCCATTTCACTTCCATATGGGGGATGCTGGTCACACTTCCTTCTGCCATGAGAAGGGATGATTTCCCACACCTGTGAGTAGCAAAACTGGTAACACACTTCAAGGAAGACTAAAAACTTTTTCCTTGCTAAATAGGGACAAATTGAAGAAAGAATAGGAATAAATTGTCTGTAAGTGGGTAGAAGACTTCCTATTCTAACCCTCACTTCTTGGCAAGCTGCGAACTTTGCACTTCAGATGATGCTGATTGTGTTACTCCTTTCCTCAGTAGAGTGGTGACCTCCAGGACAGAGGAAGCTCCATTTCATCTAAATGCCAGAAAAAAAAAAAAAAAAAAACACATCTTGAAAAGCAACTGCAAGAGAAATCAAATCTCTCCTATATTCTCAAGTCATTTGGTTTGTACTATATTGCATTCTAATAGAGGAAGGCATGGAGACCTATGGCTCTGGAGAAGAGAGGAGCTCTTTCTGTGGGCCACCTGAGGACAGGGAGACCAGTGGTTTTTTCTGGAAAAGCACAGCCTCTCTGATCTGCTGAGGTATTACACACTGCTCACCTCTCACACCAGCCAAGCCTGTCAGTGCCCACTTTTCCTGGAAGACTCATTACTCCCTGCATCCCACCTGGGATCTGAACCACATTCAGCTGTGCTTCCAAGTGGCCACATGACTCACATCATGTTTTTGTATTCATCCTTTTGGACAAAACGGGCTCGCAAAAGTTTTTGAATTGGCAGCCCTGGAAAATGAAGCCCTTTCATCAATGTGCTTTCAGTCTTTATTGTTTATGCTACAGTAATGAGCTGCTGAGGTCAGGACCTCCTTCTGCTGGATGTCAGCTCTCTGTAGCAGATAGCTAGTGAGAGGCAGTCCTGCCTTGATGAGATTATGCTCCTAATAATGAATACAAGGCCACAGAGGAAGCCTTAGAACATCATGTTGCAGAAAAAGAGCTGAACACGCTATATTACTCACTCAATTTCTGAAAAAGACTTGAGGAGCACCAGGAGGTGAAAGCAGCCCTTGTCCGTCTCTATTACTATATTACTTTTTGTCTGTATTTTTCCATAACAATTTTATCATTCTTTGTCTTTTGTAATAGCTCTTGAAGGTAGGGAACAGATCGGATTCCTTCCCAGTCCCAGAGTGAAGAGCCCCGTAATTGCATTGGTGGAGACCCATGTGGGGTGGGATCTTACTCAGAATGACTGGAGCTGAGTCTAAAGAGTGGAACTTGAGGGAAGTTTCATTTTGCATCAGAAAATTCAGATTTAAAAAACAACCAAACAACAACAACAAACTCTGTGAGACTGAGACTAATTATCATCTTTGAAAACAGTTTTTTTCTTACATTTCAACACTGTTTTGTGATTTCCTAAATGGAAAAGAGGTACTGTAGGTGTCAGGAATTTTCTTGGTATCATGAGCACTACCTTTAAAGTGTGGAAATTCTAATTAAGCTGCAAGTATCGTATATTCAGTACACATCTGGTAAGCCAAAGAATGAATATTATATAGGAGGTACTTTCACCAACCTTTATTGTCAAAATAATACATCGCAGAATCTCGTGGAGTATATATTAAAGGAAATATTTTACTTCTGGGATGAATGCCAACATTAAAAATGAAATCTAATTTTCCCTTTTCATTCATATCTTCCTTAGTTCTTCTCATTTAAAAGATCAGATCATCTACTTATTATTTCTTTCCAAGGAAATCAATTCAGTCTTAGAACTGAACACTCATCTTCTTCTTTCTCCATCATTTTCTCTAAATCCTGGATGATCAAGTCCTGAATTCCACCAGAAAAAAAGCTTCAACTTAAAGTCATCTAGGAGAATTAATAAACAAATACACAAACAAAGAATTATCTCTGCAAATTCACCAGATCCTTACTTTATCACATACATGCTTGAGACTCAAAAAAAAAAACAAAAGTTCCTTTAGTTCCTTTTTGAACTTCAGGCGATGAAATGAATATTGTATGGCTGAACCTTGCTCCATCTGACAGGACAGAGATTTTTGTTTTCTTTTCTATATTATCTGTAGTATTTATGAATTCTCAGAGTGTTCCTAGTTGAGTTGCACCTTGTTTTTTTTTCCCTACTATATTTGTTTTACTATTATTTTTATTACAGGTTTGCTGTTCTCTTTATTGGGTTTATATAACCCAATTGCAAGAGGAACTTACAATAGGCAACTTAAAAGAGATTGAATATTTCCACTGTATTGCTTTAGATCCTATTATATTAGCTGCTATAGATAAGTGGCTCCAGTTAGAGACTGGTGGGCTGGTGTGCAGCTAGATGGTTCTCAGCAATTCTCTCCATCTTAGTTCATTCATCAATGAATACAGTGAATGACACCCCTCATCATTGTAGAGCACTTTACTATCTGCTGATGGAAGTCTGTATAAGACTATCATACAATCACACACTAAGAGAGGGGATGAGAGAGAAAGAAATCACTCTAGATTACTGAAGAAAAGAAGCAGATTAATCCCACTCTGCCTCTGATTTAGTATGTTTCCAGAGAAATGCAAGATCTGACATTGTACATCCTGCATACATAAAATTTATAACATTTTTTCTATATAATAATTCTATTTTAGATGAGATAGATACCCTGAAATAGGGGTAAAAACTTTACTTTTCATCTTATAATTGGAGTTTGCTTGTAATTTGTTCGAGGAGAAACTTGTGCACTCTGTTGTATCTGTTGTATTTGAAATGTTCTCCATAGGTGAGAGACAGCTAAGAGGATGTTGTGGATTGGAGAGGAAAGGAGACCTGGAGTTTGGCCTATGCTTTGACTCAAGTTTTATTTTACCTGGACAGGGTGTATGCTCAGGCCCAGTCTATCAGCAATCACTCCAGGGCCCAGCATCTACACCTTAACCAAACTGCTGGCAAGGGGCTCTGAGTGAGGCCAGCAAACAGCTTGTCCAAGGTGCTCACACTTGCCCTCAACACATGTCTGTCCCTGTAGGCTAGTTATTCACCAGAGCCTAAACTACCCCCTGATGAAAGAAGCAGGTTAGGAGGAGCCTCCTAGTTACTAATCTTGCCTTGGCCCAGTCAGAGAATGCTAATAAGCACTGAACTACTGGGTATCTGGGCTGTCCCCTATATCAAGAGTGCGTGTACGCTCAGACCTATAGAAACAAAGAATGCATCCATGTCTGGGCTCAAGGAGTACTCAAGAAGCTGATGCTTCCAACTGCATCTCAGGTTGGGAGGAGTGTGCAAAGCGTATGATCTCTGCAGACTTCTCCACCAGCCCAATAGAATGAATTTACAGTGTTTTATGAAAGGTCTCTGGCCAGCTATGGGAATTGGTGAGTGCATTTCCCCCATGGGTCACACTGCTTTTTGAGTGTTTCACTTGGCTAACTCCATCCTTTGCTGGCAGGGAGTAATCAAAGAAGAGGTCAGCATGGACCTGTTGCATGGTTAGTGAAAACTAGCCAGGGAATCAAGAAATGTTAGATTCTCGGTTTTTGACTTCAATGGCATTAACCCTAGATGTACCATGTGCCCATCGGCAGGAAGCTCCAATCTACAGAGCTTCAAACTGTAGTTTTGCATGTGAGGGCAAAATAGTTAGATTACAGCATGATTTTGCCTTTTCCTCTGCCTCAGTAACCCAATGCAATTTCCTCCAGAGTGGGTCACTGCAGGAATTACAGGGAGTTATTGCTCATCAAGATCCAGACAATGGATCCAGATAGCTCACAGCTGCCCATTTTCCCCCAACTCCACATCCCTCGGCTATTCCTTGCTGATCCCCAACTGCTGCTTGTCTACGTACAGAGTGGTTGTTAGCTGTTAGAAGCCCTTTGGCTACCTGGTTTATGCAGGATCCTCTTTTCTTGATTTCTGCTATTGCTCTCCTGCTTTCCACTAGCCCTGTAAACAGCTGTCTTTCTTCTGGCCAGTGTTTTGCTGCAATACCATAGTTTGTTTTATACCTCACTCGAACCATGCTATACAAAGCTTCAAGAAGAGTCAAGTTCTGTTATAACAGCAGCTATTTGGGGCACAAAATTATTGCCTTCCTTTCATCCTCACATCACCAAATATCCGGCATATGGGTTAAGTGCTCTTCAAAGGGATGTATCTGCCTGAATCAAACAGCTGAGTCATTTGCTTTCATAGAGTAGATGAGATACTTTTTCTGCAGGTCTTTCTTGGACATCCCTTGCTTGCAGCAGAAGAGGTATCACAAGCTGGTCTGGGGAACTGTTTCCCTTCAGTTTTATTGTGACATTAAAACAATAATGAAACTATCGGTGAAAATGCAGAGAGCTGAGTAAATGATTTATGTAGTGCTTGACTTAACAATTTTGTAGCATTGGAGGGGTAGGTCAGTCTTTCCAAATAGCCACTTAGGAAAGCTCTCCTTCCCTTCTTCCCCCTTCCAAACATAAATATGGCAAAGCCCCAAACCAGGTCGTGGGCTTTATCTATATATACTGAGAGGTAGCTGAAAGGACATTGTCTGCACAGGGCAAAAAATAATGGTGGAGCAAGGCCTGAGCTGCCGACAGCCTTGGCTGCCTGGTGGCATCATGGCACAGTCAGGGACATGCAGCTCCCAAGCCCGTCTGGACTTGGAGTCAGGACCTGCTGCTTCAGCTGCAGGGTTGCGTGCTACTGCATCTGGGCATGAGCCCTTGCACCTTGATCCCAAATCCTGCCTGCAGCCAGACTGGGGCTTCTCCATGATTCACTGATGAACGAGAGGGACCTGCTCCTTGATTTTATTTCCCATGTCATCCAGATGTCCCATGGCCACCATATTCCCTCAGCCAGCTCTCAATTTTCACTTCAATACTCAACTTCTTTTAACATCCTTTAGGATAAAGAAACCTTCATAAAAACTCCCCAAACCCATGGGAGCTTTAAGGTCTCCTATTTTATCAGATATAGTCTTAGACAGTCATAAAGCCTAGGCCATTTCACCCTGGGCCAAAAGCATTCACAGCATCTTTTGCTTTGCTTTTGGAGTGGGTTCAAACCCCACAGCTGCGATCACAGCACTGAAGCTCTATGTCTATAAAAAGCACTATTTTTTTTTAATCTGACAATAGATGGTGCTCTTTCTGTAATTATCTGTCTCCACAGTCCCTGCATATACTATTTTTACTTAAAATAAATATAACAGATTATTCATGTTTTTGGATATTACTGAATTCCAAGGGGCTGTAGTAATACATTACCACCAAAATAAACTCTGTTGTTACTCATATGCAACAAAGACTTAGAATAGTACTCATGTATTTAGCGTTTAGGTGATGAGTGGCATTTAGATAGAGAGATAAATAGAATAAGTCATGGAAACAATAAGGAATGATCTGAATCTCTTAACTACTTCACCGCAAACAAAACTCAGGTTGGCTCAAAAAGGTATGACAAAAATTTGTCATGAATTTTTGAGAATGGAGCTCTCATTTTTCAGGACTTGTTTTTTTCTTTTTTTTTTCCCCTTAATTCCCCAAAGAGTAATATTTCCCAGCAGAGTTTAGTGGCATTTCCCATGCAACTTCAGTGGCATGACTTCTATTCTAGATGTTATTTACAACCAAACAAAAGACTTCAACCTGATGCCTGCCTTCTATCCTTTACCACTCACGCACATTGCACAATCCCTCTCTTTTTTTTTTCAAGATGATTTAACACTTGAACCTCAACAGGGAACACATGTTGCTCGGGCACTTTTATAGAGACTGTGCAAAATAACAGCATCTCAGTTCATTTTCCTAGCACATTTGGGCTCTCCAAAGATATTCCTTAAAAATCTCTTGGATCCTCACAGCTTGCAGTGCTGAAATTCTCCTGTTAATATCTGCCTTTCCATGCATTATGAAAAAAAAATGTGGCCTATAGCTACTTTAGGGATGCATATAACTGCCCTACATCAGTCAGTGAGAGAAGTCCCGAAGCTGCCTAGCTTCTCTTTTATCCTTTACTCCTACTTCCTGAACCACTCCATCAGAGAGGTGCAACTCACCTGCAGTTCCTCTGAAGCAGCTCGGTGGTGGTCCCATGCAGTGGTCTCAGCCTCTACAAGAGCTTCCAGGAGTAATCAAAGTACTCACCATTGGGTGAGTACTTAAATCAGGAATATAGTCTTATAAAGATAGTTTCTTTAATGAATGAGGAACAGGAAGCTTTTTGGGCACAGGGGAGGAGGGGAAGGGAGGCAATTCATGCTATATGAGCCAATTGATATGCATTATTTCTTCTCTCTTGTTCTTCATCCTTTTCCTCTCTGATTATGTTAGTTTCTAATCCTTAGAGGCTTCAGTATTGTTAGGACACTCATGTTTCTCCTCTGCTATTACTTCTTCTCTGAGCCAGGTAAATGTTCTATCTTCAATTGTTTATACTATGTTTTTTCACTTTAGGAATATATAAAAATGTAAGGGGAAAATGCAATTTATGAAAGTACTAGTCTATGTAATTTTATTTTTAGCAAAAACTAGAAATGTGACTGTTTGCTTTCTAAGCCAAATCTATGGGTAAATGATATTTAGAGAAAAGCACTGTGGAGAATAGAAAGAAGAATCTGTTTGTTTTCTGGTTGTTTTTCCCTAGACAATATCATCTCTTCTGATGATCAGTGTTAAAACTTGATGAGACATGATCCAAAATATTGGAATGAATTCTAGGCCACTTAATACCATCGAGTATATAAAATCAAAATGACTCACTATAATTTTGAATCTGGTATTATACTAGGCTCTATAAAATAAATATTGAAGTGAAAAACAACTGAAATGGCATAATGATCAGGAAACCCGTCTCAAAATTTTTGAATTTAGTAAAGATTTTTTTTTATGGTGGTTGTGGTGGGGAAACATTATGCTATGTTCAATCAGTGTTTCTGATTAGCCCTGGGAGTATTGCAAAGACAAAATATCATGATAGTGGCTTAGAAATCATACTCTTTTATGTTGACTTAGCAGTACTTCCATTGTTTGTAATACTCGTACTTTTTAGGAACAACATGGAAATGTGCTTTAGTATAAGCACTGGACTGTCAAGAACAAATCTTATTTTCATTTATAGGTTGTAAACCTACAGTAACTCTGCTGAGGTCAATGGGTTTACTAAATGTACACCATTGTCATTAAGGATAAATGTTGGCCTGTGATCTGTAATGCTCCATATACACCTAATATCTCATAATTGGTTATCACTGAAGAAGGTACACAATAACACTTCAGTGGAGGACACAGAGGTACTTAGAGAGCCACAGTGAAATCAAGTGACCTTTCAATCTGTTTATGAGGGACTGTGTCATCTCTATTCTGAGGCAGCTGGAACAGTGAGTAAAAGAACTTAATCTTCATCCCAGGGAGCATTTTCTTCATTAAAAATGAAAATAATAATAATAATAATAAAGTGAAATCCTGGTCAGCTGTTGTGATCCTGTTTGTTTTCCTTCTATAGGTCTTCTGCATACTTACAGGACTCTGATCAGTCCTTCCCCAGAAAAGGATTCAATTGTAATATACTATAAGCAGTCCTTGAACACTGATGTAATACGAATAAAGATTAGCAAGAAAAAAAAGTTTCTGTCAGTTGTACTGTGAATAAAGCTGAACCCTGGTTTGCATGTTTGGCAGCTTTCTTATGGACGCAAATCTAGGTACATTCTGTCCTACTATTATTCTGCAGGTGCTAGTGGGCTGCAGGACTGAAAACTCAGCACTAACTGTCCTAGTCCTAGCTTGTTCTAGTCAACGCATTGTGTAGATTTTAGAGATGTTATGGCATTGGAGTCACTGAAGAGAGTTTTTGGATGTTAGGAACCTCCTGCCTGTCAGGTCCCATATTTAAGGCCTGGTCCAGTAATCGCAGGCTAAGTGGCATAACAAAAACACATAACAAATCACTGCCTGTTAGTGTGAATGATGAAGATGTAGCCATTAACACAAAGGTTCACCATTCCATGGGATAGGTCCCAGAACCAGCAATGCTAAGTTCTGATGCTTGACTTTTACTCGCTCTTCAAAGGATGTAACATCACCAAAACCAAGGAAGCCACTGAAACCAGCGGAACCATGTACATTGGTATCTCTCCATACGTTTTCTCCTGTCAGTTTTACCTGAGTTTGATTAAAATTACTGCTCAAGAGAAGAAACAACTCTATTTGCTGGTTCTTTCAGCCACTCAGTCTTTGGTTATGGGTTACAGTTATTCCTTGAAGCACACCATTCAGGTCTATAGATATCTTTCAATAATCATGCTCCCAAATTTCCATTTGATCCAATAAAGACAAGGGGAGAGGCAAGGATTGTACTCTGAAAGGATATAACTAAAGCTTTAATGACAAATAGACTAGATCTAAGAGGAATGGGGAAAAGGAAACTTCTGGTAGGATTTCTAGTTTCTTCCATTTAGCACATTGAGTGTTATTTTGGTTTATGTACTATCATTGTTCTTGTAGCTGAGTGCAGTGTGTCATGACTGGTATGCATATCATGTAAATCCATGTAATGTAAGTGGAATACTATGGAAAATGGCTTATACCATATAGAGGCACCCTAGTACAGGAATAGGAATGCTAAATACCTTCTCATGCTTCAGTGTACAAATCCTGTTGTTTCTGTTGATGCCAATGTTGAAAAAAAGCGATGCTGTTCAAGTGGCTATGTAAATTTGGGAACTCCTTGTCTATAGCTTTGCTTGGTCCAGCCTCAGAAAAGTCAAATATTCCAGCTGAGTTTTTCATATGCTTGAAAAATTATTTCATTTGTTGAAGCAACTCAATGATAGGACATTTTACTGAGGTTCAGCCTAAATTTCCTGTGATCAGATCTACTAAGCCCTGATGTTTAGCAATATCAGCAGATCCAGGGAATGTGATTCCAATCCATAAATATCTCAGTGCCTGCATTGTATAAGATACAGTTAAAAATGGTTTCTGAAGGGAAAATTGTTCCATTTAATAATTGATTTTTTTTAATATCAAAAACACTAAGTTGATGAGTCACCGGCAACAGCATCAGTGGCTTAGATTTCAGAGAACTGCTACAGAAAAAGCATGAAGAATCTCTGAAGCTAACCTAGTAATAAATGTTTCACAGTCTGTGCAGCTTAAATTATTCACTGGGACACAAAACCATAACCATAAATTATCATGTTATGAATGATTGAGAGTTTCTAATGGGCACAATATATAAAAAAGAAACACTTTTGTAACTGAGCTATTGTCAGACTAATTAAATGTCTTTCAAAAGGCTCTAGTATCTGACTCTGAATTCTCTCATCTTTGCAGATGTCTCTGCAAGTTATCAATGGCTGCCAAAATTGGTCCAACTTGAGCTGTTCTTTATGTCTGTTGCTTGTTACTCAAAAAAAGCTCAGGAAAGCCTTGGCAGAAGTCACTTTCCCCTGCCCAGAGCAGTAGGTGGGTGATGGGCACTGAGCAGATGAGACTTACATGAACACATCTCCTAACTGACTTTCAGATATCCAGAGGTATTTCTCAAGCTGAGGTCAACCTCTATGAAGGCTGCTTCTTATTAGAAGTAGTAGATAGGAGAAGAGGGCTCAACAGAACTTTATTTGTCCTGTAGGATTGTCAAAGGAGTTGACCACATCCTAGCATTCTGCCACTCTGAGTTTTACTGCTCTTAAAGAGTTTGGAGCGAGCTTACAGTGCTCTTGGAGTGCTCTTACAAAACTTTGGAGTGGGAATATATCAACTTTGACTGCCCGAATCCAGAGCTGGACACCAAAATACCTACTTGCAGATGACTTGTGAGCAAACGTTAAACAGGGTTTGATAGGTAGCAGATAGGTTTGATAGGAGGATAGAGTTAAGATCTGAACAAGAACCAGATTATATTCCAACTTCCAGTCTTTAAGAGTAGGAAAGACTTAGAGTATTATAGGGAAAAAAAAAAAAAGAAGGGTAATAGGATTTTTCACTCTGAGTCAGTCAGGGCTGTAGAGATGGATGTAGGCAGATACTTGTTTAACAATGAAATGAAGAAAGAAAGACCAAAGAGTGTTTTTAATTAAAAAAAAAGAAGAAGAAACAAAAATATTCATTAAAATAAAGGCCAGAATTTCTCAGTTTGTAAACGGAGAACAGTAATGAGGTTAAAATACATAGACTTATAAACTGGTCCACTGCTTCCTTGCTTTCTGCCTTAGTTTCAATCATTTAGTGATCTTATAAATGACAGTGAACCATGCATAGTGCCCTTTTGGCCCTTGCCAGCCTGATGCAGTAATCTGCTGTGGAGATTTTTTCCCAAATACTTGCATATAAACTGGCTAAATTATAGCTAGCAAAAGCTGTTCTTTGATGGAAAATGCTAGACAGTCTTGCCACATTTGCCCATAGGTTTTAATGTAGTGTCCTTTTGGAAAGGCACTCAGATCTTTGCTAATTCAGAGATTGGTGCATGTATTTCAGGTAGGTCTCTATCCTCCCAGTCTACTGGAGCTAACATGCAAGATAAACTGCTCTTGTCTTAAAAAGAACAATACCATAAATAAATAATCAAAATCTGATATGGGTTCTAAATCTGTCCATGCAGTCATTTTTTGGTATCTAAGCACTTTTATGCCACTCAGGGAGAGTTTGCTCTTCAAAAACTGCTTTAATTTAAATTTTAGTACCTAATAAACAGTCTGACCCACAGTTCTGTTCTTTAATGAAGCAGATGGAAGCTGTTTCAAGTGTCAGTGCTTGGAGATTTGTGGCTGCACTATCAGGAGTAATGTGTCCCTCTTGCTCACTAGCACTGTTTCCTTGGAAGAGGAGGGTGAGCAGCCAAGCCCCTGAGCCATAGGCTCTGCTCCAGACTAACCCAAAGAGTAGGTGCAGAAAAATCCTTCATGTGTGTGAGTGTGTATGTGAGGAGTCTGACAAGCCTAGTTTGACTTGTTTATGTCATGCATAGTTCGGGTCAGTCAGCACGGGCTGATGCTGACAGCAGCTACTTGTCATGTTCCTCAGATCCAGTGTTCTGAGTCGATCAGCTGAGCAGGGCAGGCTCCAGGACACTGTGGGTCAGAGCAAAGTTGGGGAAAGGGAACAGGAAAGTCAAATCACCCAGGACAGGTCTCCTGATGTGCTAGAACATAAGGTATCTGAAGTAAAATGGGCTCGGGTGGTAGGAGCGCAAACAAGCCTTTCTCTGCTGCAAAGGACATAAAAAAATCCCACTCCAATGCTTAAATTAGTTGAACTTCCTCCACCTCCTTTCACAGCAAGCCCATTTTCTTCTCACAGTCCTTCTGTCACAGCATCTCATTCAGGTGAAACAAGAAGAAAGATTTTTTCTCTTGAAATTCAGCAGAAGTGTCAAGGCTTAGCTCCTAGCAGAATAAAAAGTGCCAGACAGTGGCAGGGCAAACATCTTAGAGAAATCGTGCTGTTTCTGGCGAATGTAAAAGTGCCAGAGACAGCTCTGTATAGAGAGATACCTATAGTATATGCCCAGGAAAAGCACCGAGTAAGCTGCACTGCAGCAGTGTGGGCAAGGAGCAGCGATGCCGCACTGTCCTGTTGCACCTCTGGTCACGGGGCTAAGGATGGAGCTCCCAGAGCATCTGCTCACCATGCTGCTCCCTCTGTCACCCACTCAGAGCTTCGTATTCACAGCTTGCAGCCAGCAACAGTTGTCATCATATTGTCTATTAATACCCTCTCTATTGCCTATCTAGCACTGTACTGAGTCTGCTTTAATATTGATTGCCTGTTACCACTCTTGTGCAGGCTGTAAAAGGAAAGCACTTTCCTAGCACTTAATCAGATGAGTTTTCATTTCCTCTTAACAGAATAAATCTGGGGCTGAGTCTTCCTGAAGCAAGAGATCTTTGTATTGCTCTGGGTGGAGAGGCACAGGCCCATGTTTAAGAATCCTTATCTTGTTCAATAAAGCCTTCTGGAAAACAAAATAGCAACAGGCTATATTCCCATCTAATGGTCACCCACAGGGCTCTAATGAAACCAGGGGAATACAGCTGATTTATGCTAACTGTGAGTCAATTTATACTGTTAAATTAGAGACTAGTGTATTCTGATAAAGACCATATATACTACTGCTGTAATCTTTTGTCTCCTATTCATAGGGCCTGGACCTTCTTTAACTGGGGTTCAGTTAAGCCTAGTTCTTCTGTAGCTGACAGTGTCCAAAATTAGTGTGTCAAGCAAGATAAGGGCCTTTGTGTTAAAACACTGAGCTTGTTCCTGGAGCTTCTCATCCCGTGAATAACTTCACACCCTGCTTTGTACAAAGAGGCCAGTTGTGCCCTGGTCAGCCCCTCACACTTGGAGGAAACAAGGATGCAAGTGCTTTTCCCCGGGTTGATGGAGTGCTTTCCCTTGTGCCACGTTACCCCTCTCAACTGATAACGGGGTTTCAGGATGATGCTGCAACCACTCAGAGGGCCAGTGCTCCTCAAACCAGGTCATCTGCCAGGCTTCTGCCATGTGGAGCTAGGGCCGAGGACACAGCAGTGTTTTACCTAGGGCCCATGGGCTGCGTAGGATGCAAGGCAGGCTGAGGAGCTTTCCAGTGGCTGCACAGTCTGTGATTACTTATGGAAATTGTAAGAAGATTGATTCAGAATTGAACCTGACACCCATTTCTTTTTGTACAGGCTGAGGACCTCTGTGACTGTGCAAAAGCTCTGAGGATTTAATGCTGAAAGAGTTAAGCTCTTTTTCAATGTTTTAAATGAGCCTTCTGCATTTTAGATTATGCCTGTAATATAACTGCTGGCTCTTGGAACAATTCTGCAGAATACTTTCTGTGTTGTTATTCTGTGCGTGAGGAGGCTTTGATGTGAGCCCCTTCAGAGAGCTGGCAGAGTTTACACCTGCCGGAAACCGAGGCAATGAAGTAGAGATTCAGGCTTTAGCAACGGCTCACTGAATTTATGGAATATATCTAGGTCTGTGCTAGGCTGACAAAGAGCAAAACCTGCTCCATTTCTTCAGCGTATCTGTTACTCATTTACTGATATCAGGTTTGAGTCTCCTGGATTGAGTGCCTTTAAAGGGGAGTAAATGAATATGACGTAGTAGGAACCCAAACCTGACCCCTGTATCCTGCTGTGCCCTCAACTTTCCAGGTTTTTAGCTGACATGAGAGAATGATACAATCCTTTTTATATCCCTCTTGGGTGGAAGAGACACCTCATCCTTAAAAAAAAATAAGAAAGAAGAAAGAAAAGAAAACAAAAAGCCAACATCACTTAATCTTTTTTTTTTCTTTTTCTTTTTTTTTTTTTTTTTTAACAGTGCTTCCTCCAGAGGGAAAATTTTGGGATAGATTGGAATGTCCTGGTTGATGCCTAGTCTGGTGAGAGCCCCTTCATCTCCTTGTTGCCTGTTAGGAAAGCTTTTGCCAAATGGCCTGGTACTAAACATTCCCCAGATGAATGATCCCAGTCTCACAGGTTTTAGTCCATTACTTTAACGGTAGTTATTCATCAGTAATGAACCATGCAGTTAACTTGCCAGAGACAGCATGACTAATTGAAGATGAGGCAAGTGGTTCTTTGAATATTATTATTATTCCTCCATTTGCTTTCAATACCTCTTTAGTCCTCAATGAGATCTGATATAAGTTTTAATTACCTCTGAGAACAATAACTTTATAAAGGCCCTGCTTCTTTATCTGCAGCAGTTTGCCTAGCAATGAGCTATGCTGTATGTTCCAGGTCTCCGAAGGAAGCTAAGGCTGGCAGAGATGGTAAATTCTTGTTACTCACTGAAACCTTGGAGTAGTAAATTTTTAGAACTATTTCCACATATCCGTTCTGGCCAATCTGTCTTACCTTTCCATCTATTTTAAGTATTTTTTCCCCCTTGATATCTGTATACCACACAGATAAAAGTGTAAGTAGAAATATTAACAACTCTATAAAATTTTCTCCACCCTCTGTCTCCCATCACATTTGGATATGGGTATTTCTGCCTCTATTACCTCACCTTTCACAGTTCTCTCTTTCTCAGCACAGGTTATAAGACTTTAGGCAGATGATACACAGGAAAGAGTTTAAAGAAAAGCCAAGCCCAGGCCTTTATCACACAGCATCTCACACAGTCTTGCATAGAGTATCAGCCTGGATGTCAAGGTAGTGAGTGCTTTACAAATATAGGAATCTATGTACTGAACAAACTGCTCTCAGCTGTTGCCATAGTGGCACTATTTTTTATTGCACTGTAATACAAAAAAAAAATGTTCCCCAACATGCAGAACAGTTTTCTTGAAGAGGCTGTTGAACAAAAATAATAATTGAGAAATACATTTTGTAGAGACTTTCAAAGCCGTATCCATTTAACAGAGTTCAAAATAGACTTTTTTGTTGTTATTATCACACTGGATTTTTTTTAGAAAATGTTCTAGGAATTGTTCGTGATGCATTACGAAAAAGTTTTAAAAAAATCCAGCAAGAATTTTAGAAGAATCAAAAAATAAAAATTCCTGATGACAACTTCAGTAATGATTCTGAAGGTGTGCTCAAGAGTGCCATCCAAATAAACACTTTTTTGTTTTTAAAAAAAGGAGTCTATCAATAAAATTTTGGCTCTGCTATATTTTAGAGAATAGGTTTGGATTAAAAAAACATACTGACTTGTCACATCCCAAGCTTGAGAGAGCTTACTTAAGTTTAAAGAAGAGTTTTAAAGAGTCCTTTTTTTTTCCTTAGCACTTCTCATCCTTTTTTAGCCTTTGCCTTTCCATCCAGGAAAATATTGGCTCTTACCCTAGGATGTATAGCCTCACCCAAGATGCCATG
Source organism: Tinamus guttatus (assembly GCF_000705375.1). The sequence continues at coordinate 184,694 of NW_010582634.1, read as the reverse complement.
AATCTCAAGAAGAATTTTATCCTCAGAAGACCTGTAGCCCATGTCTTAGGTTTTCAAGGGATATAACTTCACAGCAGCCTGGAGAATGTAGGTGGTCCCTTCCTATTTAAAATTAATGGCAACTGAGTCTTTAAGTCCCTTAAGTGGATGTGAAACTTGCAGATAAGAGACTTAGAGGCACATTCCCATTTGGATATTAGGCAGAATCCTACTGGTGCTGCTCTATCTCCACTGAATGGGCCAAGTTGAACCGAATAGTGCTGGACTTGGTAGGAGATGCGAGGACACATAATGATACTAAGGCTGTAAACAGCTGCCTCTCTCCCACAGGCAAAGTCCTGCTGATCTCATATTTTATTTTATTTTATTTTATTTTATTTTATTTTATTTTATTTTATTTTATTTTATTTTATTTTATTTTATTTTTTTCCATACACATTATGCTAAGGGAGTGCTGCAGAGAAGTAAAGCTCTTTATAGGTGTCTTGCAGATGGCAGGCTAGTTTCTATGGAGACAGCAGATGATTTATGCAGCTGGCAGAAAGGGATGGCCAGGCTCTTGTGCAGTGCTGAGCTCTGCCCACTGTCGCTACACACGGGTGACGATCGATAGTACTGTGTGGCACCACATGCACTTCCTAATTAGCACACCCTCATGGTAAGCCTCCTGTAATTCTGAAGTCATATGAAATCACTTCTGGACTCAGAGTTGCTATGAACACCCCAGGGTCAAAAGCCCTTCGAAAATAATTGTCAAAATGGCAAAGTTTAAAGTTTGGTAGACCCAGTCTTGGTGAACAGCAAACTAAAGAGCTTGTGCTACTCTGGGAATGCAGGAAGAAGATTCAGTCATATACATATATATGTATGTGTATATACACACACACACACACACACACACACACACATATATATATATATATGTATATTCAGGCATTTTGAAAGCTTTTGGAGAGAACATTTTCTTCTTTGCCGCAAATTCATACTGCAACAGAGCAAGGTGATTGCCCAGCTCCTCCGACTATCTGCCCAGGCTGGAACCACAAACTTCCACATCTGCTGATGTTGAGAAATGGGAGCTGGTGTCCAGGTGCAAAAGGAACTTGCCAGATTATTTTTGTTACAAATCTGCTAGGCTTGTCTCCAAATCGACTCTTTAGGGAAATGTCCCCTCTGTGAGCAATCCAGCATTATTGAATCTTCCCATGTTTTGGAGTGATATTTTTGGGAGCAGCAGAAGAAAATAGACTGTTCAGCAAGGGAAATGTTCTTCTTGGTGAGGATTTTACAGCTGTAAACTTAAAATGATTGTAGAGAAATGCACTGAAGGTTCTCTAAAACAGCATCCTGATTGATGCCAGCCTAGGGGGTATATGGAGAACACACGTAAGAACCAAGTCTAGGTACAAGAATCCTCTCTGGGATGCCCTCCTAGCACAAAGCCATTCTGGGTTTCTGCACCAGGAACACCATGTTCAAAGGGACCCACTCCTCACTGCTGGCCATGGCCAGCTGTCACAGTCAGTGAGCGCTGCAGTAACATCGCAGGTTGCTGTAACACTAAACTAAATTTCAGGCAGGAATTGAAGGGCAATGCTTTATCTAGGCTGGGGATGGGAGTAGACAGTTACTCAACATCACATTTTTTTAAATGTTTGAGCCAGAATTCTGTCTAAGACCAAAGTCAGGCCAAAGGCTAGGTGGACCTTTTTGCAGTGACAAATTTTAAGACATTCAGTGATGGTACATTCAATTTGACCCTCAGCCAAAAAAGAGCATTTCTGGCATCCAAAGAGCACTGTCATTTTCTGAAGAAGGTCCTCAGCATATTGAACTGTAAATATGGGTCTTTTCATAATCACTTGATACTTTCAGAATGACTCACTAAAAAAACAGCTGAAAAAATAATTCACCAAGTCTGCTCTTGCCTTCTCTGGAGCAGCAATCAGTGAGACAGAAGACCAAAGCAGGCTGTTTTTGTCATTGTCCTTGAGCCATCACTGCTGAGGATCAGGATTTTTTTATTTAATAGTGTTCTACTATATTGGAAAAAAAAATAGTTGCTTGGTTAATTCACTGTGGCATATATCTTCTCCCTTCCCAATTATCATGTCATATTGGCTCAAGTATATGAGCCAACAGGAATCTGTCACCATGCAGAGTCTTGTAGGGTCAGTAGACTTGAGAAATGGACTGTTTTCTCCACATCACATTGCCTGAAGGAGTTGGACTTTGGCATGTACCTTGACTTAAGGTAGAAACATTTCTATAGCTGCTATCATTTCTTTTTTTCTCAGTTTTGTTCCATGTGGGGTAGTTATGTTTTTTTTTTTTTTTTTTTTTACCGTAAATGATAGGAAATATAACAGTGAGGCAAACTGAGTTTACTCTTAGTACCAACAGGTCATCCTTCAGAGGTATGTTTGCATGTTTGCAGGCAGATCCCCAGCAGGAGCATCTTGGGAAACTGGGAAGGAGTGCAAGGTGGAAGTGCTGCAGGAAGCGAAGTGATAGAATGTGAGATAAGATAAGTCAGGCTGCAGGTCATATAGATCTCATGTATATGAGATGTCTCTTGAGTGGTCCCTTGTCCACCACGCAACAGCAGAATGGCACTTGGTATACAATTCCCTTTCAACTTGTTGTTCCCATGTGCTTACACTTCTGCTTATCTCTTCTTCTATTGCAGCAAAAGGACACTGTGATCCTCTCATTTAGCATTTATATAATAACATTTTTAAAATAACAGTTATATTTATCTGTTTTACTTTCAGCAATATATGCACAGGGGTGTATCTCCAGTTGAGACAAACTTGGGTTAGGCCTCAATGGGAGGAGGACAAGGCCTGCTTGTGGGTCATTTGGTAGAGCAAAGTGTAGATGTCATAGAAATACCCTGAAGATAGAGCAGATCCTGACATCTAGGATGAGTCTGAGTTTATTATTATTGACAGTATTGAGAAATGTCTGATTACTATATAAAACCCATTTTGAAGGAAATAAAGAACTTGGCAAACCAGCTGACCAGATGTTTATCTGCATCTGCAATTATGAAATATCACTGGTTTTAATGAACCTACAGTGAGCTCTAACTGCTAGTTTCAGTCCAGCATGTTCTGCTCCATATTACGATCTGTCATCATGCTCAAAGCTCATGCAGATGGAGTCACATTATTACCTGATTACCTGGTTATCTCACCTTTCATAAAAAGAAACATCTTTATGAAATGCTGAGGAAAATTTGGAAATACCACATCCTAAAGTTTGCGTCTCTGGAAGACAAATGAAAATAATTCCTATTTGCTTTTTTATTTTTTTGTCTTTGAGATTATCATGTAGCCTACACTTGTGTTTCATATTTATATATATTTTTACTCAGTAACTCTTCTCATTTATGTTATTTTTGAAGATGGCAAGCTTGTAACTCATTTACTTTATTCAGTTCTGTAGCATAGCCCCTTCCGGGCTATATCCCATTGCAAAGGTGAGCTGCCTGGTTGTTTAAAGAAGCCAAGAAGTAGCGTATAGAGCTTAGCTGAGACGGCAAAGTGATGCAGCGCCCTGGAATCTGACCAGGAAACCCTTTCTAAAATGGATGCCAGAGTTTATGTGTAGCCATTTGCCCCCTGATGCTGTATTATGCAATAAGTCTTTAATATAAAATCAATAGCAATAGTGATGTTCCTAATGAGAAGTTCCTAATGAGAAGTATTGTCTGACAATTGTTCCCTTGCAGGGTCAAAAGTTTGACAAGGGTGAGATTTCTGAGTCTGATGTATCTGTGCAGGGAAGGGAGTTTTGCTCAGAAGCTTATGTTACTTTGTTCTGAATTCATTAGTTAACATGTATTTCCATGTGCTCTCAAACATGGCAGCCAGCATGTTTAAGAACGTGATGGGAATAAAATGAGTAGTCAGGACTGTGGTCCTGCATTGCTGCAGACGATGTCATTTGCAGCAAGTCAGAAACTCGTGTCCTACTGCCAGGTCAGTGCCTATTCTGTGACCAAGCAAAGCATGGTCCTTACTGAGATGTGTGTCAAGAGATGCGTTGATGCATTGGTCGTGTGAGAGCTGATGAGATACCTGAATATGCTTCAGTCCAAGGTGAGGATAGCACACTATCTATCCTCTGCAATGTCTTTAATTTTTTTTGTGTGTGTGATTTTTCTTTTCTTTTCAGAAACAGCATATTCTTTAACCAAGTAGTTAATTACTGTTTGTGTTGTATGTGACTTTAAATAAAGTAATGCTTTAAAACCTTAGCAGTTCAAAAGACAAAGGCAAACAGATCAATAAGGAGACATAGTTTGTATGCTGGTTTTGGAATATCTTTTCTTGTAGTAGAAGATATAAAGCAAATATTGATTTGCCTTGGTTGGATTTTGATGACTAAAAGGCATCATCAAGGAACTAGCAAAAGTTTGAAAGTCACATACAACACTTGTTTCAAAATTCAATAAAATGAGAATATTGTCCCTGTGGAATCTTCTAATAAAACCTATGAGTTTGGTACCACTGGCCTGCAGTTTTGTTATCAATCTGATTTAATGCTAGTCATAAGAGTAAAGAAAAGAAACGATACTAATTACTAAGGACATTTAAAAAATGTTTTAAGAGGTAGCTTTTACTTAAGTTACTGGAGCAAAATAAACAATTTTATTCACAGAATGACAGAAACAAGAAATGGAATAGGTTGATTAGGATGTCTTCTCCTTTCACCCTCATGATCAAAATTCAGCAACTACTAGAAAATGTTTCTGGCAAATATTCAACATGCTAACAATATCTTTGCAGGACTGGCTGAAACTCACCCTTAGGCAAGGCTCTAGCATAAAGCCTATGACCTACTGCTCACATCATTTAAGCTCATGAGATCTTCATTCTGTAAATGTATTATTTTCTTCAGCTTTTCCTGGCATATCTAGGAGCATTATTTTTAACAATATTGTATATTCTCCCATCTGGAAATATTTGCTTAGCAATGGCCTTTCTCAGACAAACTGCAGAGCCTGAAAAGCAAATAACTATGTTGTTCCTGCCTCATTAGTCTGTAAAATGAAGGCCATTGTGGGTCACCCTATTTCAAGCACTAAATCCAGAGCTCCTCTAAGTGTTTGCCTCAGAGATTGGGCTTCACCGGCTAGAGGCAATTTCCTGAGTCTCTCTCAGTGAGTGTAACCTTGAGTGAGTTAAACTGGGGTGTATATTGACCAAAAAGTCAAACTAGTAATGCTCTAGTAATATGTATGTATGTAGGTCTGAGTTTCTTTTACATCTACAGATAAAGTTCAGTTCATCCCAGATGCTTTACTCAAAAGCCTGGGAGAGAAAACATCTCGACTGTCATGAAGGATGCATACTGTTTTTAAACAGCAAACCCTACATATATTCAGCATGGGTCAGAAAAGAAAGCAATATACCTTCTAGCTTCATTTCCATTTTATAATGAAGTTTGCATTCAAGCAACGCATGATAGGATTAATCAAGGTGTTTGGCTTGTATTTCAGTTCTATGCAAATCCAATGCATATTTCCTGAGTGTGAAGAACTGTATGTACCTCTCTTTCATAAATACTTTTTTCTTTATTCCTAAGAGCTAAAAAAAAAAAAAAATGTATTTCACTTGGGATTTGATTGGTTTACATTTATAAAGTATTGAATTTGCAAGTACAGTAGCTTCTCATAATTCTCACAATGATGCTTATTACCTAAACTGCAAAAAGAACTAACTCATTACTTTTTAAAGTGCAGCATCAAGGAAGAAGTCCCTTTCCCCTGAATACAAAATAATCCTTTTCTGACAGTCTGCTTATGCTACACCTACTTCTATAACTCTTCTGTGTAACCCTACAGTACCATTAGCTGGCTGGGCAGAAGTATTCCTCTGCCAGCACAGGGAAAAGTACAAGAATAACTGTCCAGACACTGATCAAAAGACCAACAAACCCCACATCCTATCTCTGACAGAAATCAATAATGTGGAAACTCTGAAAAATCAAAGACATAGGGCAAGCATAAAGAGACTTGTCCTTAGGACAGTTTTTCATCTACTGTTCTGCAGATGGTGTCTGGAACATTAGGTTTAGAAGTGATTTGGGGTGCCAACTTTCTGTGAATTTAATCCTTTTCCAGTCCTTTTATCCTTTTGACCTTCACAAGCATTCTGTGGCAATCGGGTCCACATTTACACTAAGTACTTTGGAAAAAAAACAGCCTTTTTTTTTGTTTTAAACTCATTTTAAGGAATAGGCAGGGCATCATTACACTGGCAAGCTCTACTTTTTCATGGTCTCAGACAACGCAGTTGTATCTTCTAAATGCATTGCGTAGCTCAAGATAGTTTCAATTTCTACTGTCTGAGTTCAATCTTACCTCATAAATTTAAAAGCAAGCTTGTAGTAGTAATCTGAGAGAGAATTAAAAGGAAAGGAAAATTTTTTTCTCCCTAAGGATCTCAACTGTCCGCTCACAGTGGACTAAATCTTTTGTCTCACATACGGAATTTCAAAAATGCATGGATAAATCCTAGTTCTGTGGATATCTAGGAGATTTTTGCCTTCTCTATATTAGCATTTCCTTTTCTCAGGAGAAAAGAACCAAAATTACTGACTGCTACTGGACTGTATATGTTAAAGGTCCTGCTCTGTCCCTGACACTCTAAGGATGTTATTTTGTAAGACGTGCTACTAAAGGAAGTTGGTTAATAACTTAAGGAATAGATACTCATGCTCTTTTGTGCGCGTATTTTAAACAGTAGCTTCAGCCAGGATAGTATCTTCTTAGGACTGCATGTAAATAAATAATAATAAAAAAATCCCGAGTTCTTCCTAAGGATGGACTCAAGTTATCTTTTAAGACAAAAGCAACTTTACTCATTTCTGATTTCACAGTAACTTACTAGCCAATCTCTGGTCCCCCTACCTGTTCGGAGACACCTGTATGTATAGTGCCTTGCTAATGAAGAGGATTTGCAGCAGAAGTCCAGAACTGCTCACTTCAACTTCAAAGAGGTGTCTGGGACTACACATGTTCTATGCTACGTTTGAAAATCACCATCTGCTTTCTATGAAGGTCCTCCTATATCCTGGGCTCTGTGTTTTGACAGTGAGAAATCTTTTATTCAAAACACATAGACCTATAAATTCCCCAATATCTGAAATATCCTCCAGATACTGTTGTTCTTCCTTCTCCTTTTTGTCACTTCTTGTGTACTCTTTCCTTATTTTTTCCTTTTTCCCTTTATTCATCTATCTCTCCTCTTTGACTCAGATCTGTTGTCTGCTTAAACTTATCTTCGTTAAAATTTAGGAGTAAGAGTAGCATTCATTTTATGGCAAATGGCATGAGATAGAAGAGCTAGTGTGCTTTCCAGGGGGGAGCTGATGGCAGGCTATACAGTTAGGATGAGTCCAAGTCTCAGTAAGCATCCCCATTTCTCTTATGTAGCTCAAACTGGCACTTCTTTTTGGTTAAATGAGTGTGCAATTTAGTAGATTAAAAATACACGTTTTTCACTTTCTTTGTGTGAACTGCTGGGTTGAGCTAGGACTTCATCTCCACTGACTTCAGTGGAATAATCAGTCTGTGATGTTGGTCTAAGTTCCCATCAGAATCAAGAGACAGGGACGAGCACTCCCACCTGCTCCGGTCCGAGCTCATCTTTGGAAATGCTCCAATTTCCTCACTATTCTGGTTGCGTAGGGACACAATGCACCTATGTGAGCTGAAGCCCACTCTCAGAGCCCACTGGGACTCCAGAAGAGGCAGCAAAGGTGGAGCAGTAAAATCCTTGGATGTTTGGAGCTGAAGAAACTGGACTGATTCCCGAGATAAAATATTCTCTTCATATTTCTGCTGCTGGTAGCACAGTACTAGGGTCAACTTAGCCAGCATGGCTCCTGGATCCTTCCTATCGAATGTCAGTAAAAAACCAGTCTACTTTGTGTGCGCCGAATAACATTTATCCTATAGTTTGATGGTCCTGATAATTCATCCTTCCCTGTACTGTTCTCCTCTCTTCTGCCTTTTTCCTTGTGTCACAAGGAAAGACATCATTAAACTCCTAGCACAGAGAGGTGGACTGGTGGGTTATGAACAGGAACTGCCAGAAGGTATCCATCCAGGGACCAGAAAGAACCACACTGAAAAAAGATCTCGTTCAGACTGTGAGTCCAAGGGACTAAGTGTTGCTTCACTGAGGAGAGGTTAGGATAGATCTGTCTGTGTCCTGGCAGTGAACAGTTTGCCTGGCCATGAATTACCCACTGGCCTTTGCAAGACTATGTGACCCAGCATGCCTTTATATACAAGAACAGGATCATCCACTTCCTTGGTAGGATGACCTTACATCTTTTAGCACCACTAAATTATTTCGCGTTAATTCTCTCCAATTGCTTAAAGCTTGAAGGTCTAGGAAAAGAGGGTCATTTTGAGAAGGCTCAGAGAGGCAGAACTCAGTTCCCCTGGTAAGAGGCGGTGCCCAAGTAAGAAAGCTATAAAAGAAAGGACAAAGTAACCCTTCCCTCTGAGATCTGCTCAGCTTCTGACAGCTGTGGTATAGAGTAATAGTGGTGAGCTTCACCCAGTTTGCAAGATTACCTGAGCATGATCTTTCCCAGTTCTCAGTCACTGTGGCACAGTGGCACTGTGCCACATCCTGCCCCTGGAGACTAGCACTCACTTTGTTAGTTCTCTGATTTTGTAAGTACCACAGTTCATAATCTGCATCTCAGTGAGCAGCTCATCTGGAAGTTAATTAAAAGACAAACTGCAGCATAGATCATTAGTTTGTACATGGGCCAGGAATGAAGGATCACTGCAAAATTAGCAGATGCCCAAACAAATCTCTGAGCAGTCCTAACTAGCATGCCCTGGCAACAAATGTTGCTTGCTAGAGTACAACACTACCACAGCTTGCTCAGCAGCAATAGCACTGGCTTTCTGTGTTTTCTCTTTGCACGATGGTATTGGTCCATACAAAGTCAACAGAATTGTTGAGAAGATATATTAGGTAGCAGGATGACATTCCAGAGCTTAAATCTGCAGTAACATTTCCACCAGCCTTCGAGATCAAAGAGAAATGTATGCAACTGACAGATGTGATGGAGAAAAGGGACTGACAGCCTTCTACTACTAGTAGAAGTTTCCATCTGCAGAAATAATATAGCCTAAAAATGCTCAGACATCCAGCTGACCCAGAGTAGCAGCTCCTGGTGCCTTCCTGTCTCCTAACAATTTTGCCAAGCTCATATGTGTTTTGTCCAGTGCTCCCCTTGGGTGAGATTAACCCTATTTTGTGTCTTTCCATAAAACCACTCCTCCAATCTTGCTTTGGCTCTGAAACCCAAATAAATAAATAAATAGAATATTCAAATCAGGGAAGGCTGACTGAAACTGCTGCTATCTTTTTTGCTCTGGTCCACTTCTTTCTCCTCTCATTTCTTTTACTTGTCTGTGAACTTGTGTCTTGCAGTGAGCTTGGAAGCTCTTTAGGCCAGAAGCTGTATTTTTGCACTGATACATCTTCAGCACCTTATGACACCTCTGTATATCTACAGAAGTTGGCAGAGATGGAAGTGGTGCCTGCTTCTGGTGCTGGGGAGAGGACATGGAGCTGGACAGTGCACGGGAAGGAGTCTGAGGCTTGGCCGGAGGAGGGACCAGAGGACGTAGTCACCTGTGGGATCCTCACACTCAAACTGGGGACGGCTGCCATAAACATAAAAATATTGTGGCCCAGGACTTGTGATCCTGAGCTCGAGAACATCAAAATAGAAAAATCATAGATGACAGTAATTGTAGGGTGCTTCAGTAACATCTGTGAAGACACCAACATTAGAAACAGAAGTGGGAATGCGGTGTTCAAATCTGTGTGGAGGCCTGCTGCCTTTTGCATGCCAGAATTTGGTCTGGGAAGATGTGCATAGCTGGAAAAATCCTCAAACCTATAAATATGCAGAAGCCAGCCCTAGGGAATTTGAGGACAGGAGAGGTCTCTTAGCACCTTTCATCTGGTCAGGGGAGAACGAAAAAAGCCAGGAAGGCAGAGGTGGAAGGTGAGATTGTTATGACTAACAGAGCCTAGAAATCTGTGGAGAGTCAGAGATATCGGACAGAGACATTGGATTGTCTTGCTCTGGACATTGCTCTCTAAGCTAAGTATTCAGCTAGCTGACTGAGAGGGAGAGAAAAAAAAAAGTGAACAACTTCAAACAGCCTGGATGAGTGAGTCAATAAATGACTGCTTTCTATTTCCTGAGAAAGAAATACCCAAAGGAAACAGCCTGAGCTGAGTGTCTGAGTGTCTACTAAACAGACAGGAAGAAGAAGAAAAAGAAGAAGACAACAATGATACAGAAAAGTATTTTAGTTGCTATTTTTTTTGCAAGAAAAAAAAAGGACTGCCTATGTGGAAAGAATTAATACAGAAATTAGGATAAAAGAAGAACTGGTTCATTTTCTACAACTACTGTCAGAGAAGCAAGTAAAAAATGAAACAGACATAAATTACTCTGACATAAAACTTTCGTAACACAGACATGAATCCAATTTTGTTCAGGATTTTGCCTGTGTGTAGGGGCAAAGCCAGGTCAACTCTCTATCTGGGAGAGGATCTGCAGGTGCTAGTTAAGGCCGCACAAAATTGCCTACTCTACTTGCTCTCTTCCAGACCTCTTTTGTCACAGCATTGAACTCCAAGGGCCATTTTATCATATCACTGTACAAGTTTCCTAGTATGGAGATGGGATTCAGTCAGGGTAGGGAAGCGGGAGCTAGAAAGGTTTTTCAGGTTTTGAGGACAGTATAAACTAGTGTTCCCCCAAATACACACAGTACTGAGCTAAGACTGACTTTATCCCAGGGCAACATTTATATATATGGGGATGGGACTCTTCTCCTTTAGTAGCCAAAACCACTAGCTGCTTGCATCACAGGGGCAATGGAAGGAGGAAATTTGTAGGAGGCCTTGAAGGTTGTATTTTCCATTCCCTTGCAATGCATAACGTGAGTTACGCCAATCCAAAGTTGGCATAAAAGGCTGTCAGACTCAAGTGCCAGATTATCTGACAGTAGAATCTTATTCTAAGCTAAACGGTGCTACTAAGCACAAAGCATGGAGAAAACATGCTGCTTTTCCTGTGTAAGAACAACAGCGGGTCCAACTTTTCTGTCATCAAAAAAGGTTCGGCTGGAGAAAATTACAAGGAAAGAATCACAGAATCATAGAATCATAGAATGCTTAAGGTTGGAAGGGACCTATAGAGGTCATCTAGTCCAACCCCCCTGCACACGCAGGGTCACCTAGAGCATGTGACACAGGACTGTGTCCAAGCGGGTTTTGAAGATCTCCAGAGAAGGAGACTCTACAACCTCTCTGGGCAGCCTGTTCCAGTGCTCTGTCACCCTCACTGCTAAGAAATTTTTCTTTAAGAACATTTGATGCAGAGCTTACTGAGCTCAGCTTATGTGCCAGGTTCCCAATGAACACAAATCAGTACAGCCCTGCTAACTTTTGTGGTGTTGATTTATAACAGCCAATAAACAAACCAGAAATGTTTGCATTTAATTGAGATTGGAGTGCGACAGGGAATCCCAGGGATCTTCCTCTGTAGCTGACCTCAGAGAAATGAGTGTTTTACCAATGTAATAATTCTAAAGGTACTTCAGTAGGACAGATTTGTGTCTGCGTCCTATTCATGTGTCAATCTACAAAAACAGCAGCTTGCAAAGGCAGATTTTAAACAGTAAAGTTGTAAGCATAGCTGTCAAGCACAGGATGTCTTGAAACCAGCAATGAGTTAAAAATGTGCAGCCAGTGCAGAGGAGAAACTCAAAACAAAGATGTTTTCATTGCAGTAAATGAAAAGACTCACTTGGCTCCTGTCATTATAAAAACAGAGAATGTCACAAATCCCAAAAGACTGAGCCCACATAATTGGACAGATAGCAAAGACAGCAGCTTGGACAGTGTGTTAGCACAGGCTGCTCGGAGAAGAGGTTTAAAAAGGAAAATCATGAGTGCAAGCAAATGGAGATAATAAAGGGGAGAGAGGAAGACTGATGAAGGAGATGGCTCAGAAGAGAGCAAAAAGGTGCTGGAAGAGACAAAAAAAAGAGACATCAAAGCTGCACAATTTCAAAGGAAAGGCAGAAATCATGTCTGGAGTTGTTATCACATTTCAGGAACGGGTGTCTTTGGTCAGTGTGAAGGATGATGAATGTACGCTGCAGGACACTGGCTGCAAATCCAGCTCTGTTCCTGAGCACAAAGCCCTAGCAGTCCTCTGCTAGCCTTCCCAAAGTGCTTCCTGTTATGGTTAGTGTTAAAGCCATGGCAAAGGAAAATGGATAGCCGCATGATGCTGGAAAATGAGATGCCAACAAGGACTAGAGTGTTTAGAGTTACGTGGGAGCACCCTGGAATGGCAGTTAAGTAACCTGTCCTCTATCTTAATTTTATCCACTGTACAAGTTGCTGATTATTCTGGCTATCAGGATACGGCCTTTGGGCCCAAAGGCTCCAGCTGAGACACACATTTCTAATCTCTCTGAAAAAAGGAAGCCTCCTCATCTTGGAAAAAAAACAATGAAAATTACCAAAAGTTATTTACTCATCCTTGGCTGATATAAATGGTGTCCTGAAGACTTTATACTTAATCTTTGCCTTATGTGAAGAATTAATATCTGATAGTGTACCTGTGTTTACATGCATTGAATTCAGTAATACTTTTTTAGATAGTAGAATTAACATACTTTATTTTCCCCTGCAAACTGAGTTATAATGGGGAAGCCACATGTCTTATTAGAACTTCTAAAAATGTCACAAAATCTGTCAAAGGAGATAAGCTACTCTGCCTTAGAAAACAGCATCTTTCTGGCAATTTTATTAAACGTGACTACATAGTGTAGCATACAAAGTGTACCACAGCTGAAAAAAAAACAGTGAGGAGAGGTTTACCTGTAAAAACAGTAGTTAGGAAAAAGAACAACAACAACAAAAAAAACAAAAACAAAAGAAAAACACACACCTCCACAAAAGCACACACCATCAGCCTCAAAAAAAATCCTTGTGCACCCAGGGGATAAAACAAGTTGTGTAAAAGTTTGGAAACTTGTGACTAGTTTGTGGCTACCAGAATAGGAAAAAAAAATCAGCTATAGCCCTGAAAAAATCTTTAGAATTTATCTTATTCCTGATTATCTATTCCTAGAAACATTCAGTACCTTGAAGAGAACTCCGTTTTCATCTTCTTAGTTGATTAACAAGAACCACTCAGAGAAACTTTTCCTTCAGAATATCACTTTCTGAACGGTTTATGCTGAACATAAAAGCAACTACGTGGCTTCTGGTTGCAAACATAGGCAACTTGTTCTAAATTACACTACTTGAAAACCAGATTTAAAGCAGTTTAAATAGAAGTGAAATCTTGTTTACTGAGTCAAAGGAGTACCAACATTACTAAAAACTGTTGAGAAGCCATCTGTGTCTTCTCCCAAGAGAACAGCTTTCTGCATATGAGAAGAATGACAGCTTTGAAGGTGTAAGGAAAAAAAAATGACATAAGCACAAAGTACAGGGAATCAGACATGGGTAAAGCTAAACATCAGAGTTCAGGTAGGAGCCTTGGTTACTCCTGTGTTAGGTCATGGTCCTTTCTAATCCTGATCTACTTCTATTTCACATCATTTTTAGGTTATGAAAAGACTCCAAATTTATTTAAATTAAGTAAATTAAGGATTAGTTACTCTAATAATACTGGTGCAAATCAGGTTCCCTTGATGCTCTAACAGTGCTTCAGAGATGCTGGAGCCTCTTCTGCATGCGAGACTGAAGGTAAGGCCGGTCGAGAGGAACCTTTTCCTTTCCAGACCTGGAAAAATGTTTCAGAGCTGAATATCTCCTAGCCATGGATGCTGGGGTTCAAACAGCTTACCCTGTGATGTTTTATGTGCATCTTAATGGCTCTTATCAAATGAGTACATTCCAGAATACAAACTTTAAAATATTCTGCATTGTTCCAGAGCAATAGTTCATATGTTTGGGGTGGAGAAGGAGAGTTCAAGAACAACCACAGCTATTTTAAAGAACAAGCACAGCTTCTCTCTGCAGAAATGCCAGCCTTTTAACACTGCTTTACTGCAGAGGAGTCTGCTCTGTGCATGTAATCGTAAAGCAACAGCTCAGCTGTCCCCACCGACTACTTCTAAGTCTTTAGCATTAAACATATTACAAGTTACCGCTTGGCTGAGGCAGGAAAAATGTGCCAGAGAATAGGCAGCTGGGCCAACAGACAGAATGTATTTCAATACCAAACTGAAGCAAACAAAACATTTTATATAAGTACGCCAAACTGAAATAATCCTGGAATATCTCCAAACATGGATAAATATATTTTATTTGTAAGCCTGTAGTAGATAACTAAAATTTCAGCAAATCTGAACATTCTTTAAAAGGCTGAATTCTGCGGAAATCCTACTTCTTATTGAAAAATTATTCCCATGGAAAATTCCTGACTAGATCTTTTCTCAGGGAGGTGGGCATTAAAAATGCATCAGATATTCTGGGACTTGTGATAAGCCAAGCTCAGAGCAGGCAAGAGAAAACTCCTACAGGAGGAGGGATTGTAAGAAAAAAACCCTTCTCTAAAGAGCAGCATCCCCAAGTCATTTTGAGGCTATTTATACAACATGATCAGATATATATGTACTGCATATTGAGGAGGGGAGATGACCTGAACAGTACCTTACGAGCTTATGACCTGATTTATGTTATTGACTCTATATCACACCTCATTTGAAGTTTCTTTTTTTTTTTTTCAGTCACCACCTACTATCTACATAAAGTAGATAGTACTTTAAGCCTCCTCCAACCATCTTTTTTTTCCTTTTTTAATTTAACACAGTTTACTTTCTGAGATAGTTTTGTCTGTGAATGTACCATTTCTGGTATGGCCCACTATGATGAACAAAGAAGACCGAGACCTTTCAGAGATTTCTAATGCGATAATAATTGCATTAATTATTAATATACTATTGCTATACTATATAATTGTATTATTGTAATACTATTATATTAACTATTATAGTTAATATAATAATAGCATTAGTAATATCTGTGACAACAGAATAATAATACCTATTGTTGCTTCAGAGTGGTGGATTTGTGATTCTACTACAGGCAGCTTTCCCTTCCCTTCCCTCCCCCAGCAAAGTCATTCAAAAACAGAGGACTTGCTTAGCAGAGAAGGGTCAAATGGAGTCTTCTTCACTGATTGCTCCCATTTGATTGGAGCAGATCTTTGACTATCAAACTTCATTACTGTGCTAATAAGAAAAAGGACTTTTTTAGTACATAATGTGAGCTACAAACAGTTGGCATTGAGAAGATGGTTTCTTAACTCAGTGCGAGACAAGAGCTGCTGCCTTACACCATAGTGCAACACCCCTGATCTGTGCTAATAGTTGGTGTCTGGTGAGCACAGAGCACAGCTTCCTGGCTCCTAATGAATTCCCTGCTGCATGGAGAGAAGCGGCTGTGTCATGAAAGGGGAAAAAGGGGTCTCACTCTTAAGAAGGCTGAAAACTCAGCCAAGGGAGTCCGTGCCACAGAAGAAAGGTATCGCTCTGTGCCTGCAGAGGGAGAGTCTTTGCCTTGTGTATGGTCAGTTCCAACTCTGGAGAGTGCCCAAGTTGTCCAGGGCCTGCTCACCTCACAGTCTGCCCAGCAACCACAAGTCACAGCCAAGCACAGTCCAGGTGCCTCCAGCCAACTGCCTGATTGCATGTTACCTCTGAGTGGTTTCTGCCCTCCATTTGGCAATGACAGCCTAGTCTGGAGTGAAAAATTCAGCTCACTGCATAAGGTATGAGCTCATACAGGCACTGAGCTCGCTTGGCACTAATTTTGTGAAATGATGTCCATTCAGTCAGTAATGAAGGTAGCTTGAAGACTTATATTATTGTAATATAAAATTGAAGCATCATCCTCTGTCCACTCTTATTACGCATATTTTACAATGTGGTGGCTCATGCCTAGCACACAGCTCTTGAGGTGGCTCCATGCAGCGGGTGAGAGCTAAGTCCAAGTTCAGAAAAAGCTCCCTTCCCTCTGCTCCATATCTTACTGCCCAGAAGGCACATTGCCAAAGCAAAGCTTGAGGGATGCTGTATTGCCCTTGTCTAAGCTACAGATAATGAGGTAGGTATTTAGTCTCCAGGGCTGTCAATCCAGCAGCTTCTCATCTGCATTATAATTGGTCAAAGATGTTTTTAAAAGAAAATATAATGAGGGGAAGCACTTAGGAAAATGAAAAGCTTGCCTGCCTTTTTATCACTTCTTAGCCACTTTGTGTCCTTCTCTGATGAGAGCTATTGCCATTCAGGACAGCTTATCCGCTCCTTGTGTTAGGAACAGATATGGGCTTGGCACCTTCTTCCTCTCCTAGTGACAACCAGATATAAACTCTGCTCATTTCCTCCCTGATAAGCTTGCCATCCTACTTCAGAAGCTTCTCATATTTCATTTGGCTTGTCAGATAGAAGCCCCTGGTGCAGTTCATTCAGAGATTATTTTTTGTTTTGCCATTACATTAGCAAAGAAAATTTCTGGATTGCCTTCCCTTCTTCCTTGTTCTTGGATAAGCATATGGTTTCTATTACTCCAGTCATCCAGGGTTCTTCCAGGCACTGTTACAAGAGCTGAAGACGTCCTTTTACTCCCCTATGTGACACACATATATTTTCCTCATTTTCCAAAGGCCTAAAGAAATGAATGTCCTTATTTTCAGAAGAAGTAACTGTTCGTTACTTCCATAAGGTGCTGGAACCATTAACAATATGGCCAAGAGTGACATGACTGAGACTAAACTAATCAATGACTGCTGTGAATAGTAATGGGAGCCAAAAGTTTGAAGCTGGATTCTGTGGATTGGTATAACATCCCTCCCTCCCTCCCTCCCTCCCTCCCTTCCTTCCTTCCTTCCTTCCATCCCTCCTTCCTTCCTTCCTTCCTTCCTTCCCCTTCCTCCCTTCCTTCTCTTAATTTCAGGTTAAGGGAAAGAAATGGAGAATGTATTCCATCTCATGGTACAAGCCATAAAGAGAGGCCCTCTTCATCCAGACACATAATTCAGTGAACAACTGAATAGAAATAACTGAGCAAGCTCTGACTTCAGATACCCGATACTGCAGAAGAAAAGAGCTACTGAGAGATGCCATGAACATATCAAATCATGGCATGACAAATAAAATCTTGGTTGTGTGGCAGGAGGAGAAAATGGAGGCTGGTTTGCATGCATTTTAACCTCTGGAGAGATAAGGAAAAAGTGTATTGGCAGGCCATCTTCGATTTCCTGATAAAGATATTTTATGTAAAATTGGCATTCCCAATTGTAATCGAAACATTTGTACTCACAGCAAAATCTTATATGGAAATGCATATTTATATTATTGGCACCAAGAAAAGGAAGGAGCTTCCTTCATTTTTTTTTGTGCTTGGTGGACTGTGGATTCCCCTCACCTTCAAGTTCTTGTGTCCATTATCTGAATTCACATGCTCCTTGGTTACAGCTAGCTGAAATGAGTCACCATGAATCACCCATCCAATTTACTCAGCCCTCTTCCCTGGTCCAGAATCATCTTCAAACAGACTGCACTTGTCACAGATTTGTCTATTAGTGAGGGCTATCCAGATGCATTTTACTCCGTTTGTGCACTGTCTTGAACTGATTGCTGAGTAGCAATCAGTTTGCTGTGCAGGCTCCCAGGATGTTTATCCATATCACTGAGCATCCCTGACTGGGTTTCAATGCTCTTGAACAAGCCACCAGCGGAAGAAGGAGTCTCTAATAGCTACAGCAAGATGCTGAGGCTCAAGTGAGCAGGACTAAATCCTTGGCAGGAATCACATGCTTCCTGTGTGATTTGTTTGGGTAAATCAGTCAATTTGATTTGTATCTCAATTTCCTACTGACTTAATTTGTCCCCATTTTTACCTATCTGTTTTCCAAAATGGAGCTTAAGCATCATATATGCTGGTGAAAACTGGAGTGGAAGAGGAAATTTTCACATCTTTCACTATATGTTCGGGACTTCAAAAGATGGAGGCCCTTCTTGAGCTAGAGAGAAACCTTATGACTCTTGCCTTCAGGTGAGAACCTATTTTCTGAGTCTCTCTCTTCCAGAACCACCAGTACTGAGGAAATCTGGAAAATGAGCAAGATAAAACAGGGACTTAAGAGGGAAATAAAACCTGCTTCCTCCCTGCCCTCCAATAAATCCTTGCATAGAACAAGATGTCCTTGTTTCACAGGGTTTTGCTGGGAAGGCAGAATAAATTCCTGATTGAGACTATCAAAGAGAACAGAAATAATGGACCTATCAGAAGAAACATATAAGCGGTGTAATTAGGATAAATCCCTTTCCTGTTAGAGAGTTCTGCTCCATAATTATTTAGTCAATATACTGTCAGACTTTAAAAGGAAATTTCCATAATTTTTCGGGTGCCCACACTATCACAGAGATCTGTTTCTGCTGCTGCCTGTTCTAATTCAAGCTCCTAGCACGGTCTACTGAAATGCGAAGTGTTCTAGGACTTTTAGAGGTGCAGAGCGCCTGCAGTTCCTGATAAAAGTAGAGTGGTCAGAGCTGAGGTAAACTTAGCTCATTATATTCAGCTTCTGTATCACTAGTCTGTCCAAACATTTGTCTTGCAGCAATATCCAAAGCATTTTGCATTAGTTTAAATGCAAAAGGTGCTGTGTACAGATGTGCATTATTTTTTCTGCCTTGTCCTCACTTTATATAAGAGAAATTTTCTTCATCATTAGTACATTCATTAATTGACAGAGCATATCAATAGGGACAGGACTGTATGAGAAAAAGTAAGCAACCAAGCCAAGTGCCAGTATCACTGATGCATCAAGAGCTCTTGATGCACCAACAGCATCATTGTCTTTCCATGTCTATGCGGCTGGTGCTGTTGGCAAAGGCTGCTCAATACCATTGATCTGATTAAGGAGAACCTTCACTTCCCTCCTTACAGTATATCAAGCCAGTATATTGAAGAAACCAGAATGTACAAACTGAAGGTCAGACACAGCCCTGATCAAAATAGGAGAGAGAAGAGCTGTGAACTGAAGTAGCAGTGGTCATGCTGAGTGACTTTGAAGTTCTCATTAGGACCAACACCTGCTCTGGGTGGAAAAGCAGTTTGAGGGTTTAAGAAGCAATACCTTTAGGCAGTGTAGGTGTTCCAACAATAACTATACTTTAGATTTAAAATCCTGATTGTGCCTAAGAGTAGCTATCATTTTCCATTTAGATGCAACTCTGTCAAAGACACATATCTGCACACACCATGCTCTTTCTGCAAGAATCTCACTTTTTTCCTTCTTGTTTTCTCACTTTCCTCTTGACCAAATGTTGAGGGATGTTCACATTGAGAGGCTTTTCACATCTGTCTATTGTTGTAGACAATTATAGGGCTCAAGCTTTAGGGATTCAGAGATATTATCAATGACCAGGATGGCTTTCCATGGAGTCACTTGTTTTATCTATTCTTTTCCCTCCAGCCTTCTTGCTGTCTATGATCTTGGGGCACACAGTGGTGGGGGGAGGAGGAGCTACTGACTCATATAAGAGCAGGATCCAGACACAAGCAGGATCTGTCTTCATATAGGCCTTTCCTCATATAGGACAGATCCTGCCCAGGGAAGTGGTGGAGTCACCGTGCCTGGCAGCGTTCAAGAAACATGTGGATGAGGCACTTAGGGACATGGTATAGCAGGCATGCTGTTGAAGGTTTTATGGTTGGACTCGATGATCTCGAAGATCTTTTCCAACCGTAATGATTCTATGATTCTATAAAGATTGCCTCTGCGCTCCAGGCAGGCTGCCAGCTAAGGTCCAAGATCTCCCAGCTGCTGCTGACTTACTTGAGTGTTGGTCAGGGATGAGTGATTTCTAAGCCTGAGTTGTGGCTAAACTACCATAGGAAACTCACTGCTTTAATCCAAATCTGTAATTGACAGGTCAGAGGAGGCAGTAGGATAACATTTTATCCCCACCACAGCTCTGAGTTTTTGTTAATGTAGGATTATAAGAATAACGAACAAACCCTGAAACCTGTCTTCCTTATTTGTTAGTTCTGGGGTAGCAGCTAGTAGTCTATTATTGTCTGTGCAATGTATTTTCTGTCCAGTTTCTTATCAGAGGCACTTAGTTATGCAAGGCACATAGATATGCCCACTGGTATTGATATACAGATTCTCTGCACATCTATTGTGTTTTACATGCCTTGCAATTAGCTTTTACTTTATGTGCCTACCTCACTGCATGTATGCCAGGAAAAAGAAAGAATCACGATGTGGAGATGGGGGAAGGTCTGGAGAATTACTGGTGAAAAACGGAAAGCAATTTGCACTCTGATGAAAGCAATGCAGGGCCTGATCCTGCCAAATGCTGATACTGTGGGGAGCTGCAGTAACTCTGTTCTGCCCAGATGAAGCTTGTAATGAAGTGACACTGAGAGTTCAGCAAGGGTTGGGTGAAATTTGGACTGTGCAGGGTGGAGCAATATCATCAACCTTCTGCAACAGTGCTGAAATAGTACAGTGATCAGAGAGCTAATAGAAGAAAAGGGGTAGGAAAAAAGAATGGATCAAAAAATGGGGAACAGGTCCCAGTGCTCTGAAATATGCAGAATTCAGGCTTCAAGCCACTGACATTTTTTTTTAAATGCAGGCAAATAGAGTAGAATTGATCCTGAAGATCACCATCAGTTCCTTCTTCACAGTCACTGAAGAATTTCTCTGTGGATCAGATTCCTTCTCTAACCACCAAAGCACCAAGGATTCCCTTGAATGAGATGCTTGGTCCAGCTTGTGGCTCCTCAGTGTCTCTGCTAGCAGGTCTTCCAAGTGAACCTCAGCTCTTCCAGCTCTGGATAGCTTGTCACTTGCTGCATTTTGAAGCTATTTGGGGCTTGTTACAAAGTCTCTGGCAATATACTCAAAATACATTGCAGATAGCAACTCCAAGTCATTTTGCAGAATCACAGAATAGTTGAGGTTGGCATTGTGTCTTGGAGATCCTCTGGTCCAATCCCTCTGCTCAAGCAAGATCCACTACAGGAGGTTGCCCAGGACTACATCCAGTCAGGTTCGGAATACATCCAGGGATGGAAACTCTACAGTCTCTCTGGGCAGCCTACTTCAATGCTCAACTACCCCCACAGTGAAGAAGTGTTTTCTTATGTTCAGGTGGAATTTCCTTTGTTTCAGTTTGTGCCCATTCCCTCTTGTCCTGTCACTGGGCACTACTGGAGAGAGTCTGGCAGCATCTGCTTTACTCCCCACCATCAGGTACTTATACATACTGATAAAATCTCCCTTGAGCCTTCTGCTGGCAATTTATTCAGTTTTCATCCTATCTGCCTGTCTAATTATCTAGTCTGTATTTATCAGCTTGTCTATAACGATGTTATGGGAGACAGTGTCAAAAGCTTCATGCGGTTCCAGGTAAACAACATACAATCTTCTCTATCAATCAACCACATTATGCCAGTCATTTGGCCTGTGAATAATAGGAAGAAAATTTCAGAGAGCTGAAAAAGGCTCAAGAAAGA
>NW_010582634.1:120897-163058 GCF_000705375.1 Tinamus guttatus | reverse complement strand
GGTCTCCCACAAGCCAGAGGTTCACAGGATAAGACTGCCCTTGTTTTAAGCACTTTGTGCTCTTTCACTTGTGGCAAAGCAACGGTATATACCCAGGAGACCAGAAGGGGAACATTTTATCTTCACCCTTAGTTTCCCTGAAACCTTGTCAGGCAGGGGAAGACTGATTCCTTTGACTCTGTAATGCTACTTTCACTCGGAGTCTGGAGAACAGCATTCATCCTGCACCGTGTTCATCTGTTCCATCTTTTTCTTCTAAACAAACCCTTGTAAAGTGCCAGACTTGTTCTCAGCTGTGCTACTGACTGTGTACTATGATACACTCTGGCATTGAAACTGCTGATACTGGCTTGAAATTGCTCCTCATTTGTGTTTGTGTGACCAGGAGCAGGACATCTGAAAACTTATAAAACTCCAGTGGGAGCAGAGCAAAGAGCTCCTCTGCTGGCTGGATGTAACTCTTTTACATACTATCACTCCATCCACACACAGCTGGCAGGTATATCTGGGCTGCCTTTAGCTCCATGTGCCACCTGCCCTTAGAAAGGGGAGAAAGGTGCTGGAAGAGTTAGGAGAAATAGGAGAGAAAGGTACAGCTGAAAGGCATGCTACTTCTTCTTCTTCTTCTTTTTTTTTTTTCCTACCGCTATAGACTTGAGTTGCTTTTCTGCATCTTTTAATTTGTGTCAGGGCTAGAGTGAGCGAGCTGTAACCGACCCCATCTGACCTTCTCCCTTTAATTATCTCACTGTCACTGTTTTCCTTTTACTGTTTGTTATTGACCCACGTCATTCACAACTCTGAAGACTGATGTAAGCTGTGGCTTCTCTTGGCCCCAGGAAACAAATGATCACTACACGGAGGAGGAAGAGGCGAGCGGCCAATCCATGAGAGAGGGAGGAAAGAGCCAGGAGGACAGTTGGAAAAAGTGTCAGGAAGTCAGTGGGAGTATGTAGGGCTATACTGCCAATTGCTGCTGCAAAGTTTCAACAAATTATTCTACTAATAAAGACTCAGTTCAATTTTACAAAGCATGGTGGGCTTTTATATTATTATCTAGTATGCTGTACATGAAACCTCCACCAAATTATCTACCAGGAAATAAATCCGCAAAAGTGCATAATAAATTCCACTGCAACATCTTCTACAGCCTTCTTAACAAATTATCTAACTGCCAAGGACTATAAGATTACACTCTACCAAGGATAGAAATGAATAAATAAATACAATATCAATCTCAAACTCAGCTAACAAATCCATTTCCATTTCAGAAAAAAATCCATCACTTAAGTTTCTATCAGATTTCTCATTCTTTTTGTCTTAGAAGTCCACAAATTGCCTCAGTTGACAAAATTAATGTGTATTAAAAAAAAAAGAAAAAAAAGAAAAAGAAAAAAGAAAGAAAATGAGTATGTCATAGAGAAAAAATACATGTTTGTGAACAGATATTTCAGATCAAGGACTCCAGGTTAGGAGAGGGTTTTTTTTTTTTTTAATCCTTCTGCATTCAAAGTCTAACACCAGGGAAAACTTAAGGCAAGCTTTTTCAAAATCATGATGTATTTGAGGCCACTGTTAAAACTGATGTGAACTAGATAACTAACTCCACAATTGTCTTTGAGATTCTTCAACTCCAAACTGATATTTTTGAACCTGTTTTCATCTTTCTTCATTGGGATTCAGTGCAGCCATAAGAATTCAATTACAAGATCATATACTTGTGTGTGAGCACAGCCATAGTCTCCGATTGAGGTCTCTACGCTATCTTATACTGAAAATTATCTAACAGGGTACATTTCATTTATGCTGTGGACTTTTATCTTATTGCTGATAAATTCTCCTTACTTGACTCTTGAAATGTATAGAAACACCTGTCCTCTTTCCCTTTTCAGAATAGCATTTCTGCAAATGAAACTTAGTCCCTAAGTGCTCTGCCTGGAAAGTGGTAGATGCACGCTCTTCAGTAACTACAAATTCAAGAGAAAGAAAAATCTGCTTCAAAAAAGATGAGGTCTGATCAGAGGACACTGAGAAAATTGTTTATGGAGATAGAGAAAAGAGAACTGACTTTGAAAAGAAGTCACTGAAAGAACAGTTGAACAGCTTAGGCTGTGTGACAAGAAACAATCTTATAGAGCATAGTCTTAGTAGAAATGTTTTCATGGTCTGTAGGAACATCTCTGGAAGGTATGAGAGAAGCATAGAAGTATTACTTTGGTGTAAACTCCACTGTTTATTTTGCATTTCAAATAGCAGAACCAGAGCCCATTTCAGGTTTGAATAGACTCACAGCCCTAGGAACACAGTGAATATGGTATTCTGACTTTTGCTCATGTTATTGAGATGCTGTAATGACCTTGTCTTTTTCCTTTTTAAAACACCTTTATTGGTCTGCTATAGGAAATCAGAAGATTAAGTAAATAAATAAATAAGTGCCTTTTAGGCACTTACGTAGTTAGACACCATGCAGCACACAACCCCGGGGACTCTGTTAGTATAGAAGTTAATTTCCTATCATGGCCAAAACAAATGTTCCTATCTGTATTTCTGACGAGCTGTTCTCGTGGAATTTGTAATCAGAGGTATGATTAGGAAAGAGCGGGGAAGCCTCATCTTGCAGATGTGAGACATTTGGAGAATGTGTTTTGAGCTTTGAGTTATTTTAGAAATCCAACTTCTAATGCTCCTTAGGTCCATGAAATGTAGATATCCAGATGACTTGACTTTTGGATGGTGAGCCAGAAGCTTCTGAATTCTCTTTTTGTTTATGCCACTGATTTTTGTTGTGACCTTAAGCATCTTCCTACATGCCTATGGTTTGGTTTCTTCACTGGCAAAGGCTAGTAAAAGCTACTAAAGCTTATTGAATTAGTTGTTACATATAAATCAGCTGTTTAATTTAGCCCTTTTTTGCTATGCATGAATTGCTCATGAAACATTTCTGATTTGTTTATTCACAAAGCATTCTTTCAATAATTTATGCAAACAAGTTACAGTCAGTGAGCAAGTCATCTGCCTGTTTTAGGTATTTATGCAAATCCTAGTTCTGTGGTAACAGAACACCTCACAATCTTTAAAGAGTATTTAGCATCAAAATTTGTGTTTGAGATAAGGCAGCTTGCTATTTTATAGCTGTGGAATTGACACAGTGAGAGGTCATGCAAAGGCCTTACAATAATCCTGATAATTGAACCTTTATATCCTGCATCTCAGATTTAGGACTGAATCTCTTGACCATTGAATTTTCTTTGTTAATTATGCACTGTTATACTCAAAAATTTGTTATAGGCAAACAGGAAACAAACTTTATATGCAAAGCCAAGAATTTATTTTGGTTATAATTGAAATCTAAGATAGTTATTAGTCAAGATCTAGTTTTTACAGAAAAAGAAAGGAAAAAAATACTGTTGGAGGAGAAGTTGCAACAACAATACAGTTAAAATTGTTAAACACACTTCCTGGCATCTACCCCTTCTTCTGGTGTTATGTACATCCTTCCACTGCTCCTATGGGTCCTCAGGTTGATGGTTTCAGTTAAGGTAGGCTGTTGTTATGAAAGTCATCAGCATCCTGAGGCCTTTGCCAGGAGGAGCATGATGGTGATGATTTTTCCCATGACACTTTAGGATCTACCTAGAATCACTTTTCTGATTGCTGATGTGCTTTAGATCCTGCTATTTCTTCACCAGTCTATAAGTCCAGTTTACATTCAAATTTACTATGTGGAGAATTTCACATGTATTAGAATTTTGTGTATATGATATGTGTTCAATGTGCTCTTTCTTACCCTGAAATGTGTTTTTTCTCAGCTACATTTTTTTAACTCACGTGGAGGGATGCTTTAGCATCTCCAGTGCCAGCCTGTGTTCATCTCTCATTCCCAAGCCTGTCCTCTCCTTCCATCTCCACTTCCCAGCCTTGTGCTGTCTACACTGCACCAGTCTGCTGGTCATAAATATATAATTCTTCATAGAGTAACTATTTGTAACTTTTACCTATGCACAAATTATTGTTATGTCATAAAAGATGGGGATGGGCAAAAATAAAACCATATAGACATGATTCTTAGAAAAAGCGCTATAGCTTGATAAGGTAAGACAAAGCTCCAGGCAGGTTAAGGCAAAATCAGACAAAGAAAACTTAACAAACCTCAGGGGTCCTACAAAGCCAATACAAAGCCTGTGGCCTATTCTGAGCAATGGCAATCCTGTGTTTATTGGTCTACAGGACTACAGCAGTAGTTATTAGATACAATGTGTGATTGCCTTCTGAACCCATAGTATATGATTCTGCTAGATAACTGATAAGAACAATTATGAATGAAAATATTGCCAACAGTTTGTAAGAAACAGTACTTTTCCACCAAAAAACCCCCAGGATAACAGTAATCCATGATAAAATTTGTAAAATGTTGACAATACATAATCATGAATGAACCATAAATCACTAAAATCCCAGAAGTATAATGGGGGATGACACACTTTTGCATTAATTAAAGCCAAACAAAAAATATTAATAGATTATTTTACCTAACTGCAATTATTAGCAACAGGAAAATATAAAAATCACTAAAGAGTACTTAGTGTCTCTTACCCTAGTTTGTTACCATAGCTGTAAACAGGTAAAATCACGCATTTAACACTACTGTACAGCTTCACTAACATCTCTGAGATTCATCTCCACTCCTGATACTGATATACAACTTGAATGACATGGCAGAAAAACAGCTTTAGTGACATTGCCGGTGTTGCTTTGACATGGGAAGTGACCGTACAACCCAGACTGCAGCACTAGTTAGAAATAGCCAGGGTAGCTTGAATACCGAATCATCCTCATTCAGAGGAGGACAATTATGCCATGTCTTCAAGCTGTGCAGCATAGCCACAGCCACATGCACGAGGTAATGAAGTAGTGATTCGAGCATGCTGAGTTTTCACTTCCCACAAAGGGAAGAGGAGTTTGAATTCAAATAAGGAGGCTTAGTCATAAATGCAGGTGGCCTTACTTTTTCTCTTCCTTTTTTTTGAGAAAAAAACTTCTTTTATGAATGGTATTAGAACCTTGCTTCACAAGTAAGTGATACAGAAGAAAGGACTTGCTGCTTCAAGCTGAGAGAAGCTGGGAAAGAACATTACAGGAATAGGCATTCCCCAAATCTTAGAGATTTCCTCCTCATGTCTCCCAACTTTTAACTCCCTTACACTTTCTTACTTATGCCTACTTGGTAATTTCGCTTCCCTTGTAGTTATGCTGATCTTTCTCACCAAGTTGTAAAGACTCCAACCAAATCTAAAAAGTTACGGTTAAGGCTGTTGCAGCATGAAATCATTTTCACCGAACATGTTGGTGAAGTTTTTTCCCAGGCGGCTGAGTCCACCTGCCAGGAAACAAGTTCAGATAAGGGGCAGCAGCACGTAAAATAATGAACAGTGGTGTGCAAAGCCTGAGAAGCACTACTAGCTGAGCAGAGGAATGTATTCTCTGATCCTAATGATGATGATGAATGTTAATTGAATCAGAGACTTTCAAAGCAGAGAGAAAAACCTGTTTACACTGAAATTAAAAAATCACCCTCTTTGGACACAGTTGTGATTTCTCATGGTCTTTGTGGACTCACCTGGGGAGAAAAGTATGAGGAGTGGGAACTAGAAGGTGACTCACCATGAGATCACTTCTGTGAGTGCCCATTTCAAATCGAACATAACAGCAGGAGCCATTGAACAAAAAAGCATATCTGATCCAAAGGAAGCAAGCCATGAATGCCAAAGAGAGAAGGTGCCCGCCCAGTAGTAGGGATATTCTCTGCAGTCCTTCCCAAGAGCACAACTAGAGGCAGTTTCCAGCATTGCTGGTGGAGCAGGCCATGCTTCTGCTTAGGGGAGCTCCTGCTGCTTCATCTGAGTGGTTTAGTCGTACTCCTCTCGCCTGTCTCACTGGCATTCACATTTCCATTCTGTGCCAAGTTCTCCCTGTTCATAAATGTATTTAGCATTTTTACAAGGTGCTAGATTGACTCTTGTAAGAGGAATCAAACCCAGCTTCAGTTTACCTGCAGGGCTTGTATAGTGGGTCATGGCAGGAGAAGGTCCTGCTCTGTCACCTGCTAGTCTTTTCTGTATAGCCCACTCTGGCAGGGCTAACTCTCCTTCTGTCCATTTTTTTCTTACATTGGCTAACAGGAGGCAGGTTGTTTTGAGGTAGCAGCCAATTCCTACCTGCTGGAAAATGGACACAGACAGCTCTGATAGCTTTCACTGACATTCCACTAGGCCAGCAGTGTGATAGCAGTTTTCTGAAGTTGGGAAGGAGTCTTTCCTCTCTTTATATGCATTTGTGATATGTCCCAGAGCCTTGGGAACAGGTATTGTCACATTCTACGCTGCAGATTTGTTCTTCACCTGCTGATTTTTTGAGACAGTTGCAGTAGGATTTTTTTTTCTCATTCATCTCACCTCTCTGCCTTCCTACCTCCAATTCAGAAAGGAGACAGCTCTTTCTTGTCACCTGCTGTTACCCTAAAGTCACAGACAAGTAAGAAGAAAATGATTCTGAGGATGACACAGAAGTTTCTAGTGGGGCTGCAATGTAAGTCTTCTCATTTGAGAATTACATTCTCAACAGAGTCTGGAGTTGGCCTGTGCTAGTGGTGTTTACCAGACCCATTGATCTGAAAAAAAAACAATGTGAGAAGATCTCAAAGAAGGCACAAGAGGGTCAAGGTGGGGTGCGGCTGCCTGGAAAGGTGCAAGCAGCTAGTGCAGAAGGGTGAAAACACATGCTGAGCTGGAGAGGCCTGGGAAAATAGACAACTGCTCTCCAGGTAACATTCACAGAGAAAGCAATGTTGGCAAGGCCAAGTTTGTCTCTTAGCATGGCACTGAAGTCAGAGAGTCAAGGAAAAAAAAAACTATGCAGTGGATATAGGAAAGAGATTTGTTCCTAAAGTCATTGCTTGTCCTTCAGAGCAGCTCTGTCTCAGGAGCTGGGCTACAACTGCCCAGAGAAAACCTAATGAAACCCCAGTTAAGGAGGTGTCTGTCCTTCTGCCTTTCCTTTAGCTCAGGTTAGTCCTGTCCCAGTTTTTCCAGTTCAAAAGCAACAGCAGAATTACAGCTTCTTTGTACAATGTCAGCCTGCTGAAGTTGGGGTTAGTAACACAGTGTGTCTTCACTTGACACCCAGTAACTAGGATTGCAAAGCTACTCAGATTCTTATCTCTTTTATTTATTTGTTTTTTTTTTCACTATTTTTCTTTTTTTTTTTGTTCTTTGATAAATTAGAGTTTTTGCTGATGAGTCTTACCCTTTTTGGCACTTAATCCCAGGGCTACTGAGCTGTGGCAATTAAATGAGTGAGATTTCTGAGAAGTGATGAGTGTGATTTTAAATGTCTCATTGAAACAAATAAACAAATCCTCCTTAAAAGTGCCTGCAGGACAGCAATGTTCCTCTTTGTGGATTCATTGGCATTTCTTTTATTGTAAATAATCAGATTAACCTAATAAAGCTCATAATACCAATAGGCTGTCAGTCCCTCCAGTTTGTCATTCATGATCTGTAGTTCCCTGTAAGACCTGTGAACCTCAACTGCTGAGATATATGTGCACATATCAGACATTTCTGTGGTGTGTAGGTTGCGATATTTGGTTCATTTCTACAATTATTTGGTACCACAGTGACCACTTGTCCTGGCTGGAATTAACTATTCTTCTTCTATCTGCTTATCTGTACTGAGTGCTGAAAGTATTAAAAATACGCCATTCCTAAACGTTCAGTGAGCACATTGACAGATTAAGGGATGGGAGAAAATAATTTTTTTTCTACATTTTGACTAATGGAAAATTATCATTCTGTGGGATTTAAGGAGCTATTCATTGGTTTGTGCCAGAGGTTTCCTGTATAACCCTGAACAAATCCCCTGAAACTGTACTCAGGTTGCCTACTCCACATAAGTGACCTGCTTCCTATGGCCCTCAAGTGATGGCAATGGTGAATGTTGTTGCCTGTCCTCTCTCTGATGCTGGATTACCATCTGGGAGTGCCTTTCCAATCTTGTTGAGCAACACCTCCCATGGGACTAAGAAGAGGCAGCATCTCTGCCTTGTCACAGACCTAATGAGGATGGATGTCCATCCAGCTCAGGTGCCATAGTGGGCTAGGGGTCTGGATTCATCCTACTAGTTTCAAGTGCCTCTGCTAAGTAGAAATATATCTGGTAAATGTTCATTTTACTGTTACTGCAGACAAATAGTTTTTTTTGTGTACCTTCTTCAGGCTGAGTAAAGTGGCACTCAGGAAGCACCTATTTCCAGATACTTGGTCAGCTGCAGAGGTTCAGGTCTGTTTGGGAGCACACCAGACTCTGATCTTCTATACAGATGCACTTCATGCAGAAAACACAATCTGGTCTTTGCTCTCGAGAGTTTAAGTAAGTAAGTCGGATGTCTCAAGGCTCATGGCAATTGAGACTCTCAGCTTTGAGTCCGTGTTTCCATTTCATTCTTCCGCTCCTGGGATAGGTTCAAGCTGTGCTTGTGCCTTATTTGCACTCAGATGCCATCAGTGACTTTTTACACTCTGAGAGTAGGGGCAGAACTTAGTGATGACAAAAATAAGACAAATATAACATCTCAGGGACAACTTAGGATGAAACCATGCGAGAAAGCACTGAAGAGTGGAGAGGAAGGACAGATATTCAGGTCAGAATGTATTTCTATGTGTTCAAGAGGTGGTTGAATTTTACCTAATTGGGACAGTGTTGGAAGGGTGATTTTTCCCAAGAAATCTCTTACAAAAAATATTGTTGGTATCATTCAGGGCCATTTCTCCCTCCTTTTCTTTTGCTGGAAGCTGGTGAAATAACTCATCATTAAATATATACTTGAGGATCAGTCAGCCATATTCTCTTTCCAGAGAGAACTTTATAACTTGATCACAGAGGAAGAAACACTGCTTTAGGGCTAGCATGTCACAGAGGGACTCAAGAAATCAGAGTGTTACTCTAGGATTAATTTCTCTTTTGCCACCAGTAGGCAATTTCCCTTCCTTTTCCTCTCTTAGCTCAGTTGTAGGTGCCTCTGGGCAGAGTTTGCCCTGCCTAGGCAGGCACCATGACCTTGGGTGGTGCTGGGGTAGATGTCTCAGATGATCACTGGGCTCGTAGGAGCTGATGAGCCTGCTGGCCCCTATGGTTGTCTCCAGCCCTTCATGATAACTGTGTGGACAGTCATGGTGGGGACCTTGCTGGGAGCCTGTGGGAGATGAGGCTGAGAAAGAGAGAAATGCACTTAGGGAGCAACCCCCACCCCACCAGTTTCCGTGAAGCTTACTGAAAAAGCGAGACACCCTTCTGCTTCTAGTATTTTCTTATTCCTAACTCTTTCAAGAAAGAAAGGAGATACCTGCCCTGTCAGGTATTGTAAAATATCATGGTCATTTGTGTAGTGGCACCCTCATCCCACAGCCCCATAACACAACTGCTTTCCCAGAGTGCTGACAAGCACACTGCACCTTCATAGGAGATGTGTCTAGTGGGTGCAAATTAATTTTTGAGAACAAAGTCTGAGGAATAAAACTACATGACCATGAGATGAGCAAATACAATAAATGAAAATGCACTGCTTCTTTTTTTTTTTGAAGTATCATAACTATGATCGACAAGTCTGGGGGCAGAGACTCAGGATTTGTACTCCTTCTCTTCCCGTGCCATCTCTGGAGGCTGGAAGTCTGCAACTGAGGTATCATTCACTTCAGCAATACGCACTATTGAACCTGCTTCTTCTAGGACTCAGCACCTGAGCTGTACTAGTAGAGCTGCATTGTCAGCAGCAGAGGGAACTCTAATAACAGCCTACAAAGGATGCATAAACTCTGACATCTGCACTGGTGATGGGCAGGAAAATGCTACTACATTGATGTAGTTTTCAGAAGCTTTCATCATCTAGGTTTAAAATGAAAAATAAGAAAAAAATATATTTTTTTCTTAAACCATTACAATTTTTATGTGGGTCAGTTGATGCATTTTGTTCATATCTTTGAGCCCTGATTTAATTCAGCCCATACGTTTTTCTTCTGTAGACAAAGATAATGCTTGCACATCACTTTGTGTTACTAAATGCTGTATAAATACAAGCTGGTGTTTAGTTAATTCACAGTGAATAATTCATTAGGTGAATTTCATCTAAGATTTTTTTTTCTTTTCCTGTTCCTGAACTGCCCACAGATAGCATTTTTTTACTCTGTTTGTTTGCTGGTGAATTTCTGTAAATAATCCGTAGTCTGCATCATTTCTTTGATCAGTTTGCTGAGAATATGTGAAAATTCAACTAAATGTGATTCTAATTGGACAGATGTCATGCCTTTTTATTCCATGCTGTTCTGACACCCATGTACATTCCTCTGTTTGCTCCAATGATCTTGTCTCTGAACAACAGGTGGGAAAGAAAATGAGGTATATTCACTTAGTCACTCCTATTACAGCGTGCGTTAGGATCTAGCATAAATCAGGGATTCACAAAGCTATGTATTATCCGTACACATAGTGGGAGGTAATTCCTAGCAAAAACACGTTGCATGAGGTAACTAGATGATTAAAGCAGTACCACTAAAAGGAGAGAGGAGAAATTTCAGTTCCTATTTTAAAGCAGTACAAGTGATGCTTGCAAGTGGTATCTGTGCTGTCTTGGTGAGCTCTCTCTGCAGGCATGAGTTGCTCCATGGTGCTGGGGCCATTGCATCCAGGCTGGTGGCTGGGGTAGTCCTGCATTGGAGTCAGCCTTTCCCTCTATACAGGCAGCACAAATAATTAGGAAGGTTGGTCGTGAGAGCAAATGCGTGTTCGGAGTAACGTGGGTGTATTGGAGGGACCAAGGCTGCAGCATCAAAAGACATTTAGTTTCTGTGGTGCCTGCATTTGCAATTCTCAGAGTTAGGCACCTTTATAATTCATGAGGGGAGCAGAGTGTCTAAGCAAGATTCAGAGCCAGCAGCAGCTTCAGCATTGCGCTAAGTGAGGCAGTGGATAAGGAAACATGGAGAACGGAGAAATGTCTTTATTTTCTTCTCATCTGTAGAGCTTAATCATCTGGCCCAGCATTTTGGGAGGCCTCAGCCTGCACCCCTTCATGCAAAACTGCCACTGCCCATCTCTTATCCTAAAGATTTAACATTCAACAGTGCAAAGTGGGTTTAAATCCTCACTTCCTTCCTCTCAGAGGTATATGTGATGAGGAGGGGAGGAAGCAGGAACACCAGCAGTGCTGAGGGCCACCTCAGGAGGATAACCCAGATTTCAGTGCTCCGTGCTCTGTTGAAGCTGTCCTGGCTTCTACACACTGAAGAAAGATTATTTGTGTCAGAAAGCGAGAGGAAGCAAGAGCAGGCATTATAGTCTGGTTGTTAGGATGCTTATGGAGAAATGTCCCAGCCATGCTTCATAACCGTCCATATGGTTTAGTCCCAAATTGCTCAATGTATAATGCAGAAACTACATTTGGAACAGGGTCTTAACCACCGGACTGTCTCCTCCCAGGTAAATCCTCAACTGTTAGCTAGAAAGTCAGGCTCCCGCTTCCTTTCTCTGGGCCAGTGTATCTTTCTTTTATTTGTCCCTGCATAAATGAGCAGGGAGAACTCAGAAATGCTCCTGGTCCACGTTTAGGATCTCTCCCTAGAGCTAGGAAGGGCTGTCCTGTCCCCAGGCTATGTGAGTGCTCACCACAGAGCTATCCTACTGTTGTCTGGAAGAAAGCCAATTGCTTTTCGCTTTTGCAAAAGCTGCTTTGGAAGATCTTTTCACAGAGTACAGAAGGCCAGGTGTACAAAAGAAAACCCAGCTTTTGGATCCTGATGGGGCATGAGCATAAGCCCTGTCAAGGCTGCGGTACCTCTGGCTGTGATCAGAAGCAGAATTTCAGGTGAGAATGGGATTTAAATATTGAAAACCAAGGCACCTCTCAATATGAGACAGAGGATGAGTGGCAGATTTGAGCATTGCAAAATCTTCCTATGTCGCACTTAATGTGCTTAAGTCCTTTTTAGATCTGGGCAGAATTAATTTACCTAAGGTAACATAGGGAAAGGGGAACTGAATTGACTTATCCTGAGCTGTAGTCCAGCTGCCTCTGCACAAGGCTACTCCTATAGTATCTATGTGGTCTTTTGATGCTGTTCCTGTAGCTTCTTTCTTAAACAACATCTATGTGGTCTTTTGATGCTGTTCCTAGCAGCTTCTTGTAGCTTCTTTCTTAAACAAGAGCAAAAGCCAGAGAAAACACGTCAATGGCAACAGTGGGCATAGAGGCACAGCTACATTATTTGGTAGAAGAAGAGGAAAGACAGTATGTAGCTGCGACCAACTCTCTCCTGGAGGCAGAAAAGTGCAAAAGGTAACTGCTCCCCTCAGAAAATAGCAAGAATCAGGCAGCACCAGTGAGCCTTGCCCCATATTGCTGAGCAAAGATAGCAGAGCCAGGCCCAGATCAGCAGGCCCAGACTCAGCAGGTCCTCTGCAGGTAAAATACAGCTCAGGACTCCTCTGCTAGAATACTTGTCTCCAAAATGCAAAAAAAAACCTCCCCAGGAATGCAAAATGGGGTTTCGTTAGGAAATGTTGTCAGGATTTTTCTTAAGTCCACCTGTAAAACCCCTTCTAAAGACAATCAATTAACAATGAGTTGGGAGCAAGTGACTGTCAGAAGGAGGGAAACAACCCTATTTTCAAAGTAGTTTATGGGAGCATTAAAACAAGTGTTTGCTGAGGAGCTTAAGAGAGCTTCCTCTGGCACCTTGTAGGTTATTAACCAGTAAGATTTAACTTCCTTCTATCCCTGATTGATTAATTATATCTGAAGAGTTCCAGTGAAGACGTCTCTTCACAGGCAGAGCAGGAATGCATGCCTCTGCTATTTGATCTGTTCTCTTAAATTTAAATTTGGCATCTGTAAAAAGTAACTGTGGGTAGAGCTATAATGAACTCAGGCAAATGCTGGGCCAGCTCAGCCCATACAGCCCTGTACTATCATTTCAGTCCTGCTCTGCATAGGCATATGCTATTATATGACTTAGCACTCAGCCTCTAACTTACTTGCATCCTGCCTTGGGCCAGCAGCAGTATTTTCAGTTCAAGGTACAGTTATTCCACAGTAAGTGCGAGTACAACATGCCATGCTGTTCGGACATCTAGAAAGTAAGGAACTCCAGAGAATCTGTTAATAGGAATGCTTTTCATTCTGATAAATAAATGGGTTAAGATGCAGCCACGTGCTGTCTGCACCTTCTCTTCCAAGCTGCAGACCCCTAGCTACACTGGATCCATCCTCTTCTGAGGATGTATAACCATATGTTATACAATGCGATAATTTAATATGCATGTTCATGTGCGTAAAAAGTCTCGAGAGTTTAGAGAAACCCAGTCCAAGTGCCAGAAGTACACTGGGGTGACTTCCCTTCAAGAGGTATTGCAACCCATGCAGCATTTGCATGAAGCATTTGATGCTTACTAGCATCCCAAACTGCCCAGAGGAAAACTACTGTATTATATGTCCACTGCTGCAAAAATCCTTTCCATCTACCTTTCTAAGAAGACTCATAACCATTTTCTCTCTCTCTCTTTCCTTTTCACCTGGCCCCTGAGAGCCTTACAATAACAGTTTCATTATGCTCATAACAGTTCAAGCAAATATTATTTGTGGAGTGAATCACTTTAGTTCATATGCTGATTGCTATCTTATCACAGGCTCCAGTCGGAGCCATTTTAATGATACTCAAACAGCTGAGTTATTAGAACAACCCCAGAGGCAGCCAAGCAGAGGGAGGCTGGAGTCAGAAAAAGAGGCAGGGCTGGAGCGCTGCCCTCCTCCTGGCTCTGAGGATGTGATGCTGCTTAGGAAGCCCAGGCTATGGGCTTCAAACCCTGTGTCCAAACCCTGTGTAGCACCAAGAGCGCTTTGAGGATCAGAGAAAGGTGCATGGAATCTCAGTGTTTAAATTATACTTAAGGGGCCACTAGTGTTCTTTCTCATGGCTTAGACCTGTAATAGCTCATGTGATAATAACAAATTTATCCTACCATGTCAATAAATGCGGTGTCCCTGTTACATCAAGTCACCAGACTCCAGTGGCTTGTGGGAGACAGAGCCACAATAACCTGTTACTGCTCTGAGTAAAAATGACTTTGCTCATGGGCAAAGTCTTACGTACTTAAGTCTAGATATTTCATTGTTTTTCTATACAAAGATGAATTTTTCTCTGGAAGTACGCTAAATTCAGGGAGGCAAAACAGAAAAGCATTGTAGTTCATTCCGCTGCTCACACACACATGTGCCATAATACCTCTGTGACTAAAGCAGAAAGATTGAGGATGCTTCCAGTGTCTTAAAGAGTCTTTATGCTACCAGAATAGTTGTTGGTGGTGGAAAGGGCAGGTAAGTGATCCTGGTTATCCATTTGTGGATACAAATTTTTGTCACAAATAGTGTGTTTCCTCTGTGAAGTAGCAAAGCTCTATTTCTAAGTATCATAAAAGGACTGAGATTTCTGTAGCTTTAAGTTTCTCCTGCTCTGATGGGAGATGGCAACATTCCTCTGTGATAGTGACACTCCCTGTAAATAAGAACAATAATTTGCTCTGCTATTCCAGACCATATCCCTACCAAGCTCAACCCTAGGCAAATGATAAAGCACATCTGCGTCTGCGGCGAGTGTACCAAAGTTTGTGCTGCACTATTCACATGAAAGAGAAGAGAGGACAGCAGAGAGCTGGCTGCTTCCTACTTCATACAAAGCTTTGAAAATGTAGGAGACTGAATTAAAATGAAACCTTTGGAACTATAGGGGAAAAGTCCATCCTTTAAGGAAAGAGATAGTGCTCAGGCTGAAAAATCTTCTCACTTGCACTTCAAGTTTAAGCCCTTTGTATGTCACAGAGGAAATTCTTTCCCTCTATAATCTCCTTGCTGCCCTATAGGTAATTGAACAGCAGATCCACAGAGTAAACCCTTCAAAAGGAATTACAAGGATTACATATCTCATATTCACCTTGTTTCACCTTTGCAGATGTTGAATGTGAGGCATCAATTTCTTCCTAATCCATATAACTCAGATATGTGGAATTTTCTGCTGAGGCACCTTCCTCCTTTTCCTTCTTTGCCTAGCAACAGTTTCAGGAGAGAACCAGTTGAAGTGAGAAAGTTGTAGAAAACTTAGCTTGAAAAACAGATATAGCTAGTTTGCAGGCTCTTAAGGGAGGAAAACTGAGGTTTAGAAGGAAGGATAAAGGGAAAGAAGGAAGGAGGTGTAGAAGCGGGTCTTAGAGGACTTAGTTCCTGAGAAAAGACTGTGGTCTCATCCACAGGCTGATATATGTTCATTTTAGTATTGTCTGAAACAGTCTAAAAGGCAGATACACATGAATCACTCTGCTAACTGACAACATACCTGGAGCAAAGGATGGAATGTGGTGACATTCTACAAATATTTAATGGCTGTAAATGTAAGGAAGAGCAATGAATTCAATTAGTCAAGCCATGTTACAGAGGAAAACAAGAAGAGATGTTGATTAAAAAAAAAGTCTCCTGAATAGACCAATATCACTATGAAATTGAACAATGAAGTCATACAACTAACCGCTTATGTCCTTTCCTTAGAAGATGGAGAAAATATAGTAAAACTGGGAGTTGGAATATCTTTTCCTATGTAATAAAACATAGAAAATAAGGAACCTCTTGAAAGCAGTATCTCCCTTCTAAACCAGGTGTCAGGAAATACATACACATTATTTAAAAGCTCAGCAAATATAGCTACATGCGAAGATGCAGAAGGGCACATCTCTATGTGGAAGGCATGGGGACTGCTGTGTTGGCAGCAATATGGTCAGAGAGGCAAGTAACTGCTGAATATCTAAGGTGAGGCAGGCATCAGTTTTATTTGCCAGTCAGGAGCAGTTTACCAAACTGCTTAAGCTGCTTTTGGGACATGACCTGGAGCTCTATGCTGTGCTACACTGCATGATGCAGATACAGCTCCTCCCATGGCTGTATTTCGGAAATACCTTCTCTAGTGGCTGAGCAGTTTGCAAGCTGAGATTCTGCTGTCAAAAGGGATTTTGGAAACATTCACCTGCACTAGTAGTTGATCATTTCCCCCAGTACAGGCATAGCAACATAGAGCTTTGCCTCAACTGACTGCCAGGTATTTATCCACTGTCAGTATTGGAGCTCATGATGTACCTGAGACAACTTCAGTGATGGCCTTAGCCACTCTTGAGGTGAATTGTGTTAGCTTGTCTGTGTGATCTGAAGATACCACAATGACTGAATCTACTGTAGGTGTCACTTCAGCAAATAGAAAATCCAGAAAACTTTGATTTCTCCGTGTTAAATCTTTTTCTGAAATATGGGTTTGAATTTGACTCCAAAGCTGTTCAGATGCTTTTGCAACTGTCTCTGTTAAGCATTTATATCATGGAAAAAACGTGACAAATGTATTCATATTTCACATCTTTTGTGTTAACCAATATTTATTTCTAATTTGGACTTACTCTCTCTCATTCCCCTTTTTTCCTTTTCCTTTTTTTTAATTTTTTTTTTGGTCAGTCTATCTCCTGGTTCAGCCCAGGAAATTATTAGTTGCGCTTTACTTCCTGTGTCTGCAGAGAATGACTAAGCCTTCACTTGCATCTTGACAAATACTGATCATAGTCATTCTGCCCCCAATTTGTTGTGGTGTCAATTACCTATTCATACGTCTGCTGTCATGCTACACCAATGATTGATATTTCTGAAGCGGAGAGCCCCGTTTGGAACTCAGGCCCTGATCCAGTTTGCCTTAAATATAATTTCTTGGTCTCAAAAAGGGATAATTCTTAGGAGCAGCTAGGGCATAAACTTGGCATCAATATTAAGAGCTTCATACTTGATACTGCAGCGTATGACACTCTTCTTTATGAATCAGCAAAGCTGCATATGGCTGGTCTGCAAATGGGGAACAGAAAAGTGATGGAGATCCCTGGCATCTTTCTTATGGCTTGAAGGTCTGCTCATTTTACTACTGACCCAGGCAAATTCCTTGTATTGTGGCACAACTTTGCCATGTGGAGACAAGACAGAACTTGACACCACACTAGCAAATGGTACAAATTTGAAAGGGAAACATTTTTTGTGACTTTATTATTATTATTATTATTTGCTGGCTTGATGTGGCTTTGCATAAATTAGAGGGAATTCAAAGCGCTAGCTAGAGTTTCTCCTGTGAGTAACTGGATGGATAGATAAGTAGATAACTAGTGGCTATTTTGCCAGAAAAGCTTAGTTGCAAGTTCAACACAAAGCTGGAACCCCTGTTGTGGTTTTAATAAAACAAGCCCACAGCATGGTATTAGGAGCTACTATTCTGCCTATGTTCTTCACGCTCAGTGAAGTGCAAAGCTAGGAAGTCATCCCTTGTGCCCATCAGAGATCCTCATGGAGTTTTATTTTTCTGTAATAAAAGGAATATAAGAAACCGAGCACAGTTCCCCAAAAGACAGGCTATCTGTGAAGCTTAGCTATTATTTGGTCTCTGAGACTGCATATGTTTCTGCCACTGTGTCACACTAATTTTATTGTTTCTAAACTTGAAGGTGATCAGCAGTAGGCAAGAAATCCATATTTCTCTGTGAGCCTGTCTATATGGAGTCTTAGCTGAACCATAAAAGCTGAGAAAAGCTCAGGGAAATGAGGCAAGTGTGGCTGAAAGAAAACTTCCATTGTCTGAGTGTGAACTGGGAACCTCAGCGAAGGGCTGTCTTCTGTGGTCCTTTGACCACACTCCTGATCTATACTAGGCTATTTCCCTCCTTCATTAAGTCCCTGTCTTCACTGCTGTGCCCTTTAAACAAGAGAGATGGAGTGAACTCGATATGGCTGGATTATGGGGGGTTTTATGCAGCTCCATTAAAATTAGAGAGGTCCCTACGTATCCTTGGTCCTTTTAATGCAGTGTGAAGAATGAGTAGGGTTCTGAATCCCTTTAGGGGAAGTTAGAGGGGAGGGCCCCTGTGTAGTCCTGTGTGACAAGAACCACCTCTGTGAGGACATCACATACAGTTTCTCATCCAGAGCAGGCGTTTACTACTATGGCTGGTGATCAGTGTCAGCCAGAAATATGTCACACAGAGTCTGTCTGCAAGGTGGGTCTGTGGCAAACGGAACAAGAAACGAAGAAGGGCTTCACCTGAAGCCTTCCCTAACAGTCTCCGTGCTCCATGGAGCGGGAAACTGATGCTGAGATGAGGTTAAAGGATCCCTTGATTCCTCTACTCCCGTTTCACCTTTGCCAACATTGCATTTCTTATATCTTCTGCTTGGTTCTTTTGCCGTGTAATGTCCATCTTATTTAAAGCAATGGTCTGATGTCCACAGTGTAGCAGCTTTTTCTCACTTCACAGGTATGTGCTGAACTGCCAGTCTGCACGTGTGTTGTCTGAAAAGCCATCTATCTGCAGGGTAGGAATTAGAGTTCCACTACCTCTGTGTGAACAGAGAGAGGAGGATGAAAGACTATAATCACAAAACAAACATCTTTATATGCATAAAGATAGAAGTAAACAGATACAGATCTAAGATTAAGGAACAACAGGAAGGCTGCAAAGTCAAGCACTGAGAAATTACAAAACATCAGTAGCAAAAATGCTTCTGCAATCTCAATTTGCTCTGTCTGTGAATACCCATTACAAAGCCTTTACTTATGCAATCACATCTTCCTTTGCTTCCCAACACCCCTGTTTTATTCAGTGCACAGGACAGTCAGTGTTCTCTTATTGAACTACTTGTCAATATTCTCCTTCCCTTCATTGCTCAATGTGTGACATTCCCCTTTCAGTTACTATGTGCTACTCATATCTGAAATCAGAATGAATCATTTTTCTCTTATGTTATTCACATAATCTCATCACTCTAGCATTTCAGCACTTCACAAACAGTTAATGTGTGCCTTGGTAAGGCAAGATAATATATTAGTGTGCTGTGTCAGAACTTAAATCAGAATTTTCTGACAGGCAGCCCAATGCCCCAAGTTTAAAACTGTGCTTCGTCCATTAAAGTGGTGAAAGGGACTCCAAAATACTGTGCAACTTGTTCAATCACGACACCTCTAGATTCCTCCTCTAGAATTTCTAGAAGGAAGCAGAGGAAAGACATAATACCAAATTCAAAAATTCTCTAACCTAATATACAGGTAGATGATTTTGGTAAATACAAAGGAATGATTTTGGTAAAGCACATTGAAGTGAGCATTATTAATATGATTCCATAAACACAGCGTTGTTGGAGTACGTGTTTATTATCCTTTGATGACTTTTATATCAAATGCACTCTGTTTATAAGTAGCACTGAAGCATTCAATACATACACTGAAATCTCACTGATTAGCAAGCTGGATTCTTTTGGCTCAGACTTTACACGTAAGAGGCTCTGGGAGAGGAGCTTCATTAAATGTCTGTTGACAATTCATTTAACCCATTGAGACCTAGTTTCCTTTGCCATAGCGGTCTGGATTAGGTAAGCCTAAAAGGTCAGAAGCTCGTGATTCTCATACTCTGGCAAATGGGAGTCAGGGCATGGTAGGGAAATGGAACAAATTTTAGAATTTTAGAACAAATATAACTGAAAGAAAGTTTCTAGTTCAGTGGAAGATTCATATACCTTATCTTACATTATCTAAATCTTAGGTAACTTGATTATGGTAATATTCAAGCCCCCTGAGAGAGAGAAGCTAACAATCTGAAAATCATCCTACCTGTATTAGACATTACACTCAGAAAGAGAGTAATTTAGAGGTACCCATCTCAATTCATTGACTATAAGGAAAACTTAGAGATCAGATGAGATGTATAACTCTCAAATAGCAAAAAATTGGAGGTAGAAATCTATCCAAA
The DNA here is from genome assembly GCF_000705375.1 of Tinamus guttatus. The sequence goes on along the minus strand of NW_010582634.1, from coordinate 143,147 downwards.
GAGTCTGATGGAGCCTACCCAATGATATGTTTTCCATTCAAACAAGTAGGTCATGTTTCATAACATTCAACCTTTAATCATATAATATTCAACCTTTATCCATATGGGCAGAATGAGTCAGTCTTACTGGAAAATGAAATGTTCTATTGCACATCAGCAAAGTATAGGTCTCAAAACACCTTTTACTGGAAGGTTAAACATCATTAACTCCATTGATGAGGGGGAAAGAGAGAGGTGAAAAGCTTATGCACACTGATGCTGATGCTGCAGATATCCTAATTCAGTGTCAACTTTGTCATACTGTATTGCCTTTTTGCATATAGAAGAAATATATGACAATATGTGTATGTATCTGCATTTGGCTTTCAGTAATAAGGAAAGAAAAACTCTCTGGCCCTTTACTCCGAGCATTCATTCATACTTACAGACTTGTGGCATGCTTTCTTTTTTATTTTTATTTTAAACTTCAGACTGGCATCTAAAATACTTAAATCTCAAGAGAAAAATTACCTAGAGGACAACGCAATGTTCACACACGAATACCCTTAGTTGGGACTGGCATTCTCTTTTTCTGTATCCTGACAGCGGAACATGGTGTGACATAAAAGTTGGGAACTAAAAATGAAAGCAAGAAGCAAGAAAGCAGAAGAGCAAGCAAGCAAGAAAGCAAGCAAGAAAAACGGTCTGAATGGCAAAAGCTTTCTAATCAATATTGTAACATTTTATTAGAGTGTTCATAAAAGAGAGCTCTTGGAACTGAACTCATGACTCCAGAGCTGCATGGTTTTAGTATGAGTAAACGGAGCTACCATGAAAGGGAAATCACTCACTATGCCAGGAGCTAAGGCCAAAGTGTATATCCTGGGTCTATTTAAGGGGGAATATTGTTGTTGTCCAGACTGGGTGGCTGTAATTCTCCAAGTTTAATGAACTCCAGTAGGATTCTAAGGCATATCTAAGACAGATACCTGTCAAGTACTTTTTAAAGATTTTAATTTCTTTTTTTGTATCTTCCACTATCTATAACAGCCCTTTTGAACTTCAAGAATACAATGCCTTCCTGCTAGGATTTCCCTCATTCATATAACGCATACAGATGATCCCCTTTTCTCACACCCCAGGAATGTCACACTCAACATGTTAGAGTCTGGAATGTCCCTCACTTTTGGTTATTTCCTTCTGAATGCATGATTGTTACTGATGTTGTCAGCAGAGACACAGTAGAAAAACAGAAAAAGCCCTAAAGACTCTAACATCTATACAGGGAGAACAATGACAAGCAAGAAGCTGTTCTCAGTAAAGTGCTTTCAGCTTTAAGACTTTTTCCATGATAGGTTCTGTCATAGACTTCCATGATCAGTTCTGTCATAGACGTCAGGGGGTCTTGGTAGTTTGCCCCATTAGTGCCTTTGCTTTCCCCCTATAAAATCGGATTATTCTTAATCATAATTATAGTAATTAATGGTAGTGCTTGAGTTTGAACGGAGAAGTGTTTTTCTGTTACTATAACTGGGGACTCCCTTTACAGAGGACTGCTCACTTTTCTGCTCACCACCATAGATATTTACTTTCCTTCATAAAATAAGGATGTGATGATAAAAACCAGAGCTGACTGAATGTCACTAACAGTGATTTTCTGTCTGTTTGACTTTCTAAATGAATTGATACTGGCTGTATGCATGGATCTTTCAGGTTCATTGTCAACCAACAGTAACAAGATAGAGTTTTATTTGTATATTCACTTTCAGAAAGCACTTTCGAAGCTATTGTGCTCTTGCACCTGGGGAAGGTGAATTTTAAATTCACCTTCTGGAAGAATTTGTATGGAATGACTAAGGCTTACACTCCTGCAGTTGGGGATTTGAAACACTACCATTAATCACTGTGTAACTGCATGCCTTTCTCATGAATAGAAAGCTGCTGATTAAAGCAGCCTTGCAAAAATGTCATCAAGTAAGTTTGAATAACAAACCTATCTGAAGCAATCACAACTGCTAGTGACTCTCTCTCTACAAAATACAGGCCATCAGGCAAATTATTTATTATCATTTATTCAGCGAACTTTACTGAGAAATGACCTTCTCAGAAACTGGAGCACAACATTACGAAAGTTTATATTTTATAATTTAATTTCTCCACAAGTACCTCAATTTCTTAGATTTTTTTTTGGTTACTCTCAAATCCTTAACAGCAAGATTTATTTAAAGCTCTTTATTTTGAAATAATTATTAGTAGCACCTTTATAGGACTTTAAAGCCCCAAGGGTAGATTTTATCTCCAGTGGATGATGTATTTACTTTTTTTGTGTGATAGTCCCAACTCTCATCTTCCTGATTGGAATGGCAATGATGCACACATACTGCAATAATATAATATAGTTATATATGCTTTGAAGTTTTCAATACAAGGCTTAAAAATCAGCTAAACCATTTGGAAGTACTCTAAAAAAGCAGGGAACTGCATTCAGATCTTCTGCAGTTCAGGCTGCTGCATTAGCTACAGGACCATATATCTTCCTCACAAACTGAAAATAAAACCAGAAGAGAGAAAAACTCTCCCAGACCCTCCCCAACTCTTCTTTTCCATCTAATATATGGATCAAAGCACATTCCATTGCAGGACACCATTTGCTATAAAAATATGATCTATAGAACATTCCTCCCCTCCACCTAGACCCACCTGCCTCAAAACGCTGTGTGAATTAAATTCAAAAATGGTGGCTGAAGGAAGGGCATAATGAAAAGACTGAAGTAAGGAACAAAATGAAAGCTTTCAGCTGGGATTGAAATGAGTGGGGCGAGTAAAGGAAGATGAGAAAAACAGCGAGGCTGTTCTTACCAGCTTCTCAAAGAGGTACTAATACAGTGCTCAGAGGGAGAGGGAGCCAAGGCTACAACGAGGGAGTCCCTGAAAGCGAAGTCCTAAGGAGACTGATAATAAGTTTTGAGTTTTATTACCTGCACTGTACTGTACTGGCCCCTCAATGAGCACAGATGAGTCAGGATGCTCCCAGCAAACAACCACTACTGCTCCAACGATTTCCAGTAAAATATTGTGTTTCCTTCTTTCCCTCTGGAGCCACACACCACCCAAGGCACAGAACATGAATGTGCCAGGCAGTGTCAGGGCAGATGAAAGGGCAGTCCACGTGTGTGTATCTGCTCATTAAAGTCATTCTCACCATCTACAGGGAATGACAACTTAGCCCTGTACCACATCTATGTGCATGTCAGCATCTCATTTTTGAGTCTTCAGACTTGATCTTCTCCTTGTGTGGGAGCAGCAAGGACCATGAAAAGTACATGACAAAAGAAGAGACAGGGGAAATCACCTGCCTCTTGTGATTTGCCATCTGTGCAATCGGGATGAATTTCTGCAGCCTGCTAGTTACCAACACTAAGATGATAATATAGGTATTAATTGTGATAAGGAATATGCTGCTGACTAACTAAGCGCTCTCCTGTAGGCTCTTTGGAGCAACAGCTGATTTAATGCATCGCTGCTGATTGGTGCTCCTGGAGGGACATATTTCTGCTTTGTTTTCAGATCCCAGTGGGCTGTTACAGGTGGCTGTACATGACAGAGCAGTCTGGCTTCTTCCAGGCTCAGAGTCTGTAGCAATCCATGGGCTGCCTGCTTCAAGCTGGAGATGTCGGTATGAGAGCAGCTACATAAATAGCTACATAAACCTATTAGGAGTAAGGCATAATTGTCACTATCAGCTTTTCCATGCACTTAAGAAAGCTTTTAACTGGTGTTGTGAAGTGTGATTGTTTTCAGAAAAGTCTTGAAAATTAGTGCACCTGCTCTGAGTATGACTTCACTACTAAAGCCGAGCTATGGCAATTGCTCATCCAGTATATCTAGGAGAGCTATTCAAGGGGCAGAGAATATGATCTGTCTATAATCCTTGTGATTCCTCTCTCTTCTATAGCATCTATAGTTCTATAGCATCTGTAAATCAATAGTTAACGGAATAAAAAAGTTTGCCCCTGCCCCCTCAAATCTCTGTCTTGTCTGAACACCCAAACTGAGCAAATGACACTGTGAAGCGCCAAAGAGAGGCTAAACAGGGAATCACACAATGCACTTTTGGGATTTCATGGACATTCACTGTGCTATGACAGTGTAGCCTTGGGTATTGTAAGTTGTCAATAGAAACTGAACTTGTGTCGCAAGAAATCAGGTGTTTCTTTCTAGCTAAGAGAGTACTGAATGAGTAAGTGGTAGGGTTTTTGTTTGTTTATTTGTTTTCTGGAGCCAGCTGTGTCACAGAGGGGATGTCTCCTTAGAAATTCTCTTCTAGGTGCCATGTTTGCATATGATGTGGGAAAGTCCCCATCCTGGAGAACTTTAGCCATTATATTAGAAAAACCAAAAAGGCAGGGAAATGAAAAGTTGCTCTTTGATCAAGGTTGTTTTTCAGCTGACATAAGGCGCATGTAGAAATGCTCTGTATTTCCACGCTGGTCGCCCTGATGTCCTTCTGTTTTGACGATTATAGCTTTGCCATAAATCTTTCTGCTGCAATTTTTTTTGCTGCATAAATATTTTTACTGCTGCATCAGAAGCTTATATGGGACTTGGCAGAGTTTTCCTAAGGCTTTCCTCTGCTGTCTTTGTTCCACAGCTCTTGCTTGGTCTCTGAGTTTACAACCAAATGCTTGCAATCTGCATCTGTCACAATAACTTTCGCATTGTCTGCAAATGCCAACCTCCTTCAGATCCCTCCAGCCATCCAGCTGCCTGCTGTACACTCTCTATGGATATTTTTGTGTCTTCCTCCTGCTTTGCTTAGCAAAAGTTTGTCCTGGCCCATAAAAATAATTGCAGTGCTGAATAGCTGTAATGAAAGACAGAGAGAGAAAGGCCTTGTGTTCTTCTTTGGGAAACCTGTGGCTTAACTGTTCATCACTGGTATTTCCCGATCATCACACGTAGCTATGAAAAGGCAACGAAGGCAAGGAGGGGTGGCTTCTGGCAATGCTGGACCCTCTGCAGCAGAAGTGTCAGCCTGAGAATGGCAGCGTAACAAGGGCGGCTTTCCCCACATCTCCCTGCCTTGCAGTCTACTGGTGTTCTGTCACACGGGATACCTTCATCTTGCAATACTTCCTGTAAGGAGCAGGAAAGCATATGCCCTTGCCCTTGCCTTGTTGTTCGCATAGTTTTCCTCTGATCTTCTCAGGAGGAGGAGATCTCTTCTCCCTCACCCTCCCCAAATAAATCACATCAGAACAAAGAGGAAAAATAATAGGAAACCATGCAGTTGATCTGGGATGAAGAAAGTCAGTGTGCAAGGGACACGTGAATCCAACAGGAGAATATTTAAGAGATGTTATTTAAGAGATGGAGAAATCCTCAAAGGATATGTGTAAATTAAGGGTTTTTTGGAGAGGAAAAGAGCTGTTTGTTTGGGAAGGGCATGGAGGAGGAAGACGGTGTTAGATATAAGAAGGAGCAAAGACAGAAAGGTAGTATATAAGGAGGTGAAGAACTGTGCATTAAAAGTGGCACTGGAGTGTCTTGTGGAACCAGGGTGGGTAGAAACAGGGATGAGAGAAGTCTTGGCAAGTTGAGAGCTAACAAGTAAGTACTGTTCCTGTGTGTGCATGTGCTACCTGTAATAACAAAATGTGCTTTGAAATACCGTGGAATCATCTCTCCCTTCTATGAGAAACAAAGGGCTTGGGTAAATAAACAAAAAGAGTAAAGAGAAGAGAAGAGAAAAGAAAAGAAGAGAAAAGAAAAGAAAAAAAATCTGGTAGTGAGACCACATCATGCTTGTGGGTTTGACAGAGCTTGAAAGAAAACATAGGCTCAATAACTGTATTAACTGGCCCATGCTGAAACCAGCCACAGATGGTGCGGTGTGTTGAGCAGAAAGGACTGCTGCTTGGCTGTGCTCAGCTGGCCCACACAGAGGATAGAGTGTGATCTGCTCCCAGACCAGAGGCCTGGCCACTGGCTGCGTTTCAGCTCTGTGCTGGCAATGAGAGAGCATGGAGTGGAGGGATTGCTGAAGCATGGCCTATGCTTCACTTCAACAGTCTTACAAACCTGCGCTTCCACTCACTAGACATAAGGCAGGGTAAGCAGCCCGTTCCCTCCTCAGAGCTCAGTGTGTTTGTATTTGAGACCTCTGCTCTTTCGCTAATCTCACGAGAGGACATCCATCCTGCTTTATTGGAGCCGTTCAGCCTCCAACTGAAACATTTAAAACAAGACACTTTTAAAGGAAGGAAGGGGCAATGTTACTGCCTCATAGGAAGCTGGCAAATACAGGACATGGCTGACTGTATTTGATGTCTACATCTTTATATATAATATTGAGCTGGGAAACTAACCTGGGGTTTAGGGTCTGGAATTGTTCCAATCTATGTAACATGAGGACAGGAATGACTTGCATATGCTTGGGAAGTAAATGCCAGTAAGGACTCATCCTGTAACCATGAAGGCTGTGAATAAATGGGTAGATTTCCTTAAATGCCCACACTCAAAGTTCTTACCTGATCCCCCCCATTAGGAGCAAATCTGCTCTAGCAGGACTGGGAAATGCATCAAAGATACATTATTATTTTTCCTCTTTCCAAGCACCTGCTGCTTTTTATTTCTTTCTTTTCTGGCTCTAAACTTATCTGCTGTGGCTCACTTTTACAAATACTTACACTGGCACAAGATTGACTCAGGCTGAATCATACCAGGAAGTTGCCAAGGAGAAGACTACCCACTGACAAGTTTTCCAAAGTTGCCTGTGCAACAGCCTGAAACTTTCCCTATGATCGGCCAGACTGCCCAACTTCCCATCTTGTCTAGTCTGCTGGGGCTGTGGCTGGGACCCAGCAACCCAGAAAGGACAGACAGAGCATGACATATCTGAGCTGTCTTTCAACAGGTAGAACCCTGGGAAGAGGTATCAATCTCCCTGGTCTCTGAGAAGGAGCTCTAAGACTTTGGAGGAGCTCAAAGACTCACTGCTTTTTTTTTTTTTTTTTTATGGGAAGGAGAAACTTTCCATGTTAGGAAGTAATTTTGACCTTGCCTTTGGGGCATCAGAATTCAGTCTCACTGCTGAGTGCCCCAGCCTACTCTGTGCTGACAGTCCCAGTCCAATTGACCAGGAAACACGAATACAATAAATTCTTACTGCATCTATCACCTTGTCTTGGTTGCATTTTTAGGCTCGACTGGTCATTTTCTCTCACAGTTTTGCCAGCAGCGACTCCTTTGGTGTGCAAATACATTCCCCCTTGAAAATGCTGAATTCTATCACAACATCCAGAATATTAAGATATAAGTATCTCCTTCTTGTTACAAAGTGAGAAGAATACCACAGAGAGGCAAAGTCTCTAATAACACTACTGGTCCCCAGGAGCTCTGTTTCACACACCTTGGCACCTCACAAACCACACTCACACCTATGCTATTCCAGCAGGCAGTAGATAAAGGAGCTAGCAAAGGGAGGTTTACAGCATGTGAAACTGTGCTATGAGTCAGTTCTGGTGAGAAAAGCCATCAGGGCTATGTGAAACCCTGGTCAGGGCTGGCTGTGTGAGTGCAGCTGAATCTCTTCTGCAGCCCCTGGCTTCTGCTGCTGCTTCCCAGAGAGTGCTTTACTCTGAGTCAAATCAATCTTCTTTGTTCCTGAGCCTCTGAAAAATGTGCAAGTAGATTCTGTTCAGTCCATTCAACCATGACAGAAAAAGAGAAGGCAGGTGCTTAATGATTGTTAATAAATAATGCTTTATTTCCGTGATAACATCTTTGCCATTAGGCAAAGACATTTAAACAAAGACAGATGTCCCCTGTGAAGCAAGAGTGGAGCAAATTTTAATTTCACCTAACTGTGAGCACTTATTCCGGGAATCTCCTTCTAAGTCTGCTTTCCTCAAGCTCTCCCAAGAGTCAAAGTGTGAGAGAGGAACCTGCAGAGATAACAATCCATCTACAGTCCAAGTGACCCTTGAAAGTTCCTAGAACTATTCTTCTAAAGTAGGACCCAGGATGAGTCCCAGCTGTACAGGTCCTCTTTCGCCACCTGTGATCTTTGGAGATGCACATCCTTGCAACTGTTGGGTAGTGCCAATCCATTACATTATGCTCAGGCTTCCAAAAGACGGTAGAAGTCACAATAACTCCTCTTCATGTTCCCATGAGCATGATCAGTGTTTGAGGAAGGCACACATTTACACTCTCCCTGAGTAGTTGTGTGATAAGAAGTGTATGTCTCTTAAAGACTCTGGTTAGAGGAGTTAAGCCAATACAGCAAGGAAGTAGCAATGGAAGCACCAGAAAACAGAGTTGCTAAATAATTCTCTGGAGCCATTGTTTTATCCTAACATTGTTTGGGTGAGACAACTCTATGCTGTTTTCCAAGAGGGTTGAGTCTTAGGGACTTGCTATGACCTTCTATGAGTTCAGTGCTGAGCATTGTGCATTTTTTTTGGAAAGTCTTTTGGAAATGTTACAACATTTTATTTTTATTTTTGCAATGAAGCTTTCAGAGAAGAGAAAAGTGTTTGAAGTGATGGCTTCAGCTTCCCAGAGGCATCATGCTGTCATGTCCGATGCTCCTGTGAGACTTCATGTGACTTTAATATGTCATAGGACCCTGCCACTCTTTTCAGAGGCTTGTCAGTTCAGTGTGGGACAGAGGTTGAAGGAGAAGCTAAAAACTCTTGAGAAGAATGATACCCTGCAGTCTGCTTCTGTTTCTGTTTCTCAGCCTTTAACTATATTCGAACTCCTCTTCACAGCCTAGGTTATTAGAACAGGATCCTTCTCAGTGATCCTTGCCATGCCGTTGAAGACTCATTATTTTAAAGGGCCTTTGAAGCACAACAAAGGCTTCCTTATTGGAGTATGCACTGATGTGGCTCCTCTGGCGGACACAAGGCCTGTGATTTCCAGTCCTTTTTGCAGTATCCAACTTGTATTCTTCATGCATCTTCCCAAATAGTTTAAAGGTTGAGGTCTAAATAATAAAACATTGATGGTATACTTGTCTAGCACTAATTAGGTAGCATAGTCTGAGAGTTCAGGATTGAAATGGGGACCACAGTTCAGCCAACTTCCTGTGCTTACCCTCCTTCACTCTAACTTGTGGTTGCTCATGTATTTGTGAAAGCAGTAATGCGCAGTTACCTGTGGACTTAGTAGCTGCACTCTTATATTACACTAACAGTGTGCTAAGGATTTGATAAGCAGTTAGGAAGATATGCAGGTCAGATATAAATCTCATTAATGGGAATGAAAACAGGGAGTAATTCAATTTGCTGCTAGGAAACTTCCTCAACTGTACACTCAAAATCATGCCTTCATTTTATTTTTTAATTTTTCTCTCACTCTCTCTTCCTCTTCCTGTCCCTAGACTCTATGATTCTAGAGCAGAGTATTTCAACTCCCTCTTACAAGTAATGTGTTCCAATTACAATATTCTTAGAAGAGGAAAGATGAAAATATATGGTGTGTCAAATCATATCTTTTATCTGTCATCTAAACTGTACAATTTTGTAATATCCTTTTATATTTTATAATATTATGTATTTTAGATACTGTGCCACATATTTCAGACACCTGCTGTCTGCAATGTATTATGCCAGACCAACTCATGCTGCAACAACTTCTCAGTCGTAAGAGAGAAACCTACAGACTTTAACCTTTTCTTGATTTGCCTTGGGTGGACCACTTGCCATGGTGGAAACCATGGGATAGACAAACGGTCTTTTCCATAATCATGTGTCTGGAAAGACAAACAGAAGGAGAGATGAATCAGAGGTAGGCTGTGCATCTGAGGAAATGCCATAACGCAGCTTCTAGGTACCCCAAAACAGACCTCTTGCAGTTTTTGTGTATCCTGTGCACAATAAAGCAGTTATGCCCTCTTGGGATGACTCAGCACAGTTTGCTAGAAGCTTAATTTCGTCCATGAGTTCTCTCACTCCTCTGTGGGGCAGATGTGTGGGACAGGGAGAGATGTTCACGTGAAGCAACTCTAGAACTTGTGCTAAATGCAGGACACTTCAGCCCGCATCAGGACAAAGCAGTCTAATTTTCACAGTGCAGTGCCTATGGGTTGCACTGAAATCGAACTCACCACTATCATGATGTTTGTAATTAATAGCCACATTGTACTGTTGATGGTAGAAACCATCAATCATTCCGGGCCATTCACCAAAGCTGATGGAAAGTGTTTTAAACCTGCTCTGCACAAGAAAAGGTGTTCTGGCAGAGAACCAAGCGAAGAAATGTGAAAGAAAATATAACTGTCCTGCTTGGTTGAGGTCTTAATAGGAGCGTGGGTAATTCCCATCTCCTGGATCTTCGTCTCTACTGGCTAGTGGACAGAGCTCTGGGTCTGTGTGAGACCCTAAATGGATACATGGTGGTACTACCTGTACCTTACTGGGGAGCATGAGACAGAAAGTTATTAATGTCGGTAGCTCTGTTTACAGCCAGACAAATGACAAGGCCATTCTGGTCTTCTGCATATTCATCAGTCTGCTGCTAGCTTGAAGTGTTTGTGTCTTTTAAGATTAATTGCCACAGAAAGATGCAAATTGATTCAGACAAAATAAACAGCATTTTGTCCCTTTCTCTAAGCAAATTTGAAATGCTTCTGAGATCTTAAAACTTTAAATTTCCTTTTTTTTTTGAAGCAAGTTTCTTCTTAATTTCATCCATTTTGAAATGTCAGTTGGAAAATCTAATGCAAGGTATTTTTGACACATAAATTTCAAGAAATACAGAAAATCTGCTGTAAGAATAAGTTTATCTTACCTCATCTAAAAAGACCACAGAGTATATTACTGAGAAGGCTCTAGTCATAGAGATAACAGGAGTTAAAGTTTTACTTTATATAGAAGAGTGGTGGTGGGTGGAGACAGGTCTTTTCATCAGGACCACATCAGCCCTGGAGATAATGACAGAGCAAACACAGTATAACAGGATGAACAGCTTCTGCAATCACTTTCCATGCCTCAGAAAAGTCTAGGCCTCTCTCTGGGATGCTTTTTTATGGAATAAACAACTCTTCTCCTTGGAAAGACCACCTAGTTGCTTCATGTAAAGGCATGGCAGATGTTAATAGCCTTCAACAACCATTCAAGTGATCCAGACTGTTAGAAAATGCTATCCCTTCTCCATTCCACAGGATCAGCTGGTGCTCCAGAGAAGCCTCTGGCCCTGTTTCTCCCTATGCCAGAAATGAGGAAATCTCTTTCCTTCCATATGACATTTTGCAATCAGCTGCATTGCTTCTATGAAAGCTGCAAGTTCACATTTAGACTATTATTCACCCAATTGAAAAATGAGAATTCAAATTGGAAGTGTTTAGTTACTTTTTAAATGTGTGCCCTGAAGGAGGTTCTCCACTTAGTGAAATCGGGCAGAAAGTAAAATAACAACTCTGGGATTCCTATATAGTCTCTGTGGGCAGGTGGGCTTCAAACAGCAAGAAGATTAAACTATAAAATATAATGTGATGATGCTTTCTTATTATAACCAAAGTAATTTTTTGAACCAGATCCAGAATTTTCCTTTCAAAGAAAATACAGCTTAGTTTAAAATTAAAATAGGTTAAGTTAAATGCACATAGGGAATAGGTACTAAAGCACATCCACTCTCCTAATATAGAATATTTCATGCTCTTTAGGCGGGCTAAAAAGAAGAACATGTAAATATCTCCATTGATATATGCATTATGGATATGTATTGCACAAAGGAAGAAAAAAACTGCTTGAACAGGCAAATTTCAGTAAATAAAAGTCAAGCTTATGGCTTATGACTAATACATTGATGCCAGCAGGTGAAAGACTAGGTTAGGAAAACATGCCTGTCTGTCTCTTGGCTCTATTTCACAGGTACTTTTGTTGCAACCTCAGACACCAAGTTTTATTGTCTATCTTGCATGAAAAGGGAGCTTTTATGATCAGCATTAACTTGATAGTCTTTATAGCTGATGTTTGTAAGACTTTAAAATGAGCATGTCATTATAATCACTTCATCACACGACCTGTGGCATTTTAAGAAAGGTGTTTGATGCCTTGTAATGAGATATTGTTAGTGCTATTCTTCCAGTGGACTCTGAGGCTGTGGTGCAAAATGAAGAGAGAAATGCTGGGAAAAGGGCTTTTGTACACTGCTAAGCAGTAAGTGACACCAATATCAAGCCCAGGGCTTGGAAGGGAATGACACTCGGAGTGGGGATGGTCCAGTGCAGAGGGCAGGGTGACACACAGTGGCTGCTGACACACTCCTTGCTCCTGTTTCCCCTCAGAAACTCTTCCCAATACAGCTCTGTTTTGGGGCACACTGTTGTCAGATGGTTTTGTTATTTTTAACAACTGCCCTTTGAAACTTCTCTTATTAAATGAGCAGTCATGGGAAATTAGCTGAGTTTTATGTTCCAGCACAGGCTGAGACAAAATATTAATTTGACAGCTGGGTTCTGCCTCTATTGATTTTATTTTCCAAGTATAAGTGCTGCACGTGGGGTAGGATACCGTTCACAAAGGCTGAATATTCGTTTAAATGCAAAACTCCTCTCAGCCTTCACTGTGAAGCAATGGCTGGACCTTAGTCCTCATGATTTGAATGTGGACCCTGGAACCAAACAAACCTGAATTCTAGAGGTGGATCCATATAGCTTTGCAAATCTGAATATTTGCTCTGCTTGGCTGGATAATTTTTTTTTATCTGTTCAGAGATCCATACTGTAATGGGAGAAAAGAACTCAAGAACTTGTGGGTGTCAAATGATCGTCCAAGTCCAGGTTTTGAGATGATTTTTGCTCTAAGATTTTCAGCAGTTAATAGGCTAATCATCTAGTCTGTCTGTTTGACCCAAGGGGGCCGACAGCTCTTAAAGGCAGTCCCACATATTTATTTCAGACATTATGCTTAAGTGGTGGGGTTACAGTGCCTGCCTGTGGCTTGACTGGAAAAAGAGCTTAGGTGATTAGCTGGGTTGGAAATCTCATCCTCAAGAATCTGAAGTGGGACGAAATTAGTCCACATCTACAAGTGCTCATTTCTGTGGGGCAGGTACCACTTCCTTGGGTATAAGAGCAAGTTGCCAAGATGTTGTGAGAGGCTCAATGCTTAATGCAGAAACAGGGAAGCTCAGGCACTTGCCTCAAATTTGACACTGACTAGGATTTGGGCTGATGCCAACCATGATGCACAGAGCCTTTTAGATGACATTTGGCTGCAGGTAGCAGGAGGATTTGCAATCATGCCCTTAAAGATCCATTTTACTCAGACACCATCTGGCAGACAGCCTGTAAAGGCGGTGTCCCTTTCAGACCTCTGAAAGAGACAGGTCCTAGTGCTGCCAGTGTCATCCCTCCAAAGGGTCCATACAAACTACATCAATTGCTGAAGTCTCATTGCAGTTGCACAGTGAGATGGTTTTGTACCTAGGGATGACTTTCATTCAGATTTTCACAGAATCTCAGAATGGTTAAGGTTGGACCGGACCTCTAGAGATCATCTAGTCAAACCCCCCTGCTCCAGCAGGGACACCTAGAGCACGTGGCACAGGGTGGCATCCAGGCGGGTTTTGAAGATCTCCAGAGAAGGAGACTCTGCAACCTCTCTGGGCAGCCTGTTCCAGTGCTGTCACCCTCACTGTTAAGAAGTTCTTCCACATATGGAGGTGGAACTTCTTATGTTTCAACTTACAGCCATTACCCTCGTCCTGCCACCAGCCACCACAGAGCAGAGCCTGGCCTCATCCGCCCTACAATCACCCCTCAGGTACTTGAACATGTTGAGCAAATCTCCTCTCAGCCTTCTCTTCTCCAGACTAAACAGGCCCAGCTCGCTTAGTCTTTCCCCATAAGATAGATACTCCATTTCCTTAATCATCTTTGTGACTCTACACTGGACCCTCTCTTTTTTTCAAGAGAGGGTTTTATTTTTTGTTTGACGACAGACCAGAAATAGACTTTGCACAGGAAAAGTAGTTAAACCCCTGTTCAATAAAGTAAAAGCAAAGATTTCCTGAGGCTCAAGGGAAGCAAAAACAGACAGCTCTGTTCTGAACAGATCTGATGTTCTTCCCTGTGCATATTAAAATATTCTCAATTTCAGAGCTTCACTGAAAGCTGTTACCTGCCTTGTTATACAACATAACCCTGTCCCTGGGTGTCTGGAACATGGAGCATGATATTGTAATGGCCACGATGGGGTTTAATCTATCAAAGACCCTTATAAAGCTTGTGGTTTATATAACACAATCAGATCTTTGTTGCATTTGTACATTAGGTCTTGTGGCATGTTTCCCTAGAGGGGCTTCTAGCTGACTATGGAGCCTGTGCTGAGAGAATAGAGAAATTGGAAGGGATAGCAATTCATCTGTTGTGCAGCACAATGAATCCATAGGGAATAAGGGAATTCTCTTGATTTTTCTTTTTAATTACTTTCATGGGCATCATTGTTCAGAAGAATGGCCACAGAGCACAAAGGGAGAATCCTTGGCAGAGAGCATATCTTGGTGGAGGGAGGGAATGGGGATGGAGGCTCAGGGGATGTCAGGCAACACTTAAGGTTTAGATTCTTTGGTGATGCCGAAAAAACAACCTGCAAATTGTAATGAAAGGCCAAATAGCTTTTAATAGCACTCTCTATACAGCATGATAAAGGCAGCTCTAAATAATCAGGCACACTAGTCCCACATATTGGAGAACTCAAGTGTGGTTTCTGCTCCAGCTGAAGCACATATCCTGGCGAAGTCCTCACCAAGCAGCCCACTGCTTGGGATAGCCGTGTTGAAGAAGCATAGCATGTCTCTTGCCTGCTGTAGAAAATGTCTGTTTACAACACCAATGAACCTAAGGGACTCGTTCTCCTTTACCATGTGTCAGCGAAGGCAAAACTGCTGAAATCTATCTGGTTGCACTGACAGGACAAGGCAGATCCTCTAACACAAAGTGGATTGCCCTGTGGGTGGGAAGATGGAATTCGGATCAAAAACAGCAGAAGCTTAGGTGGTATTAGGTGGAGCTGAGAAATGGAAGAAGAAAGCAGCTAGCTGTGGCCTTTATGTCTTCCTCTTTTCCTTAAAAGCAGGGAATTAGCTCTGTGTTTTACATGCATTTCACCACATGAAGGCAATCTCCATCTGTTTGGTGACATCAGCTTTCTAAGATTCTGCTGCTGATGGAAAAGCATCAGAGTAGCCAGCTCTGAAATGTCATTTTGGTCACTCACCTGGGTGAGTACTACTTATGCGAGCAAAGGTAATAGTCTTTAATTCTCTAATAATTTCCTCTCTATGAATAGAAAAGCAAAAGAGGAAAGTAAGAGTTGAAATCTGGAAATAAATTATTTCTGCTATTCCCCTAGACTGTGTATTTTACTGGATCACTCTTTCAAGATCCCTAGTTGCCTTCTTTTGTCATTTGTCAATGCACATGCCCAGCAACAGCACTCAAAATAAATTTCCAGCTATCCTTCTTAAGTGGCCTTCTGTCCTCCTGGGTGATACCTTGAAGGGCCTAGATCCCCGTGATTGTTTGTCCTGATCTGTACTTGCTATAGTAAACATTAAATGATGTCAGACTATTTGCACAATTTCTAGAAAGATAAAAAAAGACCGCTGTACTAGAGAAACCTGAGTACACTGGTTTCAAAACAGCAATTAGAAAGAAAAAAGAGAGAACTGGTGGTTTCCCAGCTGCCAAATGCTAAATACTATCCAGGGGTTATTGACTATCTGATTAGAATGAAATGGAGCTGAAACGCAATTGATTCAGGAATAAACAATGCATCTGTTTAGTGGTGATGGCCACAGAAACCGTAATTGGTGAACCAGTCCCCAGTCAACTTATTAAAGGCTTCTACAACAATTGTGTATTTTCAGTATCTTCACTAAGAACACACCTTCTCTCAACTCTGGGCAGCCTTTGTTTCTGTAATTGGAAAAGGCTCTATATATTTCAGAGAAACTTATTCTTCTTGTGTCCAGCAAGGATTCTACTTACAAGGAAATCAGTATTAATATTAAAGCTAATTTGCTTACTTTTTCTGCACCAATTTGGCTACTGGCTTAGGGACTACCTTCTTGCTCTGTGAACATGGAATAAACATAATCTTATCAAAGGACAGGGAGAATTTAAAGGTCCAAATAATACAAGGAAGACCATGGAAGTATTCTTCCTCGCCACTCATGTTGCTTCTTGTCTGAGAGAAAGTTTTTTCTTGGATTATCAGGATCAGAGTGGAGTCCTCTTGTGTGTGTTCACAGTGAGATCATCTCCTTTCAGCTGGGATGTGGCTTCACTGGCTGTTTATGATGCTCTCACAATCCTTGTAGCAGCACCCAGGACTGGTGCAGCTAAGAAAGCAGCCAAATCAGCTTGCAGGTCTTCCAGGAAAATAAATTCACCAAAAATGTTTTCCAGCCTCATCAACTCCCTGATACAGCTGGCCAAAGAAGTACCAATGCAAGGAAAGCGCAAGAGGGTAGGTTCAGGGTCACAGCTGCAGGACTGCATTTTCAACATCATTCACTGGTTTAAGCCATTTATATAACCATATTTTATATGAACAGCATTGCTACCTGATTTTCATGCCAAGCCATGCAGTCCCTAAGTAGGTTGTGTAGGTGTATTGTGCTTCATTCAGAAACAACAGTTCATATTACTTTACATATATTCTCTATTTGGCTTTATCAAAAGCAGGTCTCCTTCGTTAAACTTTGCATATTTGCATATTTGAAGCTGTAGCTGGACAGTTAAGGAAGAACAGAAACATTTTAGGAGGTATTTCTCAGCTTTACATGGCCACTTGCATATTTATTTTTAAATTGATTGATACTCTCATCTGTTAGCCCATAAGCTCCTGGGCTTAGTTTATGCTAATGACTGACAAGTTTTGCAAATCATCAAGAGCTAAGAACAGACTGTATTTGTTGAAGAGTTCTGCTAGCAATCTGTATTGCTCTCTCTCTGGTCTGTTTTCTTTTGAATATGGAAAAATCGGAAAAATCGGAGAAATCATATGTAAACTTTCAGGACATCCCAATAGTTCAGAATGGACTCTTAGCTACTTTGACTATCGGTAGTTTCTTCCATAACAGTAAAATGAGAGAAAATGCTTTTTACCTTATGTATAGTGCTGTTTTAGCTTGTAATATGAGTAAGAAATAGGAATTTTAAAACAATAACAAGATCTATCTTTTCCCATAAAAAATCAAGCATAGTTGATAATACACTAATTCAGAAAAGTGGATGATTAGTGAGGAGGTTTATTAGTGATTAACAAAACAAACATAAGATATTAATAGATATGTGAATTGTAAACAGAAATGAGGACGTGGCATTGCTACCTTTGTGGGATTAATGAGATCAAGAGAAGCTTAGGTGGTGAGATATGTACATAGCAGTAGCGGATCATTTTAATCTAACTTTGGTGAGCTGTGCATGACTGTAGAGAATTATTTTAATTTGTCATAGAGAGGTACATGAAGATCTAATACCTGAAACCTAAAATGAAGCAAATTTAAACTACAAATATGGCTTATATATCTTTTTGCAGAGTACTTAGTTAACCACTGGAAGAATTTGCACAGTTCTATGATGTAATCAGTATCTCTTGAAATCTTTACATGAAAAGCATATGTAATTCAAATAAAAGCCATGGGCTTGATAAAGAAATCATCTGATGAACTGACATTATTTAGTCCAAAATGCTGTCCCCAGAATCTTCTCAGGTCATAAGCTGTGGTAAATATGGCTCCGGTGTTAAAAGGAACAGGAAGAAATGCTTATTCCTAGAGCATGGGGTCCAACGTTTTAGGATTCAGATTAACAGAAGGATGACAGGAAATCATAAACCTTCTAAGCCATTTGAGGAAAGAAATGCAGAGAATGCCTTCAGGGTCTTAGTGTTCTCCGTCTTTATTGAAGACGGAGGAATCTTCTGCTTAGTGCTGAAATTATAAACATGCTCATGAGTACATCAAGCTAATTCCTTCCAGGGTAATCTGACAATAACCAGCTTTGAAATTTCGAACAGTCTGTGTCTCTGAGGTCCTCCTTTCTGGGTCAGTTTGTTGGCTTTTTCAAAGCCAAATGAGAACTGGCAAGTTTGTAGAGCTGTGAGGTGTGAGATGGCAACATGTGGCATCTAAGGAGCTTTGACATGGGAGAAGGAAGACTCTGAGGGGTTGCATGCTCATGCTCAGAAAGCGTCATCCCAAACTGAAAATGCACAGGGGAACATGACAGCCTAAAGGGGAGGTCTTGTCTGTGACTGGTTTGTGTATATGCACACCTGCGGTACCTGCTGATCATCCCACCAAGATGGGGCCTGCTAGTCTTTCCCCTACACCTATTTTGTTGTGGCTGTTCCAAGAACACGAACAACCTTACTGAACTTTATTGCTGAGCTAAAATCTAATAATAAATAAACTGTTTTCACCTGATACATAGGTATGTTAAAGGTATTTTATGAATTGGAAGTAGTTTAATTGAGCCTTAAAGTGGACTTAAGGCTTTTTGTACTTTATGAAGGCCTTCTCTATTTATAGAGCAGCATAAAAAGGTTTCCGTGTAAATGAGAATCAGTTATTTTTAATAAGAAAAACTCCTGGTACCATGCAGAGACTTTTTAAGCGCTATTCTCTCTGAAGGACTTTACTGGATGCAAATGAAAGAAGAAAAGAGCTTTTCCAAACTGAAAAAAAAATCACTTTTGAATTCCAAGTATTTTAATGTTTCTGTTTTGCTTGCTTTTCATCTATGTTTAACAATATCAGAAAGGATTTCTATAATGTGGTTGCTATGGTAAAAGCAGGCCTGGGCCTCATCACATAAACCTTGAACCCTAATTAACTGTTTAATGTCATTGGAGCAAAGGAAAAAATGAATAGCATATTAACACCTTCAGAATCAGCAGCCTTTCATTCTATTGGTGTTAGGCAGAGGTTTTCTTTTTCATTAGGCAGATTTAGGACTGATCTTTATGCACCTCAGTTACCAGATGGATACCAATATAGCTTTTCAGGCCATCTTCCTGAACTTCAAAATTAAAAAAATCCAGTTAAGAATCAGAAAGAGATTTCTCTGATATTCTGACTGGTGCATTTAACATGGAGTATAGAGAAGAAATGAAGCTGAAATTATAACCTGTGGTTGAATGACAGTTTTTGTCAATAAATACATCCAAATTCAATTTAAAAATCTCAAATGTTGGAGAATGCATTGCATCCCTAAAAAAATTCTATTTGGATTCTAATTAACCTTAGAGCTGTAGAAAGGAGGGCAGAATGTTTTTGGCTGCAGTTTCTTGCCAGTTGATCTTTTTGGGACTGTGTTGCCTAGACTTGCACAGTTCTGCCTCACCGTGCCGATATGGAAACAGCTGTGGTCTCTCTTGCTGGCCTTTCTGGTCCCTGCCACCACTTTCTTCATGGAAACCTGCAAGGATAGCAAGGACTGTAACACAAGCAGGCTGGGATTCTGTTGCCCTGGTTAGCTTTGCACTGTGCAAACAGAGATTTTTTTTTGTCCTTGAATGCTTATACATCAGGGACAGTAATCGATCTTAGTGAACAACATAAATCACATTTGTCAGTTGTAGAGCCAGGATGCTGACAGCTGATTTTGTTTTTGCTGTTGTTATTTTAAATACGTATATTGAATTAAGAAAGCCAATGTCATGCCAGTCTTCAAAAAACGCAAGAAGGAGGACTCAGGCAACTACAAGCCAGTCAGCCTTACCTCCATCCCTGGAAAAGTGATGGAACGGCTCATTGTCGTGCCGTTCTCTCCAGGCACGTGGAGGGAAAGAAGGTGCTCAAGAGTAGTCAGCATGGATTCACCAATCATACTTGACTAACCTGGTAGCCTTCTATGGCCTATCAGCCAGCTGGATAGATGAGGGGAGAGCGGTGGATGTCATCTATCTTGACTTCACCAAGGGTCTTGACATGGTCCCTCACAACATCCTCCTGGGCCAGCTTTGGAAATGTGGGATAGATGAGTGGACAGTGAGGTGGATTAGGAATTGGCTGGATGGGAGAGCTCAGAGGGTGGTGATCAGTGGTGCCAAGTCTAGTTGGAGGCCTGTAGCTAGTGGTGTCCCCCAGGGGTCAGTCCTTGGTCTGGTCTTGTTCAGTTTATTCATCAATGACTTGGATGAAGGCACAGAGTGCTCCCTCAGCAAGTTTGCTGATGATACCGAACTAGGAGGAGTAGCTGATACCTCAGAGAGCTCCGCTGCCATCCAGAGGGACCTGGACAGACTGGACAAGTGGGTGGTGAAAAACCTCATGCAATTCAACAAGGCCAAATGCAAGGTCCTGCACCTGGGGAGGAATAACCCCAGACGAGGGAGGTGATCCTGCCCCTCTACTCAGCCCTAGTGAGGTCGCATCTGGAGTACTGTGTCCAGTTTTGGGCCCCACAGTACAAGAGGGATGTGGAGCTGCTGGAGAGAGTCCAGCGCAGGGCTACAAGGATGATCAGGGGCCTGGAACATCTGCCCTATGAGGAGAGGCTGAGGGAGCTGGGCCTGTTCAACCTGGAGAAGGCTGAGAGGGAACCTGATCAGTGTCTATAAGTACCTCAAGGGAGGCAGTGAGGAGGATGGTGCTGGCCTCTTTTCACTGATGGCCAAGGACAAAACTAGAGGAAATGGCTGGAAACTGAAGCATCAAAAGTTCCACAGGAACTTAAGGAAAAAATTCTTAATAGTGAGGGTGACAGAGCACTGGAACAGGCTGTCCAGAGTCTCCTTCTGTGGAGATCTTCAAAACCCGCTTGGATGCAGTCCTGGGCCACGTGCTCTAGGTGACCCTGCGTGTGCAGGGGAGTTGGACTAGATGACCTCTAGAGGTCCCTTCCAACCTTAAGCATTCTATGATTCTATTATTCTAATTTATTTAAGAAAAACAGCCTGTACTCTAAGGAGCATAATTTCCACCAGACTATCAGATGGTATAGATCAGCATAGCACTACTAATCGTAACAAAGCAACTGAAATTTTGGTTAGCTAAGGGTCTCGCTTCTCTCACCTGTTTGTGGAGGGAACACTTTTTGAAAAGACAGGATTGAGTGCTTCCAGAAGTGTTTTACTCAAAATTAATCCGAATTCACAGGAGAAGCTGGCTGGGTGCTCATCAGTGAGTTGGCATTTTGCCTCTTTTAGTCCTTTAATATCAAGTAACAGATTCCCTTAGTACCCATGTAAATTTCTTAGTTTAGTAGGCATATATCTTGCTTGTGTTATGTATTTCTTCATCCTTGAGTAGAACACTGATCCACTTGAATTGCATAAAAAATGAAGAATCTATTGATGATATCTTACACCATGTTCCACCCTTTAAAATTTAATTAATTGTTTAGGCTATAGTCCTCTAATATCGTGCTTTGAATTCCTGCTCTGATTATAGATTTTGTCTCTCTGCATCTCAGTCTTCCAGCTTTATTGCTTTTCTATGTAGCTTTATTCTCCTTCTATTCATGGGACTTTTATTCAAGTATCTTGAACACACTCCAATCTAGCTGTTTATTTCTGCATTGGATTAGAAATTAACACTGGGCATTTTTTTCATTGCTTAACTGCCAACACATTTGAACAGCCTGCAATTTAAAGATCAGCTGAAAAGACTGGTCTTAGACTGTATTTAGCAAAGAGTGAAGAACTAGGACATGGAAAATAGGAAGGAGAGGCATAATACAAAATCTATAAGGAAAAGGGCAAGTGGAAACAAAGCAGAGACATGCAGGATGAAAACCAAACATAGAAAAGCAGTGGTAGGGCAAGAATTCACCCTCAGCTCTGACAACTTCTTCTTGTAAGTGCAAAAGATGCTGGATACATTGGAGTGGTGGCTTCTCTGAGTATTTCCAGACAGCTGGGGTCCTGGTAGCATGTTAGTTTGGGATTGCTAGAGTGCTGTGGGGACAGTGTTGTGTGGCTATTCACTCTGCAGAGCAGTATTGCTTTATACTTTCCATTACGTACCAGATAGGGAAGAGAGCGGACCAAGCAGGGAGAGATTGTGACTCTGGCTGTGTGGTTAGGCCATCTGGGAAGAAAGCTAGTGATCCTTAATGCATTATTTCAAAGATTTATTTATTCATTTATTTTAACATGGACTGCTTGAGCCCTGGTCAATGCACACTGTACCATTTCATTGCTAACACATACCCTGGCACAGTTTTGGCTTGTGCCAACTTGCAGTCACCAAGATAATAGCCAGGTTTCGTTTGCTGGGACAGCCTGTGCCAAAGGTGATTT
>NW_010582634.1:31268-120879 GCF_000705375.1 Tinamus guttatus | reverse complement strand
CAGGAATGCACGAAATGCTGGTAGTCTTGGCTCCTTCCACCTCCAGAGTACTCCAATCTTATGAGCCTTTGTGTCTTCAGCATCTTCTATATGCTCTCATGCCATCACCTGGGCATGCTAAACTTATCCCTAACTTCCTATTTTTGGAAGTATCTTCTCACTTCTTCTCATGGGCTGCAGCAGATTTCTCTTTATTTCTGACACTTTGAAGAGAAAAAAAAAAAGGACCTCAAAATCATAATTGTATTGTAGGGTCACACAGAAAAAGTAATGTGACCCATAGGAGAGCCAAGGACAAGTGCCATGACGTGTGGGTCCGTGGACACACACACTCTGTGTTATTTGGTCTCAGGATCAAACACTGGTCCTTGACCTTCTTTTGTTTAGCTGGATTAAATTATGGGTCAAACTTGGAAGCACAAGAGAACTATTAATTTCCCTTCTGATTGTAACATATGTGTTGTGCTGATATTTTTAATCTCATGATTATTCCTGCCCCTGTAGAAGAAAGATCAGTCTTTAATTTACTTCAGAGGCACCACAATGGCTATACTATACAATTTTAAGTGGCTATATTCAAAGATAATGGAAGGCCTTGTACATATATGCTTATACGAATGGGTTCATATTCTCTCATCTGCACACAGTACCATTTTGATGTGACTCTAAGTCTGAGCTTGATAGTTAGGCCAAACCCTGAATTATAAAAGTGTCAGCTAGTGACACATGACTTCAAACATCTCTTCTTCACCACTGCTAGAAGATCAAGATTGGTGTAGCAGCATAGAAAGAAAAGAACCAAGAGAGGCAATTACATGAAAACAAACCAGGAAGATGTCACATGAATAGCTGCAGCGAGAAAAGAAAGAGAGGTTTTGATTTTCCTTTACATTTGGAGTCATGTAAATCAGCTACTAGTAAGGTCAACACCTTTAGCTGTGTGAGAGAAAAAATAAGATCCTGTGAGGAAATTTATTTTAAGTAAGTGCAACATTAATAACCCTATGTTGAGACACTAACAGATGCGCAACCACACTCACACAACTAAACGCTTGCTCAGGTGAAGGACCCATTGGCTAACACTGGGAAATGAACAGAAAGACTAACTCATTAAGCTTGGACTTGGGGAAGAGATGAAGGACATTATCAAATCATTAGGGGAAAAAAAGGGATCCAAGAACAAAGTCCTGGGAACAGATGGGAATTTCATAAAAAAGAAAAAAAATAAGAGGAAAATTTGCTTGATACTTCACTACCAGTGGAGTATTTCAGAGTAAAGTAAATGAAAGCTGAAAAACCATTCACCACAAGATGGCAAACAGCCACAGTTTCAAGAATATCTCAGTAAGGCAAGGCTGCTCTAGAATGTACCCTGCTTCCCTTCTCAGGAAATCATGGATCTTCCAGAGGCAATTCTCATAAAGCAATTAGGGCAGCCGGACACCAAGGACTTCTGTGGTATTGATGCAACAGGAAGCTTACCAAGGAATCCAGGAGGCAGTTGGTACTAAACAAGGGCTTAGTTCAAGGACATGGAAGCCTGTCTGTGCCTGGCAGTACACTCAATGGGCTCTGGATCTTCTCTTCAGCGACCCAACAAAGCATACTAAACTGCCACTGTGCTATTGGAAACATTTCAAGTGAAGCACACATTTTGACTAAGAGTACTGTCCATCTGAAAACAGACCACAAGCTTTAGCTTTTCCTACCTTTATTTTAATTTGGCTTGCAGTTGGTGTTGCTTTACAGACCAAGATGCCAAGGGCTGCATGGATCCATCCCACCTACTAGAGGAAATGGCACTGCTCAGCTGCATGTATTACAGTCTTCCTCCTACTGATTGGCAAAGGATGGTCTCGTGCAACTCAGAAATGTTGGAGCCCCGGTTTACCCAAAAAGTGATGAGCAGCTATGAGGTCAGTGTCTACTTATAGCAGGGAGCAACAAGTTTGCTGCAGTATTGAAAAATATATGCCAAAATACAAGCAAAGGAAACAAAAACAGCTGTCTCCTCTCTTTGCTCTGAAAATTCTTGTTAAAAGATTAAACAAATTCAGTGACAAACATAGCCTGACATGAGCCACATGGGGGAGGTTGTGATTCGCAGGTGAGGATTAAATAACTTTTATTGAGATTGCATAATAGTAATAAAAAATGAACATTCTCCTAACCCCCTACAATTCCCAGGTGCAGAGCACAGCTGCACGCTTACATGTCCAACAAACTAGTCTCTGCCTTAAATGAACCCACCACCTGCCAAGCCCCTTTGCCTGGTGACTAAATCAATCTAACGACCATCTCTGAATCATTCTATGGTCACACTACTGGGATTTCTTTTGTTTTGTAATTCTTGGCAGCCAAGACACTGAGTTTGTTGCTCAGCCAAGAAACCACCTCCACGTATGCTGACCGAGCAGCCATCTAGCTTAGGAGGACTAAGCATTTTTTATTTTCTTCTCCTTTAGCTTAGAGTTTTGCTATTCAGGGACTGGCAGTAGCCAGCTATTATCCCACTGGCATGGGCCATACTTCTAAATGGGTTTTGGAAAGTACCCAGGTCTCCGAACAGAAGTGCAAGGGGAAGAGACAGAGAAAATAGAGCTGAGAGGAGAAGGGAAATGAGTGAGGTGAGGGATTCTCCGGAGTGGCTGCCTCACTGTTGGGTTATTAGCACAGATCCCTTGGGCACCTTCTCAGGTTGGAAGATCTTTTGCTTCCAAATACTAATAGCGAGCCTGCAAAAAGAAAAAAAGAAAAAAAGAAAAAAAAAAAAAACAGCAGCTCACTATGCTCGCTGGCTCACTGTTTGGAATATTGCAAAGGGTTAAATAAATTATGAAGGCTTCTGCTTGCCAATCTCTTCCCCACACACCAGGGTGGTGGTGGTGGTGTCCACCTCTCTGAAAGGATGATCGATTCACAAACAAGGGCTAATTTTCTGTGCTGCAGTTGGAGGATGTTAAAACTACACTGCTGATAATAAGGTTTGAGTGCAACAGGAGAGGCAAGATGCCAATAGCATTACAATAACACAGAGGCACTGCAGCGAGCAAGGCTTTTTGTCTGACAAAGTGCAGTTCCCTGAGAGAAGTTGGAGAGTCTGAAATAAGCATGGTATGAGATTGCCACTGCTGACTGTCAGTTTATTAACTCCGTGTAGCTTACTGGAGACTTTAAGTGTTCCTTGCAACGCAGAATTTACACTTAAGTGCATATTACTAAAATATATAACTTACATTTAGATAGCATCTTTCATCTTGAAGGGACCCTAAGCTCTTTGCAGATCATGTATAATGGAATCACTCAGCCACCAGTGACATACAGGCATCTCTGGGGCATAATGTGGTAACAACACTTTTATGGGGAGAAAAGAATAACTTCTATAAAAAGCACATGGGAATTCAGGGAACTAGAAGGTAATTACCCAAAAGAGAAGCTGGCTGCAGACACAGCTGCTTTAACTATACTTTGTGAATAAGCAGCTAGAGTCCCTGGCCTGTTCTGCTCTCTTCGTGCTGTTGCTGTGGCACCAAAAGAAACCTAAAGCAGCTCTCTTACCTTGGGCCATCTCCACTGACAGCAAAGCAAGGAGGGCAGCATAGACACCAATGTGAGAGCCCTGGGACACCCAGTGAGAGACAAGGCTGCCAAGGGACGGGTACATGAGCTGGAGGAGGGTACATTAGGCAGTGTGAGGAGCTTGTAGCCCCTTAACATTTCTTCCACCCCTTGAGTTGACAGGTGGCATTTTTATAAACAGGAAAACAACAGTGGTGAAAGCAGCAGTGTAGAAGTTTTCTTCACGGTAACGTGCCAGGCTGAAACCTACAGCATCTTTGGGATTTGCTGACATGAGCTTGCAGCCACTACCCCCCAAAAAAGTTGTCATTGATAAGGAAGGAGAAAAATAAAACCATTCCCAGGCATGGCTTGTGCAGTGAGCCAATGGCCTGCAGCCAGGGAAACCTGCACAGTTCCCAGAGGTCAGTGTGATTGCTGTTCCCTTCTCAGCACAGGCTGAAATTCCGGGGGAATGGAGTCTGAAGTACCTCTCGGTCCTCCAGTTCAGGACTGAAGTACATTATACAGCAGAGTGCCTTGCCATCTGCTGTTTTTCTCTAGTGCTAAATTCAGCCCCTTAAAATGAGTTTGATAATGCAAGTGGTGACCTTAAACATGTGAGGGCAAGACTGGGCAGGACTCCCATTTACGAGTTTCTGAACCTTGGAAACGACACTCAAGGCAGTCCAAATTACACATATATGTATCCTTGACACAAGGTATATTTTGCAATAATCATAACAATTAGATTGTGTTGGGCAAATTTACTGCAACCGTGCGGCTTTCCTATCCCTACTGCTCAAACTTCCCCAGCCTCAATTTGTTATTTGTATCATATATACTGATAGTTCAGAGTACTGGAACAAGAGCCTGTCCTTTTAGGCTTGAAGTACCTTGTCCTCGAATTTCAGAAACAGCATCATTCTAACATTTAGTCTTTCTTTGGTGGTAGGATTTAGAGCTTTTGATAAAGAAGAGGCAGTCTGAATGAACAGGAGTGTTGCGATTCCAAGTCCTTGACAGTTGCCAGAGAATCAAATGGAGATAGGTGACATTTTTAGTGGCAATGTATGCAATGCATTCTTCCCATCAGCTATTTTGATTTGACAACAAGGTTTTGCCCATTTGTTTTGCCTAATTTTTCATGTATCGATAAAAACACATCCTTCTTCTTTCTGTAAAAATCAAAATGTTTGATTTTTGTTTTGGCATTTTAAAGCAAAACATTTTGCTGTTTGCATTTAGAATGTCTACTGGTATTCTCTTTTACATTTTACATTAAAAATTTAAAACTTTCTCCAAAACAAACCAAAGTATTGTCTGACTCCACCTTAAATTAGTTTTTTAAATTAAAGATTAATATATCCATCAGAGTTACTAAAACCATTTCCCTGACTTTCTGGAACTTAGAAAAAAACCTGGAAAAAGTAGGTATAACACTAACCAGAATCAAATCATGTATAGATAGCACACATTGTTTTCTGACATGATATTTCTATCACAGACTCTTGGAAAACTATGAGTCTCTGAGACTGAATGACTGAGCTTCACCACGGTGAAGCCTTTTGTTATTTGGAATAAAAATCAATTGGATTGGAAGAAAATATTGTATGTCTCTACCTGCTCCAGACTCATTTCTCATACGAAGTACATCTTGACTATACCTCATTGGGAAGGACAATCTTTATGTCCCACAGAAACCTATTTTCTACCTCCAGGTATACAACATGCTGATATAAAATGAAGAAATTTTTTGTCTTATGAAAATATAACTTATCATTTTATCACTTCAGACTTCAACCTCAGTAGTTTGTTTTGGTGTGGTTACATGCAATATTCGGGCAGTATCTCTCAATTACACTAGCATTCTCTAGCAATGTCTTCAGCTGCTGATCGTAGTTAGTTCAGAGGCAGGATTCTTCCCGATTTGTAGAACAACAGCTGCAGCAAGATTTTCATGAATATTCATCTTTGAATGTGGGAAAGAATATAAATTTATGCTTGCATCTCATTGCTCTTGTTCTAAATCTAGGTGTAGAATAAAAAAGATTCCCTGAGATTAAATGGATTCCTCTTTTTTTCTGCACTGGAATAGAAGGACTCCAAGGTTCCTAGGTTTTTAATCTTTGGTGCATTCTGTTTTAAAGAGTCTAAATAATGGGTCTTCCATCATTCTCCTGCTTCTAATCCAGCACTTCTAATCTAGGAATTGTAACTGACTACTTGAACTGCAAGGCACTGCAATCCTTGCAGGTGAATCTCTTAAATAGCACTGGACATGTGAGCTAAGAGCACTCACTAGTAGGAAACACATAGATGTTGAGCTTTGATTTCCCTGTCTTCATTCCTCTACGTTCAACACACTTGAGACAAGTCCTGCCTCCTTTGGTTCTTCTTTGGCCATACCCCTGCATCTCTCTGTCCTTCCAAGGCACTGACACACACTGCAGCCACTGCTCAAGGTAGCACTGGGAGAAAGAGGGACATTTATTGCCACTGTCTATCCTTCTCAGCTGCATTTATCACCATGGTTTATAAGATTCTAGCATGGGCAAAGGAAGAAATAAACAGTCTCTGTATAGGCGCACTCACTCTTCTTAGCTTCTGCTTTCCTCTGTGTTCTTATAAATGCCTTAATAAAGGGAAGTGAATAGCTTTTGTATTACAAGAAAACCAAGTGTTTTGAGATTCATGGATGAGCAGCTGTAGAGAAATTATTGACCATTTTGTTTTCAGCCAAGAAGGTCAAGAGGTCAGCCAAGTCCTTTATCAGCTCAGTTTGGATCATCTCATAATGTCAGCTTCAGCTAAAACTCAGAAAAACATCAGAAAAACCTGAGGCCCAATCTGCTCTATTTCATTTTATCTTTATTTTCCATGTGGAGAAGCAAAATTTTATTTTGACCACTGAGAATAAATCTCTGTACTGTTGCCTTCACAAAAAGCACCCCTAGAAGAAACATTACCTGATAATAGTCCTTTACCTCAAAACTGTCTGTGTCTGTATGTGAGATTTCTCTGGGGCTCTGGGATTCCTTGGACTAAAAGGATTATATAAATGCAAAATGCTCTTTTTAAATTCCCTGGTCAGCAGAAGACTTTTAACTGATACCAGCTGGAAAAGTAAGGGTATTAAACATGTTTAAACACTTTCCTGAATGCAGACTCTGACAACAAGTGACTCATAATTTCAAATGCAAATTTGAATTTTCCATACCCAAAAGCATGTGCTCAAGTTGTGAGCACACAGTTCTTTGCTAAGTAAGAAAACAAACCATTTGGAAACTGCATCTCTCTCTTGCACTCAGTGGCAACTTGTCCCTTCACACTTTTTTGCTCTTTTCTCAGAGATTATTACAAATTATCAGTAAATCAAATTTGAACAGTAAGAAGAAGACCAAATTTATGATAGTTGCACAATATGATATATTACACAAATTACAGATGTGGGAACTCTTTGAGCAGATCTCAAAAGTTCTTGACAATAACTCCATTTTTATGACCTATAGCTACTAGTTTCAGTTCAGAATCAGTTACGCACTGTCAGGTTATGTTTCTGGCTAAAAATAATCTGCTTCCTTCTAAACTTCAGTTGTCAGGCACCAATACAGCAGCTTTTGTGGCACCATGTCACATTATAGGATGATTGGGTACATTTTAAGAACAAGGGTTGGTAGCTATTTTGGGGTGGGTTGATTTAAGATGAAGTTTTTGCTCTTGTTCATTGTTTTATCTGTTTGCAAATTCTGATGAGTAGCATGAGCGATGATTACAGATTTTCAATATTTCTAAGACACCATCAGTTTATAAATATGTCACTGTGCAGATGACTGTGACAGCTCCTATTAAGCAAGAAAAAAAATGTGATATTACTCTATAAATACAAAATTTTGGCAATTTCTACTAGTTTTCTTTCTTTTTTTTTAATTTCGAAGATGGATAAATGCAGTATAGCTTAGCTGCATAAATGGCATCCTTCACATACATAGCAAAAAAGGGTTTTTATGGAGAGGGGAAAAATAGAGATAAAGGATTTATGATACCAGGTACTGTAAGTCTTAACCCACATAGCTAAGAGGATAAAATTTATGGAAATAGGTGGGGCTCAAAGTAAAGCAAGATGACACTTTTAATAATACAATAATGGACTTGTAGCAAGTTTCCACACTGCTACCCTGTGATAATGAAATTGGAAAAACTGACCACTAATGCTAGGGTCCATGCAGCTGTCCCCTCACCGCAAAGCACCGGGACTTGGGCAGCAGTGGCAGCTGCCCCAAGGATGCTTGCCCTGAGTTCTTTCTTGGCTCTCAAGCTAGGTACCTGATCAAAGGAGCATGGCAGTGTAAGAGAAAACCTGAAGGTCATGGCAAAGCAGACTACAAATCTGAGGGCTTGTTTGAGGTTATTTTAGGATGTTTGTTTACCATGCTCTGGAAGGGCCTAGGGAAAATGGGAATAAAACTTCACGAGAGGCTGGTGTAATAGCTAGTGTTACCATCTTTGTATTACAGAATGGGGACCCAAGTCACAAAACAGTTAAAGAGACTTGGAAGGTGTCCTCTTAGGATACTGGATCACTGCTTGTCAAAGTAGTGAGCTCACAACTGGCCGAGGTGAGGCTGTGCTGCCTGTCAGCTCTCCTGCATGGGGCATCCCATGGGATGGACCATGGGCTGTGGTGTTACGCCGAGCCTGCACAGGGTGCAGATAGCCCCTGGCACTGTGGAGACAGTCTGAGCTCATTGTCACTTAATAAGGTGCCATTAAAAATCAGGCTTTTTTGTGACCTGTCCTAACATCTGACAGGTGAACCACTCTGTAACAGCCCTTAGCGTACTCAGAGAGTGGCCTTGCTTTTGCCAACTAGTCACAAGCAAAAGGAATTGAAAGGAGTTCAGGCTGAAGACGAGATATGTTACACTGGCACTGAAGGCTGGGAGAAGGGAGAGTGAGGAAAAGGGAAACTCAGGAGAGAAGAACGTCAGGGAACAGGTGGATAGGCACAGAAGAAGTGAATAGAAGGAAGTGCATTACTTTTCACTACTCTGAAAATAACAAAATATTAACATACTTACACAATCTTAACATATTTTCCAACTAGTGCCTGAGCTGCATTAGCTGGTTAATTAGCAGGATAGTTTTACAGACTAGAATCAGTTCTGTTGGAGTTATACCAGAGATAGATGTGGATCTCTGAGATAAATTTGAACAAAAATAACATCAGAGGGTTATGCCCAGCATAGGAGCAGTGTGACATATGTGAGCAGAGCTAATGAGCGTGCCAAAAAATGTTTATATCCATTCACTTTGATTTTCCACATCTGCTAAATGGAAGGAATTTGCATGAGCTGAGAAAAGCATAATGGTCCGTCGATTGATTTTCTGGTTATAGTCTCACACTTCTCTTTTCAGAGGTAAGGATGCAGAAGATTTTGTTTTCCTTTTCCAGTCTCTGTGAACACTCCTGAGTTCTGTGTGATTCTTTTCCATGAAAGGCTAATGGTAGCAAGGCTGCCTGGAAAGTGGCTCACTGAGACAGAAGTCCTATTAGCCACTATAGTCTAAGTGGAAAGTTTAATATATAGAGGTAGCACTATACAAAACCAGCACTTGAATCTTTATTTTTTCAATGCACTGTTTTTCTAAATTGCAGTGAAAACAAGCTTGGAAAAAGAGAAACGGGGCCTAGTGACTAAAGTTGACAGCTATCTGACATGACTACCTGAAAAGAGCTGACTTTTCAGAGAGTTGAATATTTGACAAATCTTATTTCTTTTCGCCTTTATTTTTTAAGAAGAATAGGCAAAGAGCCCAGTAATTTTGTTTATCTGATACTTCTATGAATAAAACTCTTGAGAGCCTGATGCACCTCACCCATCAAAGAGGCCTATAGAAGCACCATGTGGGGCCAGCCAGGAAGTGGGTGGCCTGACACCTTCTGGTCGGTTGGGGTGATACTGGAGCTAATCGAGCCCCTCCTTTCAGCTGTGTCTGCGTCTCTCATGGCTGAGCAGAAGCACAATGACTGTGAAATGTGTTTAGGATGAGGCAGGATGATTTATGTTATGAATCATGACAAGCGTGATGAGTTCACTTTCTGTATTATAACTTCACTTATGCGGTACAAGTACCAGCTTCCTATTATGGTGCCAGAGGCTCAGCTGGATGATGCTCTATTTTGAGATCTTACGGCTCTGCAGGCAATGTACTGTGCACCTGCGGTATCACCTCCTCCAGCCGAGACAGGCTTGCACTCACCTGCTGCCTCACACTATTTTCTTCTTCCTTGAAAATCTGAGTTCAATCTCCGTCTTCTGCCAGGTGCTTTCTCTGACCCCCAGGGTTATCAGGCTGGGCCAGATTTGTGCCCAGTCCAGTTGAGATTCCCACATCTCTCTTCCAACCTTAAGACTTAATGTGTTGAAGGAAGATGCTTGTCTCTCAATGGGCAGCTCAAAGAGTGAGATTTTACTTACTTCATACAGGTAACACCTTGCTTCAGACAAAAAAACCTCACAGTTAATTTTTTTAACTTAATCTGGCTTTTTTTTAATCAATTGTCTGACTATTTCTGGAGTGCAACTGCATTAAATGAAGTCTCATGGCAATACATTTACAGGGAAATTATGAGAGCCAAAGGAAATAAGAAAAGGATTCCCATTGCAGGAGGTCTCCTCATCAAGGCATTTTCTCCCACAACACTGTAGGGGAAAAACCATATGGAGATAAAATCTGAAATTAAAATAAACAATAATCATGTAATCATTATTTTTATGATCATATGTTCTTTCTTGCCTTTAGAGTAAGAATATGTTATGGGTATAAAATTAGTTGGCAGCATGCCTTAAAACCTGAAGCATCATACGTCAGGGAAACAAAGTCTACATTCCTCAGCTGTTGGAACTGAGCTTGGTTGAGGATGACTCCAGTGAAATCAATCACGGACACGTCAACTTCCCCAGTGCCTATTTCTGCCACATTAAGGGAGCAGGAGGGAGGACCACATTAACATCCTAGGACACACATACTTCAGTCTCAGATCTTCTTCTTCTTTGCTGGAGGTCTCGCTTACATACAAATCCTTCCCAGATTCCCCTGGTTGCTTTATTCTATATTTTTAGTCATTTCCCCTAATGAAACCATCTAGCAGAACTAATCCAAACATAGGCTTAATTAATCAACATTTGGCAGTCTATAACTCCATGCTCCAGACCAAATTATTTGTGACAACTTTCTTAATGCACAGAACAAAATATCTACAGGGAGTTCTTGCCTCAATTCACTGATTGGATAGCATGTCTTTAATTTATTTAATATGTTTTAATAAAACTGCAATAAACCTTTTATCCCAAGCTGTCCACAGAGCATTTTGGCAGCAGAAAATGATATTACTTTATCTTTAACTCCCTTAAAAATAAACAATCAATCTTTTATTATAAAGTGATGTCTTGCTTGGGTCTTAATGGCAGAAGAGGAAGCCTCTGAAATTAAGAATATGCAGGTGCTGGGGATCATAAGAAAGGGCTGAAGTTAAGTGCCCTTAATAAATAAATGCTTATGGATTTCTTTAGCACTTAACACGACTCAGTTGTAAGACTGTAGCTAAAACTCAGCTCATTTCCAGCCTGAACTCACTGTTCTCTGGCACCCTGAGGGTATAAAGAAAGAAAAAATAAACCCTTTCCTGATCTCTTAGACTGCCATGTTTTTCTGTCATATTCAAGGAGAAGAGATCAGATCAACTGCAAATTTTATGACCAGAAGTAGTTCTGTCTTCTCTCTTTTCTGTTCAGCTTGTTTTTTGTCAAGATAGAGACACAGGTGTCTTAGCACACAGTATTAATTGTTTTGTGCTTTAAAATCTCAGATACATACTTAAGAACTGAAATACCAGATTGGATCCAGACCTAAATTTGCCATGTGGTTTCTTCAGAATGGGTTAAACCAGATCCCTATATCTAAGTCCTCATGAACTGGGGAGGACTTGATATCGATCTGACACAGGAGCAAAACTTCTTTACTCTGTGAAGGACCGGCAGATGGATAAAGACAGGATCAGTCTTGTGTTTCTGAACTAAGGAAATAGAAATCTGAACTGTGATGAAAATTTCTTATGTGACCTCTGTCCTGATCCACAGTTGGGGGAGGTTTTCATATGATCCCAAGAGCGAGATTAAGACACAAAGAGGGTCAAATGCCATACAGTCTTGTAAGCTTTATTCTCATAACTGCGATAGGACAGAGAGAAGAAGAAGGGAAAAAGAGAGAAAGATAAGCAAGCAAGCAGGAGAGATGCAGCAAGATTATAGTTACCACCACCACTAGTCCAGCTAGGTTTAGCTGGCTCTGCTTCGGTGTAGGTGAAGGTGCCTCAGTGCAGGTGATGATCTCTTGAAGGAGAGTTCAGGGAAAGAAGCCACACACCTTGGTGCAGGTAATATTCAGGGAAAGGAGCCCCTCACCAGGGGAGGAATACGCAGTCCTTTTATGTCCCCATTCTCAAAGAGCCCTCCCACTTTCTTGAAGTTTTCTGGTACGTGTTATAGGTTAGGAACTATGTCTTCTGTTAGTCTGGACTTCCTCTACAGTGCTAGGAGAGTTTTGTGCCACTTCTGAAGAAGTTATGGAAAAGGAGAGAAAAACAGAAGAAAAGTGAGTGCTTGCATATACTTGTGGTTTGATCAAGCCATCAGCTCACATTTGCCTAAGTAGTGTTTTCAGATTTTTCTTTTTGCTCATGGTTAAGGAATGGCTTTGTGTAGAAAGGGGGAATGCCCCATGGGCTCCATAGATGCCCTCCACCTACGGGTTTCACTTTGCTGCCCTCACTACCACTGTAATTGGGAGAGGAGGAGTCACACAGGGGTCTGTTCCCCATGTGTCTGAGTGTGCCACTGTGTGAGTCAAAGAATAATTTGCACTATTCTTACTTTGCTTTATTTTATTGCCATCCTGATTTTGTTGGTCTGCTCTCGAGATGGAGCACTACTGAGAGTGAGTCAGGCTAATACTGTGGTCATCTATGTGAATTTGTCTGGATAGATAAGGGGGATTGAAAACAGTATGTATAAGAGCAATTAGGATATTTGCAGACACCATCCTAGCACTTTGAAAGAGTAAGTTTTACAGCAGAGATATGCATAGGGCAATTATGCTGATAAGGTTCTTTGGCAGAAAAAAAAAAAAGAGAAATTGATATAGGAGGCAGTTAATACAATACAAGTGTGGTAGTATATTTAATACTAGTCAATTTTTTTATGGAAAATAGATCTTGTCAAGGAAACCTAATTTCATTCTTTGATGAGATTATAAGTTTGGTCGATGAGAACAACTGCACAGATATAATAGACTTTAGTATGTAATTTGACTCAGTATCACATGAAATTCTTCTAACAAAAAGCACCATGCAATACCATAAAGCAAACATTGAATAGTTAAAAGCTGGCTATCTGACAATCTCAAATGCTAGCTGTCAGCAAGGAGACATCATAAAATGAGAATGTTTCTAAATGGGGTTCCAGAGGGATCAATATTAAACCCAATACAATTCAACATTTTCATCAACCATGGGGAAGTAAATAATAGTACTCAAAAAGCGGGAAAGGGGAGTATGTACTGTTGAGTGGTAAAAATGATGACCTGGTAGCCACGTAGGGCAATCAGCTTCTGCTGGAATGGCCAGAAATGTTCCCAGCTGGAAGCAAAGACAGATGTATGTAGGAGTAAGGCATTTTGCCTCTCTGTGCAAAGTGGAGAGTAGTACGTTGGACAGCAAGGACTCCAGAAAGGTCTAGAAGGGTTATTGAAACAGTGGCCCAACAGCATCTCCCTGCATAATGCAACTGAAGAAAAGAGCAATGCTGTCCTTGCCATAGGAATGAGAAAACAGGGAGAGGATTAACTTCCAAACACAGCTTTGATACTAAAATCAGGTGCCTGACTAGCATATTTTGGAGAGCATAAGGAGTCGCAAATGCTAATTGAGTGCTGGAGAAAATGCTGTGGGGGAAGAGCTGGATCTGTTTAGTTTGTTAAGAAACTGAAAGAGAGGTAAGTTTATTAAAGACTGTAAATGGCTTCAGGAGGGAAAATATTAGGTTTGAGAGCACTCTTAGCTTAGTAGAGAAAAGTATGAAAAGAATCAACATCTGGAGACAGAAGCCAGGCGAATTTATATGAAATATCGGGCAGAAACGTAAGAGTGTTAGAAATTAGTCAGTGGTACAAATCGCAAAAGGACAAATGCGTTTCCTTTCTCGTGATGTATTCAGATCAAGACTTGATGTCTTCCTGAAAGATATGCATCAGTGAAGCATGAGTTAAGCATGAGGGCTTAATGCGGGGTAAATGGGGGAAACTGAATGACCTATGATGTGCAGGTCAGGCAAGTTGAGACAATGTTTCTTTCTAGCCTTAATCTCTATGATTCTATGTATATTTGAGCTAGATACAGTAGGAATATTTGTATTTGGCTAGCATGCATCTCACAAATGATTTATTAAATCTTTCCATCTTTTCAGTGAGAAGTTAGCCAGCTGGAGATCGGAAACGATGGCGTATCCTGAGGACAATTGTTCCCCCAACCTAAGCAATGGCTCACTAATAGCACCTGTCTATAAGCAGTGGTTGCCGTAGATAAGGTGCACACAGCCCATAGTATGTTTCACTTATGCAGACAAAGCTGGAATGATTCTGAATAATGCTTGTACCAGAACCCCTGGATAGTTTGTAACATTAAAAAAAAAGTCAAAAATTTTTGTTTTGTTTTTATTTCTCTTTGACTTTGAAGAGTTCACTCCTTCCTACTACTCCAATGGTGCAAAGCACTGTGACATGGAAGGCAAAACTTCGTTTGCTTACTGTGCTATTCACCAATAGCCTTCTCAAGGCTGCTCTGGAGTTATGTCCTTTAGCATTTCTTTTCTTCTGCTTTTATTGCTGTCTTCCTTTTGGATTGGGTAGGCCAGTAAACTTATTTGTATTGTATATACATAAATATTCCCTATTCAGCACACTCACATAAATAGCCATTGCCATAGTGCATTTTATCAGTGGCTAGAATATTCAGTTACCTAATACAGTCTTCCCCAAATAACGTCCTTTCTTTTTATTTGCAAATCCGCATGGCAAAATAAATTTAAGAGATGAATAATAATCATTGAACTAATATTTTATCATTCTCAGCACTTGGATCTCCAGTCTTCAGTTAAAACACATATGGCAATGTATAGGTCACAATTTTGTGTCTGATTTTTTTTTTACTTAATGATATTCATGCACCATATTTTATATATGTTATGTTATGTTATGCTATGTTATGTTTTAATGTTATCTACAGTATATAAAAATAATGTATCTTGTCCTTGCTAAAACAATTGTTTTTCCTGAGTTGCCCTTGCTGGATTTGAATATTTAAGATGGGGGTATTTACCTCATGTTTTGCAGACTTCTCCAGCAATGCAGGAGAAGTGGTCCTGGCACCAGAATGCTGGTGTCCTCTGATGATGCCTGAGGCTCTGAAAGGAATGTGGTCTTAGAGAAAGGACCATCTATTTGTTCAGGCAGACTCCTTAGCAGCTTGGGTTTTGGGCCACAGTAGTGAAAGTGCCTTTTCCTCCCTTTCCTACCATCTGTCTCAGAAGTGACATGCTTTCGTTGTTGAGTGCTAACTCTGAACCATGTCTGACATTTAGTAAGCTGTGGTTCAAACTACAGAAAGGAGGCCTTACAATCATTGCCCAAGAAAGCACTGTAAGTAAAAAGGCAAAGAAAATCTTCCAAGGAACAGACAGGCATAGCCTTGACTGGAGTCACTCTTGCAGGCAACTTCTAGCAATGGGAATCTGGTTTATCACCCTTGCTCAGTGATGGCAGGAGGTCTGAGATACCTCAATTATTCAATTTCCTTGTGTTGGCCACAATACACGAGGTTTATCAGAAGCCTTTTTGACATCCCAGAAGGAAAATCTGTGATTATAGCACCCTGTAACTGGACACAGCCCACAATGTTCTTGTGTTTTGTTTTCCTTAGCATCTTCACTTATTGTATCCCTTTCTACTTGGCAAGGCTGGAGTTAAAGCTTGAAGAATGATCATGTTTTTTTCTTTTTTAGACTTCAGGGTTGGAAATGGTGTCTTTTTCCTCCCTGCTGTGCTACTACTGAGAAAAACAGCTACATAAGCCACAGCAATTTTCCATCCTGAGCTCTATCTGTGACCTGCATGTGACTTTGACTAGGAACCATGGTGAAACATTCTCTCACTCTTTTGATTCAGCCCCCTGGAGGAGAAGGGCTCTCTAAGCCATTTCCCAGTCCATATGCCACCCAGTCCCTCACTGACTTTCATTTAATTGGACTCAGTATGGATCTAGAGGGTTTGCCAGTAGCATTTTTCCCTTATAATGGGAGAGCTGCTGGTGTATCTGAGTGCTATCTTGCCTGCTAAACGTCCTGACTAGGCTAGGCAGCATGCCATGGTGATATCATAAATCTATCTGGAAGTAAAAAAGGGGACAGGTAAGATCCTGTCAGCAGGGATAAGACACATAAATAATCATCTCAGACAAATATGTGTGAAGTGACAAATAACAAAGTGTTTTAATGTGAACTCAAGAGAGGCAAAACGAGGATGTCACTGGTTGAAGTGAGAGACTACCAAGAACAAGGAGTCTGCCTCAGTGTCAGTTGGGGTTGTAGTGGCAGCATGGGAAACCCTTAGCAGTGTTGGCAGTCTCATGCCTCTCACTGCATAATATAATCAGACTGGTTTATTAGAGCTCCTTTTACCTCTGCATGCCATTCTCCATCAGACCCATTTCATAAAAAGTCAGTGTTGTGTCTCTGTTCTACCAGCAGCATTCATATCAGCTGTGGATTTAGTTCAAGAAGCATACGTACCATAAGGTGCTTTAATTACTCTCATTACTATACTGACTATATTGACTGGTTAAGTAGTATCTCACACTACGATGATTTGCTCGTTAAGCCCCGAGTACAGGCTGCAAAACAGAAGGTACCATACGGTGTATACAAGAGTCAGGAAAATTCTCATGGGATGGTATAATTTTTATTGGTTTCCTCTGTTTATAATATAGTTGCAAATTATCTTATTGCTTATGGGAGCATGAGGATGATTGCACTGGTCGCATGTGGAGGTTGGTTGTTAAGTACTGCAGGGACTATTCTTTCACAGCCCCGCCAACACACCTCACTCCTTGTCTACTATGCCCCATATATTCAAGGTCTACTTGCCTTCTTACAAGACCTGACCATTAATTTTTTTTCCTCTGTTCTGTCAAAGGAGGGACTGTGCTAACCAGCTTTCTGCTTACAGCTGCATCTCTCTCAAAAACTCTGCTGCATCTCCTTAGGTCATAGCTGAAACAGATTTTTCTATGGCAAGCTGATGTGTTTTGAGCCTCCAGGCATTCAGCATTCCCAAAGACTGAGGTACAACTGTGTTCCCTTTGGCATTCTTTAACCCTCACTACTGTGGACAGTAGCCAGGTCTAAAATTTTTTGCTGATGCAAAAAAAAAAAAGTCTGTAACTGAACAATCAATTAAGATAACATTATAGTGATGGAGGATATGGGAGAAACAGATGCTGAAAAGGCACTAGTATCTCTCTTCTCATAATTCCAAGAGTGATCCTACTTCCTGGGTCTGTCTTCAAACTTGCAAGCTATTTTTTCAGAGATTGCTTAAGAAAGCACAGTGAAGCCCCAATCAAGAGGCTACTACATAACTATTACAACATCAGTAAGTATTGTACTGCTATTATTAAGTTAAATATATAGGCAGAAATATTTGAAGTAGGAGAAACCTGAAATAGGACTTCTGCACTCTTGCTTTTAGTCTTTTGTTTCCTGGAAAGCTGAGATACCCAAACTAATGAAAAGATCACCCCTGTCCTTCCTGCTTTTCCTGGAAATGGAGACAAATTGGATCGCAATGTAGTTGTATTCACTCACCAAAGAGAAAGGAAAAGCAGATGCTTTTTTTTTAAAGTTTCAATCTACTTGAAACCTTCAAATATTCCATGCTTACTCTCTTGTAGAGAAACATACCCTAAAGCTGCCTAGTTCACAGATGAAAAGGGAGCATTTCTACTTACATTCTTCACTAGTAATGTAGAAAGAAACTAGTATCAAGAAAAAATCTGCTTTGTGTTAACTCCCCAACTCAAGTTGGGGAGTCTGTTCCTTGTAAATGCTTATTTTCTTAGAGGGTTTTCACAGGTCTGGCTTAGGGCAAACTGTGACATTGCAGCTGAATTTCAGTTAATGTTTCCACTGGTGATAGATGAGTTGAATAGTTTTTAGTTCTTTTTCTCAGATGTAGATTGGCCCTGTGCTACTGGGAGGAAAAAGTAAGTGAAGTTTATCACTGACAAGATTTAGAATATGACTGCAGACCACAGGGAACTAGATCCCATGGAGAAAATACCACATCAATATCTATCTTTTTTCAGAACACAGCTTTTCTTTACCTTTGGATCATGTCACAAAATTTCCAAAGAAATGCTTGTTAGTGTTTTGTTTAGATAGAAACTTCTTAGACTGCCACCACTGACAAGAAACTAGAGTGCTGTTTCTTCTTACAAAACTGAGAGTCACTGAGAAAATGAACATGCAAAAATACCTCCAGTTAATAACAATAATAATGTTTCATTTGGCAAAATACTCATAGGAAAGCCAAGAAAACATTACATATGGACATTTTCCATCAGCCTTATAATCTCTTCTAGAGCATTTGCAACAAAACTATCTAATGTTTACATTTATTATAAAGAGGTTTGCTGGTCCACTGTTCCTATTACATTGCTACATCTATTAGTTACGTGCAAATATCACTAGAAACGGTCCACTAGATTGGGCTGAGGAGCATGTAAGGGATTCTTTTACATCCTGGCAATTTTAGGAACACAGGAATGAAGAAGCCAACCGTGGTAAGTTTAATGCGTGTCGCTTTCTTACTGTCAAGAAAAAAAAAGATATAGTGGGTATTTCCCATACAGGGGTATATGTGTGTGAAGGGGAAGAAGAGTGAGCAAGGGACAGGGGGCAGGAAGAGAGTGAAACTGCATATCTCTTCCTAGTACGTATCACAGAGTGAGGGTCTCAGCACAAATTATTCTATACCCGTTAAAACATTTTTTATAGGCTGAACTAAGCAAGATGATTCTTCTGAAAAGGCAGCCTCATCAAATATTCAATACTCAGGCATATTCTGAGCACTCTGCATTGGCTGCTTTTTTCTATTCTCGTTTCTCCTGAGATCCCCTTGCATCAGATTTCATGGGCTCCTTACCATACCATGGGTTTCTTTCTATACCTTGTTTCCTGACAGGAGCAGCAAATTTCTGTGACAGGAAAAGGTTGAGAATAAATAAAACAGCAACAAGCAAGAACAACAAGAGTCACTTCCTTTGTTCTCCAAGCCTGAAATCAGGTGTTACAGCTACTAGTAGAAGAAAGTGCAGTTGAAGAACAGAGCAGCTGAACAATTAGGCTCCCCAACACAAACTTTTTATATCCCTCCCCCTATCTTCCCATCAAATCTTTCACAGCCTCTCTGCCTTGCTGACAACTGTATTCAAAGCTAGTGTAAATGTCTGCAGAATCAGTAGATTCAAAGGAGCTATGCTGATCTATCATGATGGAGATTTTAGACCCAGATAATCTAATTTCAGAAAGGTTTTCAAGTACCCAGGGAGCAGCCTTTCATTATTCCCTCTCAGTGGCTGTATCTTATATTTATACAGGTGGGGGAGGGGGAAATCCCACAGATCTCTTGCTCAGCAAGAAAAATAATAGTTCAAATAGTGCCAATTGCTCTGGGATTCTTTTTCTTTTCTATTAATAGTCATACTTCTAACCCTAGTGTCATGATTCAGTCTTTGAAGTAAAAAATGCAATAGGAAGTCAATTGTGTGCAAGAGAGGGGGCAGGGGTAGCGTGGGGCAGATCCACAGAGAAGAACAAATGTCACCGGTTTGCTGTGGAGGAAGGATGAATGGTTCCCAAGAAAATTAAAAGCAAATCTTGAAGTCGTGATACTTGGTTGCACAACAGTGGGATGGGGCTGGGGAGTGGAGGTGGGGCTGCTGCACGAATATCAGTCCTCACTTAAAACAAATAATTCAGTAAGTGACTCCTTAGAGTTCACATTAGAAGAGGAGAACTGGAAAATGCACTCCTAGTTTAACCATTGCAAAGATGGAAAAAATCAGGAAAAGGACCTCTTTTAAAAAATATTTTAAATCTCATGATTTCTGTGTGTCTTGACCCATGTCTGACTCTGTTGAAATCTTGTCAAGTGTTTCCCAGGTTTACCAGAGATTCCAAATATTGACTCCTGGGGCTTAAGCCCTGGAAGTGCTTTTCATCTGTAGATTCCTGAAAGGGCCAGCATAAGCAGACATGATGACTCCAGACAGTTCCCTGTTCTTGCTCCTGCTTGTTTTATCATCCCATCTGTGCTCTCCTCCAAAGAAAGCCTTCTTGATCCCTGCACCCCTCAGCCCCTTTCCTCCAAAGGGGTCTTTTCTGCATCTTCTTGTCTCCAATGATTAGTTTTTTTTTTTTTTCCCAATTCCCTCTACTTTCTGTTGTGCCACTTTTTAGACTCCAGACACTTCTGGAGTCTATTTGATTCTGGGCAGTTTTGCAATGGGCTGTTCACTGCTAGTTACACTGAAGCAGCGGGATTAACGGTGGGATTCATGACTCGCAGAGTGCCTTCACAGAATTACAGAATGGTTGAGGTTGGAAAGGACCTCTAGAGATCACCTAGTTCAACCCCACTGCTCAAGCAGGGACACTTAGAGCACATTGCGTTATCTCAAGAGATGGAAGGAAGGGGAATGTACCAAACTTGGGATATTTTATGTGTGGGATTGAGCATAGAAATTCTAGGTTAGCTCCTCTTGCTTTGTCAGCAAAAGTGTCAATACACTGAACAAATTATTTTAAAATTTTCAAAAGAATAATAGCTATTGGACATATCTCTACACTCCAAAATTTCTCTCAGGTCAGTGCTCTTGCTGACCAATAACTGGCAAAAACTTCTTAATGCAAAGTCCTAGCGAGCTTCTGCTTTTAAATGAGACCTCTCTCTGATCAAATTTGGACCTGGGGATTTTAGTGTACTTAGAGATGGACAGTAATGTGTGGGTGACTCTGTGTGCACACAGACATACACATACATAAAGAAGTTTTATTGTGAAAAAAAAGTTACATTTCATACAAATTATTATTAATATAAATACAGGTAAATTTCAACACATAATTTTGGACAAATGAACTTTTGGTGGTTTTTAGTGTCATTCACAAAAATAAGGTAGGAGGAACTGATCTTATTTCCTTTAACCATGTATAGGAGTAGGCTGCTTGGGTTATAAGACTTGTTCACGCCCTTCTCTGCATCTTTGACAATATATGGACTTTAAATGAAGTCTTCAGCCCCTTCAGAGAGTGGCCCAGCTGCCAGCTATTGTGTATTCTGAATTGAGCTGTTCTTTTGAAGCTGTTCCACTTTGTACCTGCCTTAAATATTCACAGTCACAAAGTGAAAAACTGACTTCAGCCAGGTGGTTAGGGTTATTTATGTGGTTTTTGGTCTCTGTGCCAATAAATATTTAAAGAACTGTTACATCAGTTTCAAAAGGCAAGCTTGAGATAGCTTCATCTTTGACTTTTGGCAGTTCAGTGAACAAACTCTTGTGAGTGAGAGACTTTGGTTAAGATTTTTGTTTTCAGCTTTTTTAAGGGACATGTTAACCCCATTTTTCTCCGTTCAAGAACAATGGCATAACAACCATACTCTAGGACATTCCCTCTTTGCATTCATTTTCTGAAACTAGTCCTCTGTTTAATCATGTGTTTCAAAATGAATCATTTCACACTAGGGAAAAAGTACTATTGAACCCCTGAATGTATTCATAATTTCAATCTTCCCAAAATAAATTGTTTGCCATGAAATGTTTTCTGTTTCAGCCACACACCAAAACTCAGTGCCTTCACATGTGCTTAAATGAAATCTCTCCCCTTCCATAACTGAAGTGATATAGAGTGCTCCTCTCTCAGGCTAATGTGCTTTCCTCTCTAGTGTAGTATTTCTCTCTACTGTATGCAGTATTTGGGGGATCTCTGAGAGAAAATGGACTTTTTGTATTTGTTTCATAGTCTTTCACTTACTTTTGGAGGCTCAACTCCATGAATGATTGAAAATATCATAATGTTCATGACTGCAATGACAGACATCAAAGAGATGGACAGTGGATGGCTCTCTAATACCTTCACATTGCTTGCCCCCAGTGCTGCTCCTTCTAATTTAGAAAGTGCTAATTTAGTAAGCTGAATTATCCAGCTGAGGGAAGTTAAAAGCAACATATTCAAAGTTTTCTTTTTTTAATTAGCCTCACTCCATCTTCCTCAGCTCCACTTCTCCTCTAAAAGGAAGCCATATGACAGTTATTAGACAGCTGCATAACCAGCTGGTTGGAGGTCTCCAGGCTACTGATTGCTCTGGTAAGATCTGCAGAAAAGTCAGTGCACTGTGTCCTAATGTATAGGCATGGCATCTGCCAGCTCTTGCTGCACTTCAGAATGGATGGAAAGGGAGCCATCGACCTGCCGTTCTTACGAATCCCAAATATTCAGATAGCTGGACTTCACAATAGCTATAAAAGGGGAAAATCCTCTTCTAACACATTTTTAAAGCATCTTTCAGTTTATTGTTTAAAGTGCTGGCCTAAATCCACTCCTAATTCTTTCAGAATGCATCTGTTCGCTTAACACTGAAGCAGTTCTGATCCTAGCACAGCACCACAAATCTAGGTGTGCACAAAATAATTTTGCTTTGTGAGTTTTTCTCTCTAACCATTAGCTCCGTAACTGTCATTCTGCTCATACTAAAAGACAGCAGATCAGACTGTGGGCACTGGAAAACACTCTGGCAACAAAAAGGATTTGGTAGGGTCAACAGGAGACCTCGAAGGGAGCATCCAGGAGAGCTCCACTTTGTGGTAAGTGACAGAGAATGACATGGGAAACAGATGTGCAAAAGGGAGTTACTCTGGGGAATATTTAAGATGATGGTTGAGGAGGCCAATG
Organism: Tinamus guttatus; assembly: GCF_000705375.1. The sequence goes on along the minus strand of NW_010582634.1, from coordinate 98,197 downwards.
TTTCTCTTCTTCATTAGGTGCTGAATGTTAAATTTGCATCATGATATGAATGGTAGATGAAACGAGCGCTATCAAATGGTACAGCACATATTGCTGAACCTTCTCAGTGCCCCACTGTGCACAAGTAGCTGGTTTCTGACATGAGGGCTGGATCCTTGTATGGGTGCTGGCGAGAGAGGGAGGGAAGTGGATAATTAGTTGTAAACTCAGCAAACAACTGTTCCTTTATGCATTTTTTTCACTCTTTTTAGAATATACTTGCAGGTACTCCTTCTGTGCCTTGGGCACCTTAACAATCAGACAACCAGTTACAAGTCATAGGCTAAATAAGGAGTGTACCTGTGAATAGATCCAGTGCTGCTCAGTGTAGCAGTAGAAAAAGAAGAAAATTGTGGGTCTGTGCAGCATGTACAGGAGATGATAAAAAAATGGGGGTCTGACACAGCACATGGGAACAAGTCCTGAGCTTGTGTATAAGCTTTTTCATGCTGCAGCCATTTCCATTTCCTCAGCGGCTCCTGGGTGTTTGCAGAGTAGCTGCTATAATGTGGCCACAATATGATGTGTTTGGTACCAAGCAGAGCGACACACAGGCACAAAAAAATTCAACTTTTTTTTTCCCATGTTCCTTTTTCCTTTCTCTTTTTCCTTCTTTATTTACCCTCTATTTGACTGTGCCGTAAGGTCTTGCACGAACGGTGCAAGCGGACTAATACAGGATACCTTATAAAGGTATGTTACTTCTTATGTATAGCTAGGTTTGTGCTCTGTCCTTGTCTCCACGTGCTCAAGGATAACCTGAAACACAGCATGTAAAAGCTTCCTGAAGAGCTTCTTTTGGCTTAGAGTCTTTGCTTAGTCTGTCTCTTAAGAGTAATATTGGACAGTACTGTTGAATGGTTCAGCTTCAGCAAGTTATATACTGTCTTTTCCAGAGCCTGACTTTTTTGGTTTCTTTTAAATCAGAATCCTAAAAAAAAGAGAAGAAGAAAAAAAGAAAAAAAAAACACCTTTCCTGTCTCTTTATCATTTCATACTGTATATCCTGAGGCTGCAAATAATTATTAGACTCTACAGGATAAGGAAAGATAAAAGTTTAACCTCTTCAGAAACCATCAGAAGTCTGTAAGCACCTTGGCTCACTTATGGATTCTATGGCTCCCTGACCAGTGATAAACTAGTACACAAGATGACCTGAGAGGTCTCCATGCCCTGCTTATGTGGTCATCTTTTTTTATCTGCACATCAGTAGATAGAGCTGAGGGACCATGTGCAGCAAACAATTTATTTGATGGATTAGGCACTCTTTTCAGTGTATGTTTACAAATAGGCTTTTCTCATTGTTTGAAATGATCAAATCAATGGTAAATGTGAAAGTGTTTCAGAAGAAGATTTCTCACCAGCTAGTCATTGCTTGGTGACTGATCACTGCAGTCACATTGCATTTTACTTCATGCTGCTTGTCTGAGTCCTAAAAAAAATTCAAGATGGACAGGACACCTCCACCATAAAAGGCCTGTTTATATGACACTTCAGCTTTCTTGTGAGTTCAAGTATTCTTCTTGTGTCAATATTCATGAAGAATAAATACAATGAATATTAAAAAACAAAAATTGAGATGCTCTATTCTAAAGAAAGTTTTCCAAATAATCATACACAATTTTTAGGGAGACTAAAATGCTTTACTTATTTGAGCCAAATCTGAAGATAAAAGAGCAATTATGGAAATTAAAGACATTTCATTCTGTCATTTTCTAAATGATTGTTTTCCCTTTTTACTTTGAATTGCTTTGTCTCATTTTTAACCAAGACTCTAAATTAAAGGAAGTTTGTTAGAAAGAGAAAATAATTCAGCAACAAAAGACACATTTTTATTTTGATTAAAGAAAACATTTTGGTATATGCAAAATAAAATTTTGAGGGTTGTATTTTAAGTTAGCCAAAACTTCTGAGAAACTTTCTTGTTTAAGTTATTTTTCTTCCTTTCTTCAGCCACTTTTTCACTGCAGAGAAAAAAAAGTCCTTAGCTCTAATCTGAAATATCCGGTGGTCCTTACTCAGCAGTATGTTTGGAAATGGGCTTTAAATCCACTCATTCTAACACGAAACAGACACTTCAGAGCTTTCCTGAAGAATGAGATCCTATTGGACTGAAGTGTAAACAAATTATCAATATTCATATTTATCTTGTATTTCTATTCCTGCTTTTTTTCCTGGCTGCTCACTCAGGATTAGGTCACTGTCCAGCTACACCCTACAAATATGTACAACAGTTGATCCTTGTCCTAAAACAGAATAAGAGGTAAAAAGGGGGGAACTATAGCCTAATATAGAGAAAACATATACACAGGGAACCTTACCTCTTTCATTGAAGTGTCCCAAAGTCTGTTCTCAACTGAAGACATCATGGAAGATGTAGGACTTGCAGGCACTGGTAAGGGAGGAACAGTTCTGGCATTACAGATCAGAATGGACAGATTCTGAGTTTAAAATCAGGATACAAAATTTGTTCTGAAGTCTCAAATATGCTTCTAGGTTTCCAGAGGGCCTTCACCAAGCAAAAACTCTCATCAGCGCCCAGCACTCTGCAACCCTTGTGTAAGAACATGGGTTTGGCCATGCAGGGTCAGACCAGGAGTCTATTTGGTAAAATATCCCTGCTACTGGCCACTTTGATGTGCCTTGGGCAGATACAAAAATAAGATGAGCACAGGGTAGGATCAGTGTGTGCTCCCAGCCCCACAGCTGCTCGAGCAGATAGTACCTTTAACAGCCTGTTTACGGATCTGAAGGCTCAGTTTTCATTTGCACAGTTCTTGTCCTCTCTGTATTGGGGAACACGTTAAAACACACAGATGTAGCAAGAAGAAAAATAAAATAAATGATGCCAATCAGTATTGTCACTCCAACTGGAGCTGGACTAGAGAAAATAGCAAAAATAGAACTTGTGAGCTCACGTTCTTTTACATTTGCGGGTGTCTTGTAATTAGCAAAAAGCAGCTTCCTTAAACCATTTGTGATCAGTATATGCACACTATTGATCCCTCAGTAAATATGCCTGTGACCTTTCCATTGACATATTGCAGAGTCATTAACCTGTAATTGATGTTTTGTCTGACCGTTTGCTTGCGCTCTCCACAGCCCTCAGGCCCCCTTGAGATACGGTGTCACGGTGCTTCCAGGCAGAGGGGCTGCTGCGAGGTAGATTTACAGACCTCTGCAGATTGCCTGTGTGTAAGTGGAAGATGACAGATCTACTGTAATCCCCAAGCTTTTAGCTACTTTGAAAGATAATGCAACCGAAGGGCTTTTGCATCGATTTCAGAAGGTGACTTCAGTCAAAAAGCTTTCGTTTCCTTTTGTTGATCCAGCACCTAAGCTGGATGGCACTTTCTCAGACTTGTTCTCATGTTGCATGAATAGCTGTGCTTCATACAAGTCGGAGACTTCTAGTTTCTGAGATGACTGTAATAATTTTGAACCATGCTCTCACTTTGTACAAAAGTTGCCATTTGTGAGTTATGTTATTCAGTCTTTCCCAGTTTGTCTGCGTGGCATTCTCAACTTGGGCACGCTAAGGAAAGAGATTTTTGGAGTCTCTTCTGACTTAAATTATACTATGATTTTATGAAATAAAGTTAAAAATATGCATAATTGCACACAGGGAATGAAAAATAGAACTCTTTGATTTCTGTTGATCCTGAAAAACTTAAGTGACTTCACACATAGTCCTAAGTGGTGTGTTTGTAGTCACAGTGCAGCACTGTGTCCGCAGTCTCATCTCAATGCCTTTAAGCCCACAGACCAGCTTTCTTGTTCAGGGGAAGTTTGGGAAGAAGCCTGGACAGAGAGATGCAGACAATCTTGTCTGGACCTGCCTGCTTTCCAAGGCAGCGGGGCTGTTCAGCTTGTGCTCCTTCCTGGGGTCATGTGTTGGCAGGGCTTCCAGGTCAGAACTAGTTTGCATTTGGATGGATTGGTCTGGCAGCAAACGTGCAATCAGCAGCCTCAGTTTGAGGGTGCCATACCTAACATCAGCATATTGTTTTAGTGTCAAAACATGCTTTACAGCAGTGTTAACACTGTCTTGCTCCAGCACAATCAATGCTGCAGTGGTAGAGTTATGGTCAGTAGAAGTCTTGGGTATAGGAGGAAAACAACTTGCTATTTTGAAAAGCAGCTCCAGGAGCATGAGTTCATTTTGTTTTCCATGCAGCTGCCTTTTGCCTTTGCTAGTTGTCTGGGATGAGCAGCAGGGGCTGGAACTATTCAGGAATATCATGGCCACTTGGCTTGATGCCAGGTCACTGTTCTCATCTGTGAGTTTTAGAGACTGATAGGCCAGCACTTCTGGCAGTTGGCTTTGATTCTACCATCCCATGAAGGCTGGCTACCCATACGTTGCACTGTGGCATGATGCCTTCTCAGCTTGAAGAAGCCCAAGTGTTCTGTCTACACAGAACAGAATAAAACTGAACAAAAATGAACAAACCGGGAAGAGGTATAGCAGTGTTAAGAGGTAGGAATATAAACAGAACTATGGTACTAAAACAGCAAACCATCACCATCATTTTGACAGAGAGTCTGCCTTCATGTTCTTACCCTAATGCTTATTATTTCAGCTGATCAGGTAGTGTCAATAAGGGATTCATAACACATCTATCTCCTGCCTCCTCTTTTGTTTTGTTTAGCAAATTGTTTGTGGACTGTTCCAGATTTCTGAAAGCATATTTGCTTTTTGTCTGAAAATATTTTTCACTGGAACAAATTACATTGCCAGCTGAAGAACAGCTGTCTGCAAAACGCATTCTTTATTAACCAAATCATATTGTCTGTCCCTGAGCGCCCACTGATTGCATCCACCCTGTTATGAAGAAGCAGATGGGCAAGACCAGACTAGAGGCTGAATTTGCTATCCATCCACATGACTTGTGGACCCCATGACCATTTTAGTGAATTTACCTCATATGCCCTTTAGTGATGTGGAGCGGTTGGTGTCACGTATCAGAAGATGCTCCAGAACTCTTCCATAGAGCCTGTCAGAGCAAATATATGGGGAGATAAGGTAAAAGTCAGCAGTGTGAACTCAGATTTACTTTATGTTTTCTACAGAGAAAATACAGAGATGAGGCGTCAGGAATCTGGGTTTCAGATCATTTCTAGACTCTTGAGCCTGAAGGTCAGACATAGCCATTGTATTTCTTCTGTTCCTAGAGGGGAGAATGGGAATGGGTATGTTTTGTTAAGAAAGAATGAGGTAAAGAATCCCTTGGCTTTGGTATGTATTTCTGAATGAATATTTATTAATGATAGCAACTGCATTATCAACAGTCACCCAATTGTCTTTCTGCTTTCTGAACAGTGAATGAATAGTAAGACACAATGTGCATCTGCTAGTCTAAATGGACAAAATTTGATGCTTTCATTCGTGAATATAATTGCAAATACTTACAAATCAAGCTATTCTGTGTGTTCACGCCAGTGTGATGATAGCAGCAATACCGAAAATATTTATGGATTTTCTAATTGGAAGAAGCAAAAGGAAAACAGTTTCATATAGCCGGTGCCTGTGAGTGTTTATGTTATATACTGTGCAATCTTCCTGCCTCGCTCAACCTCTGTTAATGTGGTTTCATTACCTGTTTGCTGAGTGCTGCGCACAAATTACCATTACAAGCATGTGTGTTTATCATATAAACAAAAATTACTTCTTTGTGAAAACAGTGCTCTTTGGTGCCTGAGATTTCTAGTGATCACTGGGCATATGTCAAGTGTATCAACACATCTGTAAGTGTAATCCTTCCTTCCTTAAAGGAGATGAGCATAACTCATTGTTAATAGGGCCCTCATGGCAATAAAGGTTACAGCACACTACCACAGCAGCTATTAGAAGGACCTGCTAAAACCTTAAAAACCTCAGTTAGATTAACTGTTCAGGGGTTTAAAACAGACCAGTGCAATCCTGTTCTTGTAAAATCTATAAAGCATGAGTAGGTGGATTGGTTAGGCACTGATGTGGTGACAATACAGTAACTCAAGAGTCCATAGCTAGATTGGAGCTCATCTAATTCGTTACCTGTGAAAGCAGCAGTGCCATCTTTCACTATAGCAACCAGAGTCTCCTGGGCAAGGCAGCTTGAAGGAGCCATGGGAAGTATTCACATTTTATTTCCAGGTCTTGCTTTCCCTTCTTTCCTCTTCAATCTAGCTTATACGTATTTCTCTTTCCAGACATATTACTCTGCCCAGACCCTCCCATATGCACTTCTTCCTGTCGCTTAATGGCCCCTGTACACAAGACACTTTTTTTTTATGTTAACAGCTGTGCTGTTAAAGACAGACTTCATCAGAAGCCATTTCTGCACTGTGCTATCCTTTAGTTATTTTCAAAAGCTGAGATAAGGAGGAGTCTTATTTAAAATGTGTTTGTGAGTGTGTGTGTAAGAGAGAGAGGTGGCAGCAGGGAAAACTACAGGGTACATTTGAATTTGCTGGTACACAGAGTGAATGTTGAACTCCTGCTGTCTCCGATGGGGACATATATTCTCCTTGGGTGCTGGCATGAGCCATTCCCACTAAAATCAAAGGCTATGGTGTGCTGAAAGCACAGAGTGTGAGCTATGGTTTGGCACACTAACACCCCATGTCTCCTCGTCAGAAATCATTTGCTGGAACAAGGCCCAGAACCTCACTTTCTTAATTTGTTCCTGTAGCTCCTGACTAGTCCCTTCTCCTTGGCCAGTTTTGACCCGCAAGCTACCTGCTGTGATACTTTCATAACCTTTCCTTTAGTCTGAGCAGACCGAACAGACCCATCCCACTTGCCAGAGTGCTCAGCTCATCATAGAGTTTCTTTTCATTGCTGTGTGAACACTGGACTTCGTCTATCCTTTCAACGGGAAAGGGTAATCAAATAGCGACTGATAACCTGGTGAATGTTACCATGCAAAGAAATCCTCAGCTTTATCTTTTTTATTATTATTATTTTTCTTTCTTGAAGGAAAAGGCTGGAAAACCCAAACACCAGCCTTGCTGCGAGATGTTCATTATGCTTGTTCATGATCATGTCTATGTCCTGCAATTCCAGATAACACTGATCACCACAAAGTCACTCACAAGTTAAACCTGCCACTGCCTGTCTTACCGAAGATAAAATGAAGCTTATTTAATTCTGAGAAAGGGAAAATGTGGGTGGCTTTCTTTCCCAATAACCTAATTCTATTACCATTATTACCAGAGCCACGGTTCTCACAGATGGATCCAAGCTGCTGCCCAGACAGAGAAAGAATCCAGGTTTTGGTTGCTATTAATAGTACACAAAAAAACAACCAACCAACCAAACTAGCTTAGGTGAGAACCACTGGGCTAAGCCTTGCTGAAGCAACTGTTTCTCCTGCTATGAATTTACAGTCTTTACAAGGAAGACCTCAAAGCCAGGAGATAAATCTTACCTTAATTGAAATGGATTTCTTTCTGGAGACACTTGCAGTGCTGTGTGGAGACCAGTGCCATGCTGCAGGACTGCGGTGGTGGTCAGTCTGTTGTGAACTTCAGATTGCAGGACTGAACTAATAGGCAGTTCAAAATAGTGGTAGCTGAAGCCAGACTGGAAGCCAGATAGCGAGTGATGAGATGAAGTAAATAAACGAGTATTGTATTTTACTGGCAGGCACTGGCTTGCTCTGCCCATGCTTTGGATCAGCCAGGACCTCATATCGAACCATGGCTGGGCATATCTCAGCCCCCAAAAGGGCTTGCTCGCTGGTGCTCAGCACTGCCCTGGTTGCTGGCACCTCACTGCCCTTGAGGTTTGTACGAGGAGTTCCTCTCCCTCGGAGCTGAGGCAGAACAAGCTGCAGGATACAGAACCATCCCCCACACCGGTGCTTTCAGTAGGGTGATCACGGCGCTGATTCTACCAGGATCATGAAAAGTGACAAGGGAAAGTAGGTTCATACCTCCTGCTGCTTGGCAGCAATCTCTGTATGCGAGTTTTCTAAAGAAATGCCTGCCTTCACCGGCAGATCTGTGTGGACACACAAATGAAGAGGCTGAACCCAGCCCTGGGCTAAATCATGAGCACCCAGGAGTCATCCTTCCACAAAAAAAAATATGGCTTAAAGAAAAAAAATATATGTTCTGCAGAAAGAACATTTACTTCTGATTAGACAATTTGCTGAGAATTTCTATATCAACACCCTCAGCAGTATCAAATGACCTGACTCCTGCAGAGACATTTATAGGATTTCAATTCTTCCAATAGCATTCTTTTGTGTTACAACTTTTTTTGTTGTTGTTCTTTTGTTTTTGAGAAGTATAATGGATTTGGATACTCTGGAAAAGTTTAAGACCTAGAGGCATCAAGTCTAAGATGCTGCTGTTCTTTCAGAGGCTTACTGGTTTACACCCCCAAATGTTAAAAAAGAAAGAGATTTTACTGAAATTGATGGCAATACTGCTGATTTTCATCCCATGGGACTTTAGTATAAGTTTTTACTTTTCTGGGACATGCAGATGATGAGACCTGTAATAAGAAATGTTTGATTTATCCTTATCCCCAAATCTGAGACCATTGAATGTTTTCCTTATGTGAAGATTATTACTATTTTGTTTTTTTTAATGCCTTGAGACATTTTCCTGAATGCTGTACTGCCACACAACAAGAAGACAGAGTTTTTAACTTTATATAAACAAAGAGCTATTGCTTACGTAAGTGGAAGAGAGGAATCTAGGCCGCAAACTTGCTTCAGATTTTCAGCATAACCAAACCAATCAAAACCTTACTAGTGAGAATTTCCTATCATGTTGTGTTTAGCAGTATTAATTACAGAAGAATATTCAAGGAGACCTTAAAGTGACCCTTATTCTAGGGTCTGGCACTTCCCAATCAAGTCTTCTGTGACCAGCAAATGCACACAGTTCACTGTTCCCAATGAACTAACCCAGATCATTAGTTCTTATCAGGGCACGGCTTAGGAAGAGAGTGAAACTACTTATATTTTAAACTGAGCAATATTGTGAGCAATTGGTAGTGAAATCCTGTATTTCACAGTGCCAGGCAAATCTTTTTCAGTTAGTCATGATAAAAGAGGGATTCAGACCCCGGTCACTCAGGAGGACACAACATGCAGAGAAGGATGGCAAGAGCAGGATGCAGGGACTGCCAAACTTTCCAGGGGACCTCTGTGCAATGACTGCAAGCTGCAGCTAGCAAGGAACACTTTCTAATTTCATATCTTCTGGCAAGCCCTGAGGGATTTCTTTTCTTTTCTTTTTTTTTTTTTTTTTGAAATTATAGATTCTTATAGTCGTTTTATAGCCCTGAGACAAAGCTGGGCCTTCAAAATAGCCTTGTGGAGCTGACTCTGAAAGGGGTAAAGTTGTTGCATCTTTTCAAGTAAGTACTGATTGAAAAATCTCCTCCCACCATGAGTTTGAAAAGTTGAATTCTATTCAGTTGTGAGTCAAAAGTGGTCCCATCTGAAAATTTGTCCCCATGGCTCCTTTCATTGGAAGGCTGGAAAACAAATCACATTTTGAGGTAGTAGCCCTTTTTTAAACCTACGACCTCTGATGCACTAGCTGAGCTAAAAACACCCTTTGGTATATGAGACTTCAGCATGTTCATCAGCCTGGAAGTGTGATTCAGAGACCATCAGAGGGAGACACAGCACCATACTGAGGAGAAGCAGTAAGACTTTAGGATTTCTTGAGGCAGAAAACCTTAAACGGATTAAACCCTAAATGTCAAGCCTACACTGTGCAGGAAGCTGAATCTGCCTCAAAAGGGTTGGCTCTTCCATCCAGGAAGACTTCCCTCCTGCATGAGCTTCGCTCATCTTGCTCAGCCTCACATACCACTGGAGCCCAAGATAAATGGAGGCTTGGGATGCAGTTACATCATTCGTTCAGACCTACTTTGGCGTCTGTACATCTCTGCTTTGTGCTGCGTACACATATTTCCAGGAGTGATTTACTCAAGTCATGGGGATTATCTTTGCTCTTTCTGATTAATATATAAAGCCACAAAAGCAATATAATACTTGGAAAAACACAAAAAAGACAGCAAAGCAAGAAAATGTATATATTTTTCTTTTATGTTTTCCTGGTTCTCTACATTTTTTTTCAGGTTATTCTTATGCAAAGGAGGGTACCAACAGGAAGAAAAGTTGCACATTGTGAGATTGCATACATGAAGATGCCAAAACAGCTTTTGTATTGGGAGGCTATTTTTTTTCCCCAATATTACAAAGGGGTTTCTCCAAATGAAAGAATCTCAGCATAAAATCAGCACAGAAAACACTTGACCTTAATTAAAAAATGGACACTAGACTTAACTTCTTCCAGAAGCTGATGTTTATTTGTTTAAATAGGGTTTGTACATTTTAGTTTCTACTTCCATGCCTTCAGTTTCTCAATGAGATGAAGAGCGGAAGTAAAGTAGAAAAAAAAATTGTTTGTACTGTTATTGGACTATTTCTGGCTTGAACTGAAGCAGCAGGTGGTTTATGCCAGTCAAGAATGCCTGCTTAAGAGGCTTAGAGAAATGCTTAAACTTTTAACTGCTTTTGGAACCAAACCTTTTAATTCTCAGCTCTTCTGAGTTCACACGTTGTGATATCCATCTGCCACATTGTTAACCTTTTGGAATTGGTGCTTGTAAATTTATGCAGGGAGATGCTGATGTTCCAGTTTTATACTAGTCCCGTTTAAATAACTTCCAGAGAGTCTTTCTGTATCATTCCGGTAACTGAAAATCAGAAGAGATACATTTAATGTTCATCATTATTGAAAAGTGAGTCTGTGCGCTCAAAAGTTTACAAGTCAATGAGACCCTTCAACTCCAGTGCAGTGAAAAAATAGACAAAGACCTTTGAGAATCATATTACATATTTACTGAAGACCATGGGAATTTTGAAAGAATTGACAATTTAAAGTAGGCATGTTCATCAGCTGTGGAAAGAACATCTCTCTTGGGCCACCAGGTTGCAATAAATATGAGACAATATCTTTTGCATAAAATGAAGGGGTCTACACCTTTCCAATGTTCATTGTGTTGTTATTCTCATGATGTATGAGTGAAATGACTGTGCACTTACCAACTCATATCCACCTTAGGAGAGAAGCTTGTTCAAAAATAATTCAAAATGCAAAATAATGTACTCCAAGCTGAACTTGCTTAACTGTATTATTCTAATAAGGGTGCAGGCTTTATTATCTGCCATTGCTCCACTAAGGTTACAAGGAATGTTTTCAATGGACTTTTTATACAACTTTCAATGGACTTTATACAACTTTGATAATACACTATATATATTGTTAAACAAATGGGTTATTGGCTGCATACTTCTCAGCTATGTCAAAGTCCCGGGTTCAAATCACAGGACTCTTTCTGTAGCAGCAGGTGGTTGCAGAGAGAACAGTCATCTGTGGACCTAGGGGAAGTATTAGAGCGCAGCAAAATGTGATTCAGGGGTATGAAGGTATGCAATTTTCTGCTTTCTACGTACTAGGCTTTTTCATTTTTATCTTTCTGCCATCTGCACAGGCAGCTGCCATTTTGTGTGAAAAGCTGAGACAGTTAGAGAGAGAAAACACAAAGCATTCTTGCTTTGGCATCTTATTTCAACTCTTTCCTTCATTGTCTTCTTTTTTTCCCCATATTCTAAGTAAAAAACATTTGGCTTGAGGGTGAGAAATTGTTCTCTGTAGGTAGCAAACATTAACACTAATGAAACTGAGCTGAAATCAAGCTGCCTTTGAAGAATACTGTGGGTGTCACTCACACGTCCTACTTATCACTCTGTGCAGTACTGCTATAGCTCCAAGCAATCCTAATTGGGATTTGGACCCACTGTGCTAGGCCCTGTGCAAACACTGCAGAAGAAACTTTCTTGTTCTGAAAGCTTCTTTGCTCTAATCATCTGTTTATGAAATATATAGCACCTCCAAAATAACTGTATGAAGACACTTCCGTAATTCCCTGCAGCACCCCACATCCCAGAAAAGCAATGAGTACAATCACTAATGCAGATCTTGCATAGACAAAGGCATCAGCATGGTTATGTAGTTATTAGTTTTGCTGTTGTTGTGGTGATTATTATTAATTCCTGAGTGTGAATGGAATGAAGTCCCTATCTAGGTTTCAGGTTCTAGTCTCCAATGTGTTCTGTATCATGAATCAAGGGAGAAATTAATTTTTCGTTTAGCAGAGTCCAGATGCAAAGCTCTACTGTGGTAGCTCAGGGCGGGGAAAAGGGGGAGTAACAATGATGCTCTGATTCCTGCATCTTTGCACACTCCCCTGTGTTGTACATCTCATTCTTTGTAAAAGCAGTACTCTTCAAACAATGAGTCAGTATGTAGGCTTGACAGCTTGTTCTCCTTTCCTTCTAAAGAATGGAAACTCCTTGTCTTTTCCTCTTGCTTTTCCTCTTCCTCCCCTTTTTCTAGGAAGTAGAGCTTTCGGTTGTGTTCAGTGCACCCCTCTGTCAAGATCTTAAGAGGGATTAAAAACATAATGTAGTACATAAATATCCTATTTCCCAATGCCTGGTGGTATAATGCTGCTTCTTCATATTTCATGTCAAGAGTTTTCAGTTAGCTTAAATCCTCGTCAGCAACACACATTTTGATTTGGCCAGAGTCTCTCTGAACAGCATTGGTTCGATTTTTATCTTTTTGTAAAGAAGTAGCTGAAATTCAGATGCAAGGTATAATTTCCTTTGAAGAGATAATGCCAACAACAACTCATGCATTGAATAAACTACCTTAAAATCTGTCTTTAAAAATAATGCTATATTCTAAAGTAAATGTGAGCTACTAATCCAAAAAACTATAGTTCTCTAGCAACACAAAGGAATAAAAAGCAATGAATTAGAAAAGAAAACCTCAAAAAGCAAATCTTTTCCCTCACAACTGCTGAGTTTTTACTCCTGTTGTAGCTTCTTCGCTCTTCTACTCTTCATCCCTCACTATTCATACCTTTTCACATTTTGCCTGGCATTTTTTTGCACAACTTGACAACTCCATTTCACCTTCTGTACTCACCTGTATCACTTCCTGTTTTCTGGTGTTTTAATGCCATTATATTTGAAACGAAAGGATCCTTATTCAGAACTGTAGTGATATGATGAGCATTTCCAAACTCATCTCCTCCGTCTGTGAGGTTTTCTGATTTTGCCTGGCAGGCCAAGGAGCTTCATTATTGCTCATCCTTTTTCCAGATTAATGCAACTTTCAGTTCTCATCTAAAACTTTCTTCCATGTCCTTTCCCTTTCCCTCAAGCACATACACAGTATATGAATGAAGTTTGGAAAGAACCAGCTGGCTGCACAGGCAATTTTTCCCCTTCATATTCCCTTTGATGTGAGACTCTGCTGACATATTTTCACTGCCTAGTACTGAAGAAAAGGAAGTTTCATGGACTAAGTCAAATGTTGCACTGCTGGGTCTTAAAATGATAATTCCCTGGGGGTCTGGGAGGAATTGAATTAATCAGGTCAGTATACAGATCTGCAAGATCGAGGCCCAGGAAACAATGCAGTAAGAACTAGAGAAAGCAAAACATCCTATGAGTCTAGTAAATCAAATTTTAAATGTCAGAAATGACATTTGACTTGCTGCCAGTATTTGTATCTAAATTTGTTAAATATGGTTGAAATGGACTGGCTAATCACAGAAAATATGTGTTCGGAAAGAACCCCAGGAAGGTATACAGTTTCTCCTTGTGTCCCAAGGCAGGATCTCACATATCTAACATATTCCTGGTAAATACTTGTCTAATCCATGATTAAAATTCTCCAGTTATGGAGATTCCACATCTTTCTCAGGCAGTGTGTTCCTGTATGGTGTTTTTATTGTTGAAAATTGTTTAACTTCCACCTCTTTCATTGTACTGTATCTTAATGTCCTCGTAGGAAAGTGGTTCTGACCTCACATCAGTTCAAATCACAGTAACTTAATTGAAGGCAACAGTGTGAGTCCATAAGATGGTGAGAAGTAGCCCATTATCTTTTAAGAACCTTCCGTGCTAGAAGTGCTAGAAGAGGTTATACTACACAGAACATGTGCTTCTCATACTGGGAGTTGGACAAGTCTAGTAACATAACAGAGAGCTTCTTCTGCAAAAACTTTCTGAGCGCAGTTTTTAAACTATGTGAGCTACATGAGCTCATACCTGACATGAGCAGGTACCATGTTCACTTGGCCTTGATCTATTTAGCAATTTGCAAACAAAATGATGTCCTTGTTTTGTGATTTTAGAAAGCCTAAATCAGGCTTTCTGAAGCCTGTGATGTTCCAGGAAACTAGAATAAACTTGTTCTCTCTCACAGAAAAGTCCTAGGTCAAGGAACATGTGTGACATCATTTGGTCTATCTTGACCAGTGGTTAAGATTCCTTCAAAAGCACGAAGCACTTCCAGACCCTTGCTATTCAGCGCAGGAGCATTGAAGCCCCTTGGGACCTGGTGCTTTCCTATGCATCCCTGTTTCTGCTGCCAGAGCGAGGCATCTGCAGCAGCCTCTGAAAGCCTGGGTGCATGTCACAGAGCAGCCCTGCACCGTGTCCTGCTCCCCCTGAGCCCTGGACACCCCCCACACACCATGGCCTCACCTGGCAGACCTGCTGCCTGCTGGAAGAACCAGGTGAGCCAGGCGACACCAGGAGATCGTGGAGGCACAAGCAGCACATTCCGGTCTTAGAGCTGGGAATGCTAATGAGAAAGAAAATGATAAATATTTGTGTTAATATTTTTTGTTTCACTCGGTTGTGTTTTACACTTGGAACATTTTCCTCAGGGTATAAAGTGCTGAGGCAAGTTGAAGAAACAAACATCTGACAGCCTCATTTGGCTAAGATTAAGTATACAGAAATTCATTTCACATTTCGTTGCTCTGTGTTCAAACTGAACACCACCACCCTTCTTTTGCCTAATTTGTTCATTGTTTTTTCGCTTGGCAGTGTGGTAAACTTTGACAAGAAAAAAAGATGTGAGTCCAAACCAATCCAGATCTAGTAGTGTGCCACAAATCCCATTTATTTATTTATTTATTTGTTTGTTTGTTTATTCTCTGTTTTCCTCCTCTGCCATCTCCCTTCAAGTTGGGTCATTCCCTCCTCCCACATAGTGCCTGTGTGCATGCAGTGGGGGCAGCAGTGGCCAGCACAGGCGGGACAAGATGATCTCAGCCCCTGTGTCTGCCCTGATCCTGTGCCTTGCAGCAGCCAAAAACCTTCCCCCACAATCACAGCCTCAGCCCCCAGAGCACCGAGTCCTGGTCCTTTGGAGATGGAGCTGAGGAGTCCCTCAACCATACAAAGAGTTAAAGAGTCTGCACAAATTTGGCTTGCAACTTCAAAACGTTAGGACTGAACATGAGCAGTCTGAGAGATTTAGCCAGATTTCCTGTATCTTTTCCAAAGGGGAATTAATTCTTGCACCAAGTATCCCAGTAAAGTGCACGTTTATGTTTCGTTTTTAGCTTGAGTAAAATTCATAATGTCATTCTTGGAATGTTCACCCTATTTTGCTCATTGACTTTTGTCCTCAGAAGACTGAGGACAGAGTATCTTCTAAAGAAGTACTTCCAATTGGAGGAATTTCATAATCATTGGCTGAGGCACTGCTATCAGCACTAATGACAGTACTCAAATTTGAGTCTTGCACTAAATTCTTTCTTTAATGGATATCAATATTAGTTCCCTGGCAAATCCTAAAAGACATTAATTATTTCTTTTAAGTTAAATTTTATCTGAAGGTTTTCAGTGTAGCTGATGTATTTGTTTTTTTGTGTTTCAACTTTATGTTTCTAGGAGCTTCACTGGAGTGTGGAGATGGAAATCTGATTTTTTTTTCTTATTTGATCATGTTTTCTACAAACTTCTACTTGAGTGAAAACATTAAAAGCTGTGCCTTTTCCTGTGAACTTTGATTTCGTCCTTGATGTCTTCTGATTTAGAACATAAGCTGTAAAGACTGGAAGACTATGGCAGATATTGGTTCACAACAGAAATTGAATTTAGAGGCAAAATAAAATGAATATTTCTAATAGGGTTACGTGACAATAAGGTGAATGGAGAGTTGTTATTTACTACTAAATCCTTCAGTGCTAGAACTAAGGCACACTTGACAAAGGTAATAGGAGACGAGTTTAAAACCAATTAAGGAAACTATGTCTCACACAGTGGGTATTGAGCTTCTGGAAGCTGTGGGCCCAGCAGGCTGCAGAGCCACAGTATCAGCAGACTCAAAATGGGATTGGACAAATTTATGGACAACAGCTCTGTAAATAGATACTAAAGGGAACTGGCAGGGATGTACAGTCTAACATCTCCCATCTAACAACAGTAAATACTGAAGAAATACAAGGAGAACATACAAGGAAAATGCCAGGCTTGTGAGCTCTTGGAATAGTTTCTCCTATTGCCCCTGTTGAGAGCAGAGCATTGCGAGGATCATTGCTCTGGTCTGGAAGGGCTGTTCCTGTGCTCTAGCTGTAGAGACACCTTTGGGGACTAAAAAGTACAATTATGTATCTGTGTGTCTAATTCCAAGATTTTAGTTAGTGTATTTTACACCACTAATCAGCTTTTGCCTAGGCTGAAATGCACAACACATTAAAAATAATCTCTGCTGTATTAATGGGTGTTTTGGAGCAGCTGTTTCACACTAGTCCTTTTTTTCAGAAAAATAAAATTATGTCTTTAATTTAATTTATTTAAAATTTTTGGGAAAAAAAAAGGTTGAGTAATTAAGAGCCCTATGAAAAGCCATAATGTTCATCTAACACAGGAATTTAATCACAGTCCTGTTAGGCTTTACTTAAAAAAATAGAAAACTGCTAAATGGATTACTGCTTTTTTAATTAGATGGCTTAATTACAGCTTGTTAATGGAAATATTACATAAATACCTCTCAAAGCCACACATCCCCCTGCATTATCACAGAAGAGAGAAGTTGCAGGTGTCCCTTAAAGAGCAACTGTTAAAATGGGTATGTGGAAAAAGAACAAAAAGCCACAACAAAACTGCTCCTAAATGGTGCAGTGGCACCTTCATATGGTAACCATCGCTGCTGGGGTGTTTTGGCACTGCAGTGATTTAGCAGCTTCAGCAAAGTTATTGGTTGCATGAACATTTCAAAATCCAAGATTTGCTTGATGTTTCCTCTGTGCTCATTTAAACCTGTAACTGTAGTTGTTAACCATTTTACCTAAATGTTCATCTGAATATTCTGCAGGTTCTCTCACACAGAGCTGTCAAGGGTTGGAGACTGGAGCAGTATTTTCAGGGCTTTCATGAACTTCTTATGTATTCCATGTCTTCCATGATTAACATGGAGAAAATAAAATATATTGAAACAAAATGTTTCATCTTCATCCAAAGCTTTCAGAATTCTAGTTAAAAGACAGTGTTGTTAAATGATTGGTGCTATATGTACACAATAGTATTCATATCAATGAAAGCATGCACATACATGCACTTAAAATCCTTTTGCTCCATATTTCCATATTTGAACAAATATTCATTGGATAAAATGCCTACTGCCCCTAACTATATTTGTTTTAGCAGATGACTCTGAAATATCAGAAAAGGATCACATTTTTGAGTGATCATTGATTTCAGATCTTTTCAATAGGGTTATAAACATAGGTAAACCCAAGCTGTTAGCCACTTTGACAATCTAGCCTTGTGAATGGACACATTCCTGCCTGAACATGTATTCATACATTCAAATTATAAAACAAACAAATAAACCTGAGAACACCACTATATTCAGGTAGCTGCACATATATTCCCAAGTATCTGCTCATCTTTATTTAACAAAGAAATATGTTGTACATTCACACAGACATGGTTACAATCAGAATTAAAGGCATACTACAGACTACAATATATATGTGAACACATATATATACACATATATATCCAGCAGAATATAAGATCAGTTTGTAAAGCCAGTGGTAGCCAGAAAAATTCACTGAAAAGAGAGCTTAGCAGGACAAAATGAAGTTGTACAAGAAAACACAATTTTCTAAAATGTGTGTGTGTGTTTATATACTATAACTATATATATATATAATTGCATTTATACTACATCTATATATATAAAGCTATATATATATAATTACATTTATTTAGTGTATAATTATATACATATTTATAAAAGAAAAAGCTCAGTCTCTGTGAAACAGTCCTGTCAAAAATAGATCGCTTACTGTAGCCAACACTGGATCTTGGAAGGCTGCTAGGGTGACCATCATATGTGACCATTTTGAGAGGAATTGCAATTTCAGATGAAATTTCAAAATGTTTGTATTACCTGAAAACCTGAAATATTTTACTTCTGCTATTCCTCATGAAGAAAACATATGTTGCACAGGGAGAGAAAACTTGCATTTTTCAATTTATTTAATGACCTCATTTCTTCATTTGCTTTTTTTTTTAAGTAGGTATCAGCGGTCTGTCAGGATATTTCCTATCTGTTACTTAGAAGTCAGCCGAGACACCCTTTTTCCAGCAGAAGGCTCTGACCCCAGAGAGCCATTTTTTTTCAGCTCTAGTGTGGACTGTTTCATTACTTTTCCTCTGTTACTGATATCGTCTGGGAGTTTCTGGTCTAAAATGAAGTTCTCCAGTAATCAAAGTAACATTTTCCATGACCAGTATAACGGTATCAGTGTTCAGCCAGCTGCACTGGCCACAAAATGGATTTTCATTTGAAGTGTCAGGCAGTGGTTTGGACTTGGAATGACTTGGTTTAATATACTGTTTTATCCCATTTTCATGGGGGAAGGGATGTTGCACAGTTGTTGGTAGGATTACTTCTTACAGAATTGTGTAAGAAGTGTTGGAGGTCATATTTATTTGAAAAATTGCTACACATTTGATGCGATAAAAGATGCCTAGATACTACAGTAAAGAAGTAGACAGACAAGATTCTAATATGAGTGGAGGTTGGAGCTTACGCAGAGCCCTGGTAAAGCCAGCCTTTCTGTAAATGAAAGAGTGTCTCAGCACGGAGAGCTCTGTACGCTGAGGGCATTTTTCTTGAATCAGTACATCAGTAGTTTAACATACCATAAAACTAAGGAGTGTAACGATGATGATCATTTCCTAGTATTTGTTGCCAGAAGCCTGTGCATTTTATAAACGCACTGCCAGGTAGAAGGTTTTGTCACGTATAGCTCCTCTGAGGATTTATAGGTTGGTGGAAAATTTGCTCTTGGTGAAAAGGGAACTTATACAAGTGGGAGTGACATTTGCCCAGGAGGAAAATTTGTTTTCGCTTTAAAGAACAAAAAAGAAAGAAGCCCAGGAAAGTAGCACGGAAATATGCTCAGAGGTTTACTGGAGGGAAAAGCTGTAACAAAGCCAGAGCTGGTCATCTTCATTCAGTTTAGTCTCTGGTTTGATCTTCTTGTCAAGACTCTAACATCCCCCTACTTTGTCCACTACGAGTCTGTCAAACAGTTGCTAAAAGCTGGCAGATGTATTTGATCCTACCGCATCTCTGAGAACATCACAGATTTGCTGTTTTAGTTTTGATCTGGCATTGCAGATAATCCTAGTACAAAACTGTCTTCGAAGGACCAGTCGCAGCCTTCCTTCTGGTCTTCTCCCTGATCTTTACTTTTACCATGGTTTCTGTCTGTTCATGTTCTTGATGTGAATTTCTTCTCTGCAGTACTTGTTATCTAGAAGGTCCTGTCTCTCTCTACTTCACTGAGTCTTCATCATCTTTTGAGTCCCTGCTGTGGGTATGCATTATCGTCCTTCTGTCTCTCTTTTCATTTTCTTTCATGTCTGTTATTAGACTCATAAGTGAAAGCTGTGTTAATTTCTCTTTTTATCTTTATAGCTTGGTTTAATGTATTCTATATAGCATATTCACTGCTGTCTCTCAATTTTTAATCTTGAATCATTTTAGAAAACAATTAGTTTGAAGGATGCTGCACAAGATAAGTTTATATTATATGGATTTATTACCAACAGCAAGAGTAACTCCTTTCCCTTCACTTTATGGACTTGATCATTTATATTTTTAGGGCCTCAAACAATATCACACCAGCTTTGAAGTGAATAAGCTCTGAACTGAGAAGAGTTTTGGTCGTCACACAGATCTATTTTGGAAACGGAGGGAATGCTGTACCCAGTCTATTTTCAATGATTCTGGTAATGTCACCTCAATATTTATCTTGGGTGACACCATTACACAGCTAGGCCAACTCTGCACAGGGAAGTCTCAATACCTCAGAGGGTCTGTGAACCTCATGGTCCCACTCAGCATTGCGAGTGAGGAGGGTGACTGCATCTTTCCTATAGGGCGCTGCAGTTTCCTTCCTTGAAGAAGAGAGACAAATCTTTTTCGTGGTGCCCTGTTGATATTGGCACCTGTCCAGTAAGCAGCATGCATGGACCCAAGCAGGACAGCAGAACTAACCAACAGCTTCCATAGGATACTGAAGCAGCGTTACCCCATTAAAACATTCTGGCTTTTTTTTTTCTCTCCAAAAAGGAAATCCATGAAAAATGCCTTTATTTTTTTTTTTTTTTCCACGGACATTTTCCCAGTCAAATCAAGAGAGTTTTGAAACAATTTTTCTTAGTAAGTCTTATGAATACTAATTGAGAAAAAAAAAACAGGAAATCCTTTATGTTGGTTTTACATTTAGGCATCAGCCAGCATCTCCACTGCTGATCTACTTGTATTAATGCAGAGCAAAGAAGTCAGAGCACTGCCCGAGGAAGTGGCTTCGAGCCTGTCTGGCATCGGTGCAGGGTTGAGGCTCCAGCCCTTCTGCTGTTTTTCTTCTAGCAACATTACTCATATCCTGTATACTTCTTCTCCCTCCTTCGATTTTTCATCTTTTAAATGCTGGTACTACTGTCCGACACCCAACCTCATTAATCACTTATATTCCTTCCCCATCACTACAGCAATTATGTAGCGCTTGGGTTTACTGGGGGTTGTGCAAACATTTGCTAATTAATTATAACAAATTATATATCTTTAACTTTTTTATTCCTTTTTTCACACCTCAAATCCTCCATCTCGCTATTTTTTTTGTTTGCTTTTCAAGCCTGTTTGCTAATTGAGGGAGGACAAATAGAGGCAATTTGGCATAATATGTTGCTTTTATTTAGACTGAAGGTTATTTCTGTTGCCATTTGAAAATTACAGAATTTAAAATACGATCAGGCTGAAAAACTTTGTTGGTTCTCCATCCTATCAACATCTTAAATCAGCGAATGGGCTCAGCTTTGTGCAAAGTCCTACAGCCTACACTAATTGCAGAACTTGAGGGTACATTTGACAAGCCATAGGCCTACTGATTTTCTGGACACTGCAGCTTGCAACCCTTCCTCCCCAGCCCCATCCTGGGAGCTCTCAGATTCATTGTGAGCAGAATCAATATCTACAAAATAAGATTTTCCAGGTTCAGTTCTAAGGAATGAATGCAGAAAAATTGGCACTGCCTCATCTTGACTTGTAAGGAAAATGACTTCCTCCTTAACCAAGTGCGAAAGTTAACTCAGACAAAGTGTGAGACAGTAATGAAATGAGAGAAATACATTTTAATTAAAATGTCAGCAAGATAATGCAAACTGAAT
Organism: Tinamus guttatus; assembly: GCF_000705375.1. Next base: position 76,577 of record NW_010582634.1, on the reverse strand, counting down.
CTTAAACCAGCACCATTATGGTTTCCCCACTGAGCCCTCCTGCCATTGTTCCTCTCTCCCTCTGATTGCTTCTTAATAACAGCTTCTGTGTGGCCTTTGTAAATAATCCTCTCATTATGAGTTTGCTTGAAACATGCAATCAATTTATTAAGGCATTTTCCAGGAGAAATTAGCAGGTACAATAAAGCATAATTATTCCAGCACTTGATCATTTTTTTTAGCATCGGAGGTTGACCAGGTGCCACCATTGCTTTTGCCAGTGTCGGCAATCAGCTTGATGGCATTCAGCTCAAAGCCATATTCCCATGAAGCCCGGCTGGGCACTCAGTGACATTTTCAGGAAGATGGAAATGTTGGAACTTATATGCAATTTCCCTCAGAAGTAGTCTTTGAAACATCTAGGGAAATTGGATTTTTAATTCGGTGATTTTTAGTACTGTTTTATATATGTATGCATGTGTGTTCAACACAGAAAAAAAACACTATTACTAAAAAAAATGAAGGATGAGAGGGATAAGGTTAAAAAGGGTTTGAGTTAAAAGTGTGATAAATAACACAGCAATTGATGGATAACCTTCCTCTGCCATAAGGGGGATCACAACTGTAAGGAGAAATAGTCTAGCTAGTGGCCATATGGGACTCCAGTCCTCTCAAACCACAGCTCTTTCATGGAAAAAGCAGCAGCATTCTGAGATGGAAATATTTTGTTTTTGAGTTTTACAGCGGAAATGTCAAATTTGCTACAGAAAGTACTTTAGTTCACATTGCTCAAGATCACCTATGTGGTGAAAATTATTAATATCTGGTAGCTTTTCATTCGTAACTGAGAAATGAGCTTGGTGTACATGGACCATTTCCCAGTTAACAGATGCATTCTTATGAATTACCAAGTATGACTCGAAATAAATGGCTATCTGGAAGAGATATATGGGAATACAGTAGTCCAGCTACTCTTCCATGTGGGGAAGGAGTCTATTCATGGCAGGAATCAGACAAAGAAGAAAAATTATGCTGGGAGTTTGGAAGATGAGGGCTTATTTCTGAGGCAGAGAAGAACAGGGCATTTTTAATGAAGTAACTGATGCCAAAGCTGATAGCTGTGCTGTAATTGCTTTGCAAAGAACAGGATATCTGTTGTCACAGTAATTATTACAACATCCCTTACCATTAGTAAATTTACATTTAATATGTGATCTAAGTACATGTAAAAATGAAAAATATCCCCTTTTCCCCCTTTCTTTGTGATTAAAGCCAAAAAAAACTGAGGATGTGGCACAAACAAATCATCTTGGCATTTTATCTTGGTGCTTTCTCAGTGAACTCAATGTTTTGGTTTCCTGCTCAAAATTAATTTTTCTTCGGCCTATAAGAAAGATAATCCTGCCAAGTACATGAAAAGCAAACCACCTCACCGGTGCAGTGAAAAAACAGAGGGGAATCAGAAGTCAGCTGGCCATTATTGATGTTGCATTTCTTAGAAGAACGAAAGATAAAACTTTGCATTGCTGGCAACGTAATGTTTTCGGCAAACTAATTGGAAATTACTCAGAAAACATATTGGGAACACATAATGGGAAATCGCATCGTTCATTTCTACTATGTTGCTTCTCAGACCCAAACAGATTTTAAAATGATGTACAAATTAATAGCTTCAAAAATGATGTCTGGCTGTATCTAAGAATAAAGTCAAGAAAATCAGTTGAAAGACATTGTTTCACCATTACAGATTTATTTGTCTATCTGCTCCTTTTTATATAAACAAAATTAAGCTTTCTGTCATTGTGGATTCAAAGTTGGTCCTCACAATAAAGCCATACTATTGGCCCTTCTGTAAAAATGAGTGGCTTTTTTGATAGTATTTTTGACAAAATTTGAAAAGAATCTGTAAATCACTCAAAGCTCGGCTTCGCCAAGCACTCTGGCAAAAATGTTTCTACATTGCATAAGTGGGTTTCACCCAGACGCACATTATACTTGCAAAGTGTTTCTTGTACATGTTGTTGTTGCGCTTACCTATTTTGATTACCCTGATAAAATATAGTATTATATGCAACTAGATAACATAAATTATTTATCTTTCTTTGGAAGGTTTGCAGAAAAAAATCAATATCTGAAGTATTTCGACTGAGAAATGTTCCCATGTTGTAATCTTAGGGGAACTATCATTCAAATACTCGTCGTGCTGCTCCTGCTTTTATCTAAAAAAAGAGACTACATCCCCCATGATGCAGTGTCTGTGGGAATGGGACACTTCTCATCCTACCAATATCTTTGCACTGCATTGTGGTTGATGCAGGCATGGCTTGCAGGGCAGGGAGAAATTCTGGGAGAATTCAACAACACAGTCCACAGGAATCCAAGTCCACAGTCCACAGGTCACAGTGAAATAAAAACTTGCCAGTTTTCTGGCCAACACTGGATGCAGATTTTTTTTCTACATTTTCTACAGTGAAAACATCACCTAAATGGAAACTCTTTGTGGATTACTACCAGTTGCTATGATCTCTTCTGAAAAGCTGTGCTCAGACTGGACCGGAATTGAACCAATTCCTAGCTATGAATGGCTGGAGCTGTGCCATATCTCAATCATAACCAAGAGAGCGAGTTGCTAGCAGGACCCTGTACAGTGAAGGCTACAGGTGATAAGGAGGGCCAGCTTCTGGTTATTTCATGCGGCTGACTTGGCTGGAAGATGTTCAGGATTTGTGACCTAAAAAGCTAAAGTCTTGCAAATATTTGTACAGGCACAGGGAATTGTACAATTTCTTAAAAAAATGAAATGAACCAAATTTCTAAATGTCCTGTTACAGGAACCACTCTGAGGAGATTTAAAGCAGGGCCTTACAGGAGAAGCTGTCTATGTTTTGAGCTTCTTGAGCTACCTAGTCCTGATAATGGAAACTGTTAGCAACAAATGTCAGCATCAGTTCCTTCAGTGGGAGTGTCAGCGTATGTTATCTAATTTCACCCTTGGTGTTGTTACAGATGGAGCACTGCATCACACTTACACATGGAAAGACAATTTATTGCTCAGCTTCAATATTGTTAAGGTCCAAAATGTGAGATATTAACTCATAAAATGTCTAGGTGAGTGGGATTTAGGAAAACAAAGGTAGAGTGGGAAATAAGCCCAAGTTCTGTGTTTCACTGACAAAAAAAGTAAAAAAGAAATTTCAGGTCAATTTTGCATGCACTCCTGAGCTTTTCCTTATAATATCCCATGCTAAGTCTCTCACTAAGATTTAATCTCTTTGTAGGGTTCCTTTCATTAAGACATTTCTGTGCTTTCAATTCTAAATTTTGATTCCCTCTGTTAAAAGGCTGCTCTTGTTTCTTTTGCACCTCTGTGGAGTGAGCCCAGTTTCACTATCGAGGAGGGAACTATATTTAAGCAGTAGATTCCTGAAGTGACCCGTCAGGGCTCATTCTGGCATAATGAGTTTCACGAGGGTACTTGAATTTACTCTTTCTCTCCCTCAAACAGTCCTTTTATTTAACTTCCCCTTCAACACAGCTACAGTCCATTCATCAATCTATCTACGTCTTCTTTCATCTCATCCATCTGTCCTTCAAGTCTATCCATTTAGTACATCCATGTATTAGTCATTTGTACCTAGCCATCAGTCAAACTTTTCCCATCTATGTATCGGTCATTTTTTTCAATATGCTTTGTCTAATTAAGTGTCTCCCACTTAATATATTGGTGTTCATGCATAGTAAACTGTTTTATCTTTTCACTTTTCATAATTAGGTACACTTCTTCATGATAAACAGCATCAGACATTTACAGTATTCTCTAAGCTAAGGAAAGAAAGAAAGACAGAAGAAAAGATTATTTCCAGACACATCCAGTCCCTGCTTTAAGTTGAAATGGTAGGTATGCTTATCATAGTTCTCAGGATTTTGCCTTGGAGCAAACTGCTTTGAAGCACAGCAAAGGAAAGGCAGAATTTATGTCAGTATAAAACTTATTTTGTTATTTTGTTCTACAACGTAATGGGCACCCATGCCTATGTGGTAGAGAATTACAATTAAAAAACGTATGGTCGTGGAAGATCAAAACAAGCATACTGGCATACTGTAAGCCAGTACATAGGCATGAGGATGGGCAGGTCATTAACATAAAACAGAAAGTTTTGAATGAGCAATTTATCGTATCTCGTGTAAAGCTGTGGGGATAATTGTGAACTTTGCACAGCACTGCAAAACACTGACCTTCCATGTGGCCCTGCAAACCTGTCCATTTCTTCCTATATGTGGCTGAAGAAAGAGGAAATTTTTTTTTTTTTAAAAAAGGAGGAAACACAAGTTTAGAAGTAGAAGTAATTATGACAAGAGTGGAAGGTAAAAAGGATGTGCTATAACCTGATGCATTCACAGTAGCAATATAAATGATGGAAAGGAGAAACTCACTATATCAGAAGATGAAGGGATTAGAAAAAATAGCCTGAAACTATGGAAGGAAAAGTTTAAGGCTGATAGTAGCAAAAGATACTTGAGTTGAATTTTTACATCACAGAACCAATGGAATTAGATGGAGTGTTAAGGGAGAGAAAGAATTAACCTACTTAACTGTAAAATAAATTGGACAATAATGAGAAACGCGTGTAGGAGGAAGGCTTTAAGTGCTTTAGATGTACTGATGGAAGTGTTTTATAGCCATTTGTGCTCCAGGTTTTCACACATCTGATACACAAGTCTGTGGAAGACCAGCAGAAGAGTTATTCTGGAATTCATGTGAGCCCAAGAGAAGCACAGAGGCCGGCAGTCTGCACCACACATTGCATATCTCAGATCAGTGTACTCTGTGGCTAGCAGAAGCAAAGGGAGGCTGTACCCGAGATGCAGTCAGCTTTCACACCATCCCCAAGAGGTCAAAGAGGGCTTTGGCAGCATATTTATTTATTGGTTTTTACTTGCTCCTTTCCTGCTAGCAAGTTATCTTGTCGAGTTTCCCTTCTCTTTCTGTCTTTCTTCAAAGTCATTTGTGTGTAATGTGCTGTACTCCCCAATGGCAGAGAGTTCCTGCTGGATTCAGGTGCTCGTCTGAGCTTGTGAACATGCTCACTTCATTTTGAGGAACAATCTTGTGTGTACCAGCCTTCCCACATACACAGCATCATCAGGTTGCCAAAGATAACATCAGATACGTCAGCATCATCAGATATGTCAATAGATAGAGCCTGGGCATGTTCATGCCTGGTCATATGTAGATGAAGCTGTACCCTAGGACACATCATAGATCTTCTCTGACTTCAGACATCTGTCTAGTGATGTAGTAGTCACACTGAGCATCCATATAACCATAGGAAATAAAAGAGGCCCTTCTAGTGCATGCTTCACCTCACCTAAAATAGATGCCAGAAAAAAAGTTGAATGGATTCATTTCAGAAGTTTTATTACTCTTTGATTGTAGAAAAGAGGCTGGGCAAGGATACCTGATAAAATTTGTCAGGTACACTGTGCATATTTTAACTTTAGCAAGACAAATCACACTGCCAGGGTCAGAGTTCCCTAAAAGACCATTCTGGTGAGCATGTCCTGGAGAGGTTCCTCAGCAATCTTCAGGTTTACTGAAGCAGCTTACTCCTTGGGCCTGAGTCTGGCTAGCTAGACCCATCCTTCGATACGAGGAGGACTAGTCCATGAGAAGAAGGAGCTATAGCCTGGGACAGATATATTCTAGGGCACAAAACTCTGGAAGAGAGAGAGGAAGCGAAGACATAGATTGAAATAGTCACCCTAAAAGGGGCTAAGCAGAATTAATTGTCCCTTACGTTCTGCCTAATTCAATTTAAAAATGAGGAAGACTGAGTGAGCCTACTGGCTTTTTTATCCCTTAACATCCATCTTTCAGTGTCTCATGCCAGGTGGAGGAATGGCTGAGTTCCAGCCTTTTCCAGTTAAAATTAGAAGGCATTGGCACAGTATGAATCAAGAAATGCACTCAGGGTTATTGGCCTGTTCTGAACTGACAGTGTAGGATATTTGTTTGTCACCATTCATAAGCATTTTTTTTGGCTTATTTTTGGCTCTAAGGCTTTTGGTGCATTTGGACAGTTGATTATGTATGAAGTCTTCTATGGCTGTTAATTAGCATTCAGAAGGAATACTTCAGTCCATGCATACTATTTACACAGGTTAAGTATTCCTGATAAGACTTCTCAAATCAGGCAAGCTGAATCTAACTTAATTAGAACTATGAATACTTGTAAAGAAGGTAAAAGGGAGCTTGCCCAAGCTTTTGTACCATGAAAATAAGAAGAGGAAGGGGCATGGAGAGTAAGTGCACGGGAAGGAAAAATCACCTCCAATCATAAAATAAAGAAGATAAGGAGAGAGAGATGTCATAAAATGCTTGCAGCTATTCCTGCACACTTTCTCTGTAGCAATGAATGGGGAATAACAAACCTTTGCAGGATTTTAAGAGTAATCTTCACCTTTTAGGAGAAGAAAAGATGTAAGTGGACAGAAATGTTTTAATTGCTAGTACCTCCAGGCATCTGTAAATACGGACCTGCAAGATGTGCTGTGTCATTGCGGACAGCCCATTGAATGCTTTTTACTTATCCTAAAATGAAGGGCAGCAAAAACATTTTTAAATGGGACCACGTTTCATTGTGACATGCTGTTTCATCAGCATCAAAATGTTCCTTGAGAATATGTCAATTCCGATGAAATTTTCATTGGAAAAGAGCTGAAACGAATCACTTCAGCTGTCTTGCTTTCTTTTGGTAATGTCAAAATATTTTGTTTGGACAATGTAAAAATATTTCAACTGCCCCATTTTGATTAGTTGATTTGTTATATGCATTTTTTTATATTGCATTTATATGAGATTTTAAATAGTGTATTGTATTGAAGATTGAAGATCGTGATATAATATTTTCACATTAAGAAAATGAAGTATTTGGACATACTTAAATGAAACATTTCAATACCATCAAATCAAAACAATTTACTCCTACCAAAATAAAGCATTTCGATAGTTCCAAATGCTTTAGACATTTATATATCTGTCAGAAAAGGAAATATAATGCAGTTTTGTTCCAGTTCAAGAGGGAAACAATTTTTTAAAAATTGAATTTTCCTTCACAGCAAAATTTCCTTGTCTCTTACCTCTAGAAATCAAATGTATCAAGCTTCAAAGTGTTTCATCCTTTGAGATATGTTTCCACTCTCCATTTAGTGCCTCTATATTTTTGGGGAGAATGTGTGATGCAGAGGACGCTAAATTAGAAATCAGCAGCAACGTCTCTGGGTATGTGCTGCTCTGTGTGCATCAGTTCATAGGATATAAACATATGGCTTCTACTGCCCTATACGTAGGCAGAGGTCCACTGAAGAAAACCAGTTTGCTACAAGTGAGCATAGAGTTTGTTTTTTTCTGATACAGTCTATAGACTGATATAGTTCCAAAAACAAACAAGCAAAAAATAGTAACAGTGAAGATATGGGATTGAAATAGTTATTCGTATTGATATAACCAAACCCCCTCAAAAATCATGAGATTGAAGAATGTTGGGGAAAATGCAAAAAAAAAAAAAGTGCTCATTTACCAGAGTGTTTTATTTTTTTTCTTTTTCTCTTTGACATTTTCTTTGAGTTTTTTTTCTTTGAGTTTTCTTTGAGATTTTTTAGAAAATAGTTTTTTTTAGTACACAAAAACAAAGTATATAGTAATGTGACATAGTGAATATTTTATCAACATTGCACATTTTGAAAATATGTGACCAATCCTCATATAAAACCACCATAATACTCACTGTTTAATTCTGTAACAGCATAGGGGGAGTTTTCCCTGACCCCCAGAGACAGACAGTCTTGTGTCCTGAAGCATGAGATCTGAAAGCTTTTGTGATATTTTCCTGGATAACAGTTAGCAGATGCTAATCTTATGCATATACCTGCCAAATCCTTTCTTCAAATTTACAAAGCTTTTTGCCTTGCTAAGAGAAATAACACCGTGGAACTGAGAATTGCATAATAAGTAGATTAATTTTACTGATTGCTGTGTTGGAAAATATTGCCCTTTGCCTATTGTAATCTGCTGCCTTTAAATGTCATTGCGGACTCCCCTTGCCCTGCATAAATATGCTAGCCTTCCTTATGTGTGACATGGCTATATACCTCTCAGCAACATCTCATGACCAGGAGATATTTGAGTATTCATTTACCATAAAATATCATAAGTATTCTAAGATGGAAGATGCTATGAAGGGGAATTTCTGCAATGATTTTGCTTTAGGTAAGTGGAATGTGGGCATAGCTGCCTGTGAAGGATGTCAATTGCTGATTGCTAAACTTTCCAAAGGTAAAACTTTTTCTGTCACTCTACCTGTTTTCCTTTTTCTCTCTTTCCATTGGAGCAACATTCTCTCTGATTCCAAATGCTTCGTCAAGGCACATGAAGTTTTATCTTTAGAGAGAGATTCTCTTTAACAGCAATGAATTCATTGCCACAGTGTTTAAATATGAGATTCCATGAATGCATAAGTTTCATCAATTAAAAGAAAGGGGAAAAACAAGATACAAGGAATACTGCCAGAAAAACATCAGCTCTAGCACCAATGCCCCTGAAGTTGATAAAAATCTGGTCATTGACTTGCAGATCCTGAAAACATGATATTTTCACTGTAGGAAGTATGACCTGTGATCCATACACAGGTTGGCAAGGAGGTGGTTAATTTTTCACCTCTGATATTAGCCTCTATGTTAACAACAGCAAAAAGCAATACGGTGAAGTATCCAAGCTAAGCAATAGTTTGTGGGAGTAGCTGGTTTTTTTTCTGTCCCGTATCACCTGTGTTCTACTCATGAGGTGACACAGAAATGTACTCCTATCTTTTCCTCAAGCTCCTCCCCTCATCTACCTTGCTGTGCATGCAAGTCCAACTCCTGCCTAATGGTCCTGCAGCTGAGTGCAGCTCCTAACCAACCCCCATTCCCCTGGATATTGGAGCACAGCACAGTTATGACCATGGTACTGCTCTGCTCCCTGAGGTGCGAGGGAGTCTTGTGCTTGCAAAGTTACATCTGCATCTGCACAAATGCAATGGGTGGCTATCTTGTTTTTAATGGTGCCATGCCAAGTTCCTGTGTAGGGGAAGCCTTTGAGCATTCTACTGAGTGATAAAATCATTTATTATGAACCTCTTGTGCTTAAAAACAAACTTTGTGTGACTGAGAAGTTAATCCAGCTCTGCATAGTTTTGGGGTTTTATGAGAATTTCCATTTTGCCTGTGCAGAAGTCAACTAAAATGGGGGGCAAATCCTCTGTAATTCTTATCTGTAATGGCTCAGATTTTGTAGAAGAAAAATTGGGAGGGGGGAATGATGTTCCTATCTTCAGGGAGAGTTTCTTGTGCCCATATCACAAACTGTAGACATGCAAAGTTGCTAAATTGTTTTCATGATTGTTTCAGTTTAAAATCAATGGGGGGAACAGCGGGGCAGGAAGGACATATCAAATACCATGTAAGCAACATGCCTGACTGTGGCAGTACTGGATTCATGAACAGTCTGTCGACTGTAGGTCCGATCACCTTTCTAGAAGAGAATCGAGTTCCCGAATAGTATGATCAACTACAGGCCCAACTCTGGCAGTATCGGATTCACGAACAGTCTGTTGAGCACAGGTCCGATCACCTTCCAAACAAGTAGTTGAGTAGCACGATTTTTTCAAATGCAACATTTATAAAGCAGGTTTCCAATGTCAGTACAGGAAATTCTCTACTACAGTGTGGGATTTTTAGCTAGCTCTGATGTACAAATGTGCAATCATCACTCACCCTACAAGATGGGAGGGGGGCTCTCAGTCTCCAGGAGCCTTCTCAGGCGCTGTCCAGACCCGAGGGGAGGAAAGGGGGAATCAGCCCACTGACTGATTCACAAGTTACGAAGGAATCTTCCCTCCAACTTCTTTCTTCCTTAGTTCACCTTTTATACTTTATCTTTACATTCAGGTGGAGCTTGGGCGACTATAGTCATACTTATTATTGTTACTGATTGGTGAAAAAATTTCTTGCTTTCATTTAAAGGTATAGTCAATCGAAAATCTAGAGTGCACGCTCAGTGAGGTCGTAACTCGGAGGCAGGTAACTTTGGGAATGGAGGTGCGTTTTGACATTATAATGAGCTTATAATGAGCAAAGTTCAAGCAAAGTTCACCCAAAAGGGGTGATTTGCCACCCTTGCTGGCTCAGCACCGGACATGTTATTGTATATCTTCCATTGGGCAGCTACTGTGCGGCTTATCAGCAGCCCAGCACAGGGAGGGCAACAGAGTTTGGCTGCGATGTCTTCACCCTGCTCCATCCTCCGTTACTCCCCTTTGCAGCTGCGAGGAGGGCAGATCGTGTTGCCCAGGGAGCTGAGTCCGGGCCTACCATCCATTCCTGGAAGTGGCAACTGTGTAGCACCCTAAGCAAGCTTCTGTACTGCCAAAGCTTCTGCTAGGTTTAGCTGGCTTCTGCTAACTAAGTTTTCCGTTTTCAAGCAATTCTTCCACAGAGATGATTTTTGGCATGTTAGTGGGATATGGTTTTAATGGCATGTTAGGATATGGTTTTAATATGAATTAACACTATGACTCATCATCTGTAAGTACATTAAATTGGAAAACTGAACTGGGTAGGAGCATATAGAAATCCATTGGGAATACAGCATGGTGTGTCCACTGGGTGTCATTCTTGACCCGCATCTGGATTAGCTTTCACCCCCGTGTTACATACTTCAGGAGAACAGGAATTGCTTTAATAATTCTGTCCTTGTCATTTCCTCTGGAGTGTATTGACAGGAGGTGTTTGCAGCTAGGTTTTCCTAGAAAATTTTAGCAAAAAGAACTCCTTTATGACTTGATTAACTATGTAAATCTTGTCCATGTGTCCTCTATAATTGAAGATAGAACTTCTTTGAAGAAAGCAAGGTTCCTCCAAAATATTCAGTTCTTGCTGATTTACAGAAAGTGCAAATGTGCTTGCAAGTGCAGTTGTTGTTGGAATTCTATCAAAACCATCTGTACAAGAACTAAATTCAAGTTTGTGATCCATGCCCAAACCAACTTCAACATTCTCTGCTTTGGAGGAGATGACTTTTTTTATAAGAATTTTTTTTTTTCCCATCTCTACTTTGTGTTTTAACTGTCATGCTTATTTAGTTCAGGACCATTTTTCTCTGAAATTACATTTAACTTCATGGATCAAAATGTAAATATTTCTTTTTTTCTGGACTCTTTGTATGAATGAGTCAGTGACTTTTTGGGGGAGAATAAGAGCCCAAGCTTTGTAAACTGTTTTTCTCCTTTTGCTAACAAGTGTGAGACTGCTGCACTGAACAATATGAGCAAAATATGCAATGTACAATAATACTATACAACTAGACAGTGAGGACAAACAATTCCTTACTTAGTTTCCCAGTGACACAGGACAGTGTCACAGATGCCAGGTAAGAATGCTTGTTTCTTCAGCAGCCTAAAACAGATGAGTTCTCAGTGCAGTCTGTAGGTTAGTGGCAGGAAAAAAAAAAAGCTTCTGAAGTAGTGCTTAATCTTTGGCTCCTGTTGGGATGAGCCACAATGAAGCACATGGGAGGGATTCTGGTTTTGAGACAGGGTCCTCAGAAGGACAGGAGCTCTAGCAGGCTCAGAGAAATATGCTGAAAAGGTTTCAACGTAAGTTCTATGTGTCTTTTCCCCACAAAAACAAATAATAATAAAAAAAAAGATGGAGAGTGAAGGATGATGGGTGGTGGGGGGGAGGATTTCTTGACAGGCAGTTTTGGTATTTTCTGTTATACCTGGCTGGCTGACTACAGATCCTTGAGTTTAAATAACTAAGGGAAGCAAAACAGCTCTGACTTGATAGCACAACAGAGTAATGGGGATACTAGAGGGAGTCCCAACTTCATCCAGAAGTCACCCCTTCAGTTTCCCCACTTCGCAAAGGTTTCTGTTAAAGATGGACACCCACAAAATCATCTGAATTTGGGAACGACACACTTCAAATGGATCGTATGGCATTTGTAATTAATGGCATATGCAATGTTTGAGAGAAAACAAGAAACTAATGGAAATGTCAACCAAAAATTTCAGATGTAGCAAAGGAGGGCTCACAGGTGGTTTTTCTTTGGTTTGGTATTGGATTGATTCTTTTTTGCCTAAGCTGTTTTACTGTTCTTATTTTAGCTAGATAAGAAAGGAGAGGCAGTATTATCATGAAAATTCTCTCTCTCTTTTTTTTTTTTTTTTTTGTAGGAAAGCAGGTTGTGATTTCTTGAATTTGATGAAACTGATGCTTTTTCTTCTGACCTTGACAATGCCTCTTCTTATTAGAGTCCAGCAGCATGGAGATGCCATTTACTAGCTGTTGCTGATGCCAAACAAATAAAAGTTGAGAATATCAAAAGAAGTGGGAATGACAGATAACATCAGGAATGAGTTGGGGGAAAATGCTAAGCAAACTGGCCTCTGGGCATAAAAGTTTGCCTTTAGAGTGATGCCTTAGAAGAGGTAGAGATGGAAAATCTTGTTGGCTTTTTCCAATATAATTTTCACACAATATAGCATAGAGAAATACAGAAACATATAGAAGCACCTTATTGTTTTATCTCCTATGAGGATGCACTTAAAAAAAAAAACAGAAATAGGAGGAAAAAGGAAAATTGAGCAAATCTAATTTAACTTTGAATCCAGTACATATTTTTTGTGCCATTTCCTTTGAAAAGATTGTAACTATGCCTGTCTACATATTTGAGCATATTTGAGGCAATTACTTTTGGAGGATGAGTTCAGAGTACAAGAACATAAAATGTCTAGTTTTTATACGCTGTGGTCTATTTTCCTGCTTGTCACATCTGGTTTTGTAGCAAAGATGCAGTACGCAATGTGACTAGTATCTGTCTGCTGTAGTCTTTCCTGTCCTTCTCCAGTACCCCTCTAGAAACTTAAGGATATAATTTGGGAACATCCTTATCATTTTCAGTATGATATCTAGCATAAAAGGAAAGATAAGCTATCCATTCTTAACAATGTAGTATTTTTAAGCTTTGTATAATGAGGCCTTGGCTGAAGAGAATATTTTGAGACCTTTGAGAGAGAGTGTTCTTTTTGCCTTCTTCACCAGGGAAATATTCTTTGCTTAACTAGCTGGTTCTCAACTCTTACATACCTGCACTCATCTGAACTATAATGCATCATCTTTCTATCCAAGGGTTTGAAAGCACGTTAAAACATGTACGAATAAATTTCACTACTTTTTAAGGGAGTGATTTGTCTCTGAAGAAGAGTGAAGCAGAGCATTTCAGTTTTTAAAGCCCTTTTTTTTTTTTTTTTTTCCTAGGGGGCAATAGGCATCCTATGCCTCTGTGAATCACATAGGTTAGGTATTAAATGGAAACAAAAAAGCAAACAACTCAACTGGCCACTAGTGTTTCTAGTTGACTTTAGCTAGCTATGCTTTTTACAGCTTGAATATTGGGTTCACTTACATTTCAGAACAAGACAGACTTTTCAGTCCCATTAATCATTGACTCACATCCGTCACAGTCATAGTCATGTGGATGTATTTCCTTCAGATTGAAAAATGAATGTGTACATGTTGACTGCACATTGGTACCTGTTGGTACAGATTATTTCCTGATTTGCAGACGTAAAAGAAAAATGATGAAAGTGCCTCTGCTTTTATTATGAAAGATTCAAAAGAGAGCTTCCTAAATGCTTAAAAACAAAGTTCAGATGAAATCTTTGTCCTGGTTCTTCAGCACCTTGCACAGGTCCAATCTCATTGACACTTTAGTTAGTGTAGATCCATGCAGGTAGAGTAACACAAGGGGAACTCATCCTCATCCAGTGGCCATGCCCTCTGTCATAACAATGTTTCCTAAGCAAGACCAATGGAGGGACAGTAAAAACTGCCTGAAATTAGCTTGTCATAATTTCCTTCCTTCCCTCAACTGCCAGACTTTTTTTTTTTTTTCATGCTTTTGGCCAGAAGTCACTTACATATCAAAACCTCAATTAATGGGGTGTTGTTTTTTTGTCTGTATTGCAGCTGGCAGCCCAGTGAATTTGCCTGCAGTTAACTTGATGGCCAGCTTTCCTCTGAACTGTATGTCACTGATAATAATAAGTGACAGTCTCACCATTCCAAGGGCTTGATAAATTGACCGGGCTTCAAAATAAGTCAGTTCCACCTGTCACAAAACGCGGCAGGCTTTGATTTAAATCCCTAGGATCGAATGTTTCTGACAGAAATCTCAATGCGCATGAGCTGGTGGGCACTTGGAGCGGATCAGTCTTCAACGACATTTAGTGTGGTGGTGTGAAGGTGCGAAGAGGCTGCTCTCCCCTGCTCTCCAGGGCTGCATTTGACTTGCCTTTTGTACTGCTTTTAGAATAAATCAATTCTCGGTGAGCTCAAGCATTTCATGTTATATAACTTTTTGTAACCATCCGCCATGTGCATTGCTCACCCCATGGACTCTCAGTAAAATGGGTAAGTTTCTCGAGACTGTCTTCAGCATCAATTGAAACCCCTAAGGTGGCTCCATCTGAGTTTAGTTTAAGATACTGGGCTATAAAAGTGAATGTAATGGGTTGTTTCTTACAATGGTCCCTTGCTGCTACATGATAGGGAGTTGCTACTCTATGCAGGTACCTTGAAGCGCTTAGACTCAGAGACAAATTTTGTCCTCTTACAACACTAGAGAGGACTGATCTGGAATCATGTCCATTTGACATGATACTGTAAGTTCTTCTAGCAGCCTCAGCCCCTTTTTTTTTACTCTATGTATTAAGAGATGAAATCAATCTTCTTCTTTTTTTTTTTTTAATTATTGTTGTAGGGAATCAGTGGTAACTAAGCAAATGAGTATTAAGGTACTTTAGTGAAGCTCTTATTTCACCTTTGCTATATCAGCTAAATGATTACAGTCCTCACAAAGAAACTCAACTCCAGTGGTCACTGGTAGTGTTTCTAACAGTCCTCAAGGCTTTGGTTTAGTATTAGAAGAGTGACAGCAATTCCTGTTCTATTTTAGAGCCAGGAAAAGAGTCGGTGCAATTTCACTTGTACATCTAAAGGTTGCTATATGACTCTGATCCAGTCACACTGAGTTTCCTTTATAGGCTATTGAGGCAAATGGATACTTCCAGATTGTGAGTCAGGTGCTTATTTTAGGATATCTCAACACTTCAAGCTTCTGCTAGCACAGCTGTGTTCAGAACTGGAAAGAAAAGAGATCTCAGGCTGATTTAGTTATATTAACATGGGACCTATTGTTGATCTAGCTGTACTAGCAAACCAGTGTTTTTCCTATCATAATAGATGACTTTACTGTGCTATTACGAAGGTATACACTTTTGCAGGAACACCTTACTGTGTGCTATAGTAATGCACTCTGGGGGTTGGGTTTGAAATAGCAATACAGCTTACCAAAATGTCATTACAAAAGTGTAAATAGGGAAAACCTTGAATCCATAGGCAGTGAATTTTTTCTGTTCTTTTATTCTTTTATTGCTTTTTGTTTCTGCCATAAAAAAGGATTGATATGGGGAGAAATGAATTGGAAGCATCTTGAGCAAGTAATATTTTGCTTAGATCCTGCCTGTAGCAATTTTTACTGACCATTTGTGAGAGAAGCGTTATGTTAACATGAAGTGGAACTGACATTCTTTCCATTTAAAAGATGAGAGCATGATCATGTTGCTATTTTTGCATTAAAAATTCACTAGATATTTATGAGAAACCTAAGTTAATAAATATCTAGGATAATTTCTAAACAGCTTATAGGGATGTTTAATTTATCAGAATTCTAGAATCTTAATAGAATTATTTTGGTAAAATAACAGTCCCATTTTGATCAATGCTTAGAGAAAACTAATTTCAAATGCAGAGCTGTAATGTATTTCTAGTAGAAACTCACTGTACAATATGAGAGAATGTTGAATCATCAGGGAACAGAAATAATACCATTGGATTTATATGGCCAGTCACCACAGGAGGTGACATACATATTGTTTAAGGCAATCTCCAAGCTGTTTTTTTTTTATTAAAAATAATCTCCTAAAGACTCATCTACACTGAAGTAGAGAAAACTAGAATGTGAAAAGATCTCAAAAGACCAAAATTGCTCTCTGCTTTACCTCACATTAAGACATACTAAGAACATCCCTACTGGATATTTGTTGAACCCATTCTTGTAAATCTCCAAGGAAACATCTCATGCAGTTCTCCCTAGATACCTAATTCCTATGCTTCATTTGGGTTTAGTATTTAACTGAAATAACTTTTTTTTTTCTTAAAAAATAAAATTCCTTCAAATATCTCTTCATTTTCTTTACTATTACAGGCTAAGGGAGCTATTGATTGTATTCTGCTTTTGTAAAGTAACATTCTCTCATTTTATAAATAGTTGCTATGCCTCCTCTCAGTCTTAACTATGCAACACAATTCAGTTTTGTTTAGTCTTTTCTTATATGTTATATCTGTTCATCTTATTTTCCTTGCTTTTCTATTTCTCCAAATGTGCCATTCAAAGCTGGCCCGAGCTGTCTGTCTTGGTACCAGCTTGAAGAGACTTGGAATAATGACTGTGGTTTCTTTCATGCAATTCTTCTGCCATTGTTACAATATGTATATACATATATATATATAAAAATATGTAATACAGAAGGAGATTCTGTAACAACATCCTTTTTTTTCACCATATGCCGTTTAAGATCTCCTAATCGATTCTGCTCTAAACAGCCACCTTAATCATTGTCTTGTGTTTGTTTCTTTGGTTTATGTTAAATTTGTGCCAACTGAACTTTTGCATCTTTTGCATTTCAGAGTGGGTTTCCAGTTTCTCAGTACCATTTTTATTTGTTTGATGATACCATCTACAGGACTGGTAATCTTGTCCAATTTGCTTTTTACACATTTTTTGTAAGCATACTTGTTCTAGTCAACTAATCATTAATAAAACCAAGGCCAGACGGAATATCTGTGGAATAGCACTTCCAAGTCCCTTCCAGCTTGACCACAATCCAACAATAATTATTCTGACTGCTATTTTGTAGTTATTTAAAAAGGCATTTCCATATTTACCTTAGGAGACTGGTTCCTAAAGTTGAGGAATTTCCAGTGGTCTAAATACTTGACCTGGTGTGAAGGTCTTGACCATAAACCCACTTCAAACCCACCTTTTTAAAGTAACCCTTTCAACGCTCTTGCAGACATCTCTGAGTGATTGTTGAATGCGAACATGCCTGTTCTGTATGGATGCACCACCGCAAAGAAATGCCAGCTCTGACAGCAATCTGACCGTGCCAGCGCAGGGTTCTGGCTCCAGGGACAGCTTGTTCAAGGCTGACTTCATGAACTTTGTTATACAGGATGTCATACAGTGACATATGTTGTACAGTATGTCATACAGTGTGGGCAGGCTGCCAGAATGGCCATGTGTGAGGAGAAAAACGTGTCATCAGGAGTTCCTGGGAAAGCAGAGTAAGGGAAAAAGGTTCAAGGAAAAGGATAAAAGGCAGAGGGAAGAAAAGTGTTCAAAGTGCATGCTTAAACTTCATATTCATTCCCATGGTTCTTTCATGCAGGCTTTTATTAGTTCCTTTAAGTCATTTTGTTGGTACCAAAAGTCATCTATGTGGGTAATACTTACATCTGTGCAAAGACTCTGTGCCATTACAGAAAGAGAAAATGCTTGCTTTTGCTACTTGCATAAAAACAATGCCCACTCTGTTATAAATATAGATGTATATTAGAATCAGACTGCATAATGCACGTGGACGCTTGTGTTCCTGTATCTTCTAACAGTATGTCCTAATCCATGCTGTATTGTTATAAAAAGCTTTTGTGCTGCTTGAGATGAAAGTTGTTATATAAATCCAGGGTGGTATTCCTTTCCAAAGCAAACAAAGATGAAATGTAAGGAATTCACAGACTCACATAGACTCACAGAATGGTTGAGGTGGGAAGGGACCTCTAGAGATCATCTAGTCCCACGCCCCTGCTCCAGCAGGGACACCCAGAACACGTGGCACAGGGTCGCATCCAGGTGGGTTTGGAAGACCTCCAGAGAAGGAGATTCTACAACCCCTCTGGGCACATTTTAAAGGTATGCCTTGAAGTCTCTGGAATATGAAGAAGGTAGGGGAGAAGTTTCTTACAATTATTTCTAGGTAAAATAATTACTTTCAAGAGAGAGAAACGTATTGCTAATTCCACAATTACTCTACTATATTGTAACAGAGCAATAAATGACTTCAAGTCCAACGTTTGTCTGGTTAAAAATTACAGGTACTTAATTTTAATAAATAATTTGCCTTTTTTATCATAGGAATTAAAGTTACACTAAGAATTGGAAGTAATTTTTTAACTGCTGTCACATAAGGTCATTACAGAGGGGGATTAAGTACCCCCTGGGATAATACATTTTAAAATGACTTTAAGCAAGTAAAAACACAAAATCACTCATTAAGTGTAAGTGGGAAGAAACCATCTCCACTTTTCACAAGACATGAATACAGTTAGTTCTTTTATGGGAACACGGATGAGAAATTTGCCAAACCACATCTAACGTAGTAATGGCAAAGAACTGACAACCTCTGTGTCTGTGCGACGAGCACTGGATTTGTTTGCAAGGGGCTATGTGGTAGCAGGTGGATGTCAAAAGCAGAAAAAAGGAGGCAATAGCAGCCAGAGAATGTGACAGAGATTGAAGTCCATTTGTTAAACTCCTTGAGGCATGTTTTCCACAAGCTGTCCCAAGGGGACTGCTCTTGTTAAGAACGCATAAACCTTGCTCATGAGCAGGTATTGCCCTGGCTCCAAGGCATTTCCAGGACCTCTCCTCAGAGTTGCAGCCCCTCATTTTTGTGTTAAAATGAATATAGACATGATCTTTTTTCTATTAGACGTTCGTGTAAACTATTGGCATTGCATATTCTGGTAACCGCAAGTTTCAGACTTCTTACAAAAGGATTTTTTTAGAGAAAAAGGCTTAACTACTATTATAATGATATTCTGGATTTTCTAAAATTTCTTAAGCTTTGGTGACTCAAGCCTTTAACTATGAACAACTGACTACAAATGGGAAAAATATTTATTGCACTCTACATGCTACAGATCAGGCTTTCTGGTGGTGGAGTGGCTGGGAGAAAAGTATTCTGTGCACACTGTATTCTGTGCTATACCTTAGCTCATCAGTTATATTAGTAATAGTGCTTGCTTAATTTTATTGGTCTTGATCAAGATGTCAATGCCTTCTACCTGGAGCCTTGCTGCCTGTTCATCAGTGGGGCTGGGTGACAGGTAGATGCCCTGTTTCTCTGGTTCTGGTGGCTGGACTTGTGCTGTCCTCAAGCCAGAACAGACCTCTTTGGAAACTAACCTGAGCATTTGTAAAAATGAAGGTGTAATTTGGTTGTTTGTCTGGCATACAGAGCCATCCCTAATTTTGAAGATTTTGTCAATAGCTATCTATAAGAAATCAATGATTAATTTTTTGTCCTATTCCTTTAAGGACGGCTTCCATTTCCAAGCAGGTCTCTCCAACCTCCATTTTAAGATTCTCCAGCGTCTTTAAAAATCCTTTCTACCACCACAGAAAGGTATTGTAATGTGGGATAGACACACGCATACACACAGTTCTGCATGGGTCCTAAGCCTCATATTGGGCAACAAGCAGTGCGTAAGTCCACGTAAGTCATATAAAGTCCTATGTCATATTTCTGCAAAGAGGCGTCCTTAAAAAACTTGCTTTAAAAATGAATCTCTGTGAATCAGAAGGAGCTACTTTACCAGTTCTTATTTTTAGGAGTTGACTTACTCTCATTTTACAGCATGATGGGATGGCATTTGCTGTGATCCTGTGGCACTCATCAAACCATAATATGATGGAAAAAAAATTTTATGTTACTTGGTAAATTGGAGACTTCTGTGTCACCTCAGAACTAATTCCTGAAGCCATTTGAACCAGGCTGTTCTGCTTGTAGGACCAATTCCTTTTCTCACAGTAAGAATAGGAACATTCCATATGTGTTGCGCATCAATAAATTTTTCTGTCTAACATCACATTTTTCATTTTCTTCCCTTTGTAATTTTGCCTAGATAAGGGCTCTGGCATTCATTTCTGTTTTTTGGTGAGAGAGAATGACAAATCTGAAAAATAAACAGAGATACTCCTTCCCCTCCTCTGCCCAATTCTATAATAATTTTCTTACTGGTTTATCCCCCTGAATGAAATTATCATTCTCAGATGAAAAGAATATTTGAATCTAGGCTGTTAAGCCTGCCAGATCTTGTTTCCATAGCAGAACTGAATGTGATGCTCTCTTCTTACGATCATTCTGCACCTCAAATTGTACTAATGGCAGTAGTTTTGCTCCACATATTTTCATGGGGGATCATTACGAATGATACAAACAGTCCAAGCAAGGCATTTTTTTTTCCTCCTACTGTAAGAAAAAGCTGCTTACAGTTGAACACAACCATTAGAACAAGTATCCAAAGTATCCTGGGGGTGGAAATCTGCCTCTGTGGAGCAGATCTTCCCAAGGCTTCTGTGATAAGGAGAGCCTGTGAGGTCTAGCAAAGCAACTTGGGGGAAAAAAGGTTAAAACCAGTCCAATTGCTAAGTAAAGAAGACATGTCAGTTGTTGTGTTCCTCAAAATGTTTTTCACATGTAGTATCTTAAAAGCATCCCTTGATGTTTATATAAATCCTATCAGTCATAGCTGAATAGAGTTACACAGATAAATTACTCTCAACTCCATTTGGGTTTCTCTGAAGTGTACTACCATGTTGTTTGATTACCTAAGTCTCTTAGGAATTGATTTACTTCTCATGCTGATTTGATATTGACCTTTGTCAAGTTGCTCCTTCATGACACCCAGATTGAGACACAGTAGAAAACTGGACTCAGGATTTTCTATTCCCTTTCCAAAGAGGTGGTGATGAGTTGTCTTTGGTAAGCAGATGAAAGAAAAATAGCTGAATGCCAAGAAGGCCTTACTCCCAGTGTTATGTATATGGAAATTGTCCTGAAATAATAATCTGAAGGCTTTGGACCTTGGAAAAAAAAAAAAAGAGTGTAGAGAAAATTTATGGGCTGAGAGGGCCTTCACAACTGATCAAGTCCCATGCAATTATGACAGGTTTTGCCCAGATATTATCAAGCTTCATGTAGGAGATAGCCAAGTGGATAATAGCAGAGAAATTTTTTGAAGCAAGACTTTGCATCTTGTGGTAAATGAAATTGGAATTCTACTTCTTTTCTACCTGTCTAGAAGTTTTCATTTTTGCTTCTTCAGAATATGAATGCTTCGTAACCTAATGCTGGGGTGCAGTGAAGCTAAAAGCCACATAAAGAATTTTTACTTTCCCCATTTTCTCAGGGGATGTAAAATTAAAGTAGGTGTGAGCAATGTACTTAACATCACCCAATAAGTCACCAATTGAGCCATATTTGTTTCATTGAAGT
The DNA here is from genome assembly GCF_000705375.1 of Tinamus guttatus. Next base: position 55,098 of record NW_010582634.1, on the reverse strand, counting down.
CACATGAATGATCCTGTACATATATCTATTCTTTTCCCACATATCATTTTTGTCACCTGCTGGACCCAAACAACTTTTCCTGAAGAAGTGAAACTCAGTTTTGCCTTAGGTATTTTATGAAAGCGGTTGAAAGGGAAAAATAAATTCACCAGGTCAAGCTATTTAATATGGGGCACCTGTTCTGTGTTATTCCTTGCAGCTGAGTATCATTCTCTGCCCACCTTATCAAACATGGAAAATCACCCTTCTTCCATCCAAATACCTGACTGTGCAAGTGCTTTAAAGGGCAAAATTGCAGCTCTTTCAAAGGCTGATTCATAGAAGAACTTGAGCTTTGATTTATAATTAGAGCTCTGAAAACCTTTCATTACAAAACTGGAAAGAGACAGAAAAAAAAATAAATGTCCCCATTTGCTTTCTGTCTCACTTCACTATAAACTTTGTCTGTGTCTCTCCTCTGGTTCTGTGTTTGCAATGTTTTTAATGGTGTTCATATGAACCAATTTCAAAGAGAAATTTCAAGGCAATGGAAAATGTCCCCTTTCCCCATAACTTCAAGACAAGGGTCTCTGTTCCATCTGAAACCTGCAAAAGCTCAACGATGCTGTGCAACTTCAAAAAGGGCCAAATCTGCTCTCACTTTTGTCTTTTTCCCCCTTCTTTTCTTACTCCTTTCCTTATTCCCTGTAAACCAAAAATATTATTTCTCTATTTTAGGACTTCAGTTCAGTTAGGAACTATGGTTTCACTACGACTTCTTTCTGTTCATGAGAGTTATCTGTGGAAGAAAAGCTACCATTTTACACAACATGGCTAATGCCACATATACCTAGAAAAAGGGAGAATAAGCCCATGTTGTCATGAAAACATTTTAGTTCCCTCTAGGCTTTACTCTCATAAAAAAAGAGGCCATGCAAAAGTAAAACCCCACTTGTGAAGATGCATCCTTATTTGAATGAAACAAGTATAGCCATGAATCTTAACCAAAAACATTCCCTACCTCTATGCATCTTTAAGTCTTCATGTTTATTTTATGTTTATATATATATATATATATATCTCCTATTTTCTTCCTTCCCTCTTTCTCTTGCTTTCTCCTAGAGGTAGTCCTTTTCCAACTGATGTTTCTTAGGCTGCACAGGATAGCTTTTTTTCCTCTAAAAAGGGAAAATCTCTTCTCAAAACTCTTCTAAATAAATGGTTATACCTATGTGTAATCCTCCAACATGCAGAAGTAGAAGCTGTGAACAGAAACTTAAATTTGTAAAGAAAATGATATGTTAATTTTGCACAGTTTTTAGTCAGCTGTGCTGTCTATGTTCACATCTACAAGCCATACAGCTCTAAAGCTTACTTTCTGTCCTTGAGCCCACTGGATTTGTACTTGCACCATACATCCTGTTATGCACTTTGTCAAGGCTATCCACATTAGAGGTGATTTTCTAGTGCTAGCAACAACTGTGTACTTCAGTATCTTGTACAGCACTATGCTAAGCTCAGCTAATCCTGTTGAGAAGGAGAAGTAGTCTTCACAGCTATTATACCTCTGTCAGCTTTTTTTACTGCTTCTAGCAAGCTTTCTATTTCTGAAGAGTTTTGAAGGCTAATATTTGTGATTATTAAATATACAGATAATGTATCTTTCCTGCCATTAATAGTCACATATATCAGATTTTTCTTCATATTATGTTGTTGGACATCAATGTTTATGTTCAGGTATGATAGGGTATTGATTCAATTAATGATTTGAGAAGTTTAGTAAGAAAGTAGTTTCTCAGTTTCTTGGTCATCTTCCACAGATATCTATGTTGGAATGATGGGAGTGTAGTGTGTTTTTGATCATTTGTCATAGATGTCATGAAGCAGTTCATGGAAGAAAAATTTTGCAAGCTGATGGTGCATTTTTAATCAGTTTGAATACATAGGTGATAAGAAAAAAAAAAGTCAAAGATTCATAGAGTCAGAATTAGCCAGAAACTTCTGAGTGTTTGTAAAACTGGACAACAGAAATAGAAAAGAAAAAGGAGGGATATGCTTCTCTGTGAATGCATCAAAGACAGGTGACACGCCTGATCTATAGCAGAGTCATCATTACTGTTGCATAACATGTACTTTCAAATTTCTGGACTTCAGTCACCAAATATTCCCCAAAACTGAAACTCAGGTTTTAAAGAAAGCAATACCTTTGCCTGCAGATGCAGGGATACTGCTTTTTAGAGCTGAGAAGTGGATTAAGTTGTCAGCAGCACAAACATGTCATGACTTCCAGGGGAACAGTGAGGACAGAAGGAAGCATTCATTTTTAGAGTTCAGGGTATTGCAAGGTGAGAATGGTAACCAGTTAGGCTGGAAAGGGAAGCACTTACCTGTGTAGATGCTTCCATAAAAGAGAAGGGTACTAGGGGATGCAGAGTTTACAACCTTTCTTTGAAATGAGGGATATACATTTCAGACGGGTGAAAATTAGGAAATAAGCAATAGCATTTTGTTTTGTGGACAGGAACAGTCCTGTGTCTATTCCTGACCTGTAAATGACATCCTCAGTGTCATTTACTGGTCTCACCACAGGTATACCAGATTTATTATCTTGTTTCCAAATGTGATCACTAATGGGTATATCAGAGAAAACTGATAAAATGGACTTTTCTGTTTGGCCATTAAAGCATATGAGAATGGACTATTGGAATATTCTTTGCTGGCTGTATGCGTGCAGCATTTCTTTTTATGGATCGTAAGATTTGTGCAGTGTAACCAAATTTTAACATTCCTGACTTATGGAGCTCTATATTGACTCAAAATCTTCACTGTTTGTCATGTGGACCACTCCATGATTGTCCATTCGTATCCTAAGATGAATGGTTTGTCTACTCAGAAGCTGAAAAATGAAATCACAAACCAGTAATTAGAACAGAAAAGGTTTTCTCTGATTAAATCGCCTGAGTTTGTTGTAGTTCTCTGTCACCTCTCAGGCATAAGTCTCAATGTTTGAGGTCTGACTGCCTTAAAGAGACTTCTGAATGAGACTGTTTCTGACAGTTAGGGAAAGAAAAAATGAGGAGAATGATACTGGATTGGATGACTGGAGAAAAAGATTATTGGCGGAATACTGATACCAGCATTACAAAAACCCTTTATTAATCACACTTGCAATGTCCCTTTCCACTGAGTTACCAAGGCAGCTCACTACTTATTGAATTCTATTTCTCTGAATTTCTGATTTATCTATCTTTATAGGCTGCTGAAGCCCAAATATTCTCAATACATCCTCCATCTTTTAGAATATGTAACCCTTTGGCATCCTGAGGCAAGCAGTAAACACCTTGTATGCTGCTTACTCTGATAGACTGTAAAGATGCATGGCAGCGTTAGCTTTCACAACAGCTTCTGTTTGAACAGGGAATATATTAAACGCATAAAAAGCTCCAATAAAACCCAACCAGTAAAAAGTCAATTTTATACTTTCAAATAAACCTGGGCAGTAGACATGCTTAGGGAAAAATAGTGAGTAAGCAGAGACTTTAATGAAGACAAAAATCAATTCCAAGTAGCAGGCTTCCCCTCCCCTGCTTCAGAGCAGACTGCATTGCCATCACTGTCGACTCTGTCACTGCAAAGAGTAGCCTACAAGGCTGTAACATCTCCCATGTGCATATCACTAATTAGCTGCAGCGCAGAAGCATGTTAGGATTTTAACTACACAAAATAACAGCCCAAGTGTATGGATTATGACAACAGACAAATTTTAATGTCTCAGAATCTAAAGTGTTGGTAGTTGCAACATTCCCCAACCCACACAGAGAATAAGGTTTTTTTTTTTTGTGCTGTTAATACTTACTCCTGTTTGAGAATCTCATGGGCTTTGCAAACAGAGAGTAACATTTATCTGCCTCAAAGGGCTAACTATAAGGTCCAGGCATCACTTAGGTTCCAGTTAAGGTTTAAAATGGGGCAAAGGGTTTTTGTCTGTGGTTGGATTGCCCTCCTAATGAAGTGTACCTCCCTGGAAAGTAAACATAATTAAGCCACATTTGCAGATGGGGAAAGGGAGCCATTGAATGATGAAATGACTTGCCCAAACTCTCAAAATGAACCAGAAGAAAAACTGGCAGATAAGCCAAAAATCTCAATCCAGTCACGTACTTTTTCCATGCCATCTGAAAAAAAAAACCTTACTCTTATGCTCTCTGTGAAATCTGTTGGTATCCCAAGAACTCAATTATTCTCTATAAATGGGCCAATCATTCTTTCCATTCTTAAAGTCACCTTTGTTGCTGATGATGACTTGATCCATACCAGACATGCTCTTATGAAGATGGTCTTCATCCTTCCTTGACATTCCTGCATGAACCTCTTCTTCATGTGTTTCAGTGACATAAATCCCTGTTGTAGCTGAGACAAGAGAGGTGGACAAGGAGAACAGGAAAGTGGCAGAGAGTACTTAGAGACAAGGAGTTGCATTGCACCCATGTTCTGCCTTCTGATTTGCCAGTCCTGCTCAGATGCTAGCTCTTCCTTTTACTCCACTGTTTGCTCGTTATTTCATAACTTCTTTCACAAACTTAACCTCTGTTCTCCAGTTTACTTAATAAGAATGATTATCTTTCAAATCTGTTTCGAGAACGACCTCTTTTATGGTATATTCTGTCAACTCTTTGCAGGTTTCTTTCATTTGCTTTCCCGCATCTTTACTTCAGTCATTATTTTAGCTGTTGAAAGCAGTCTGAAGAGATACATGAAATGACTTTGAAGAACTCATCCTGGTAAGAGCCTTCTGTACAAAGCTAGATTTGGCTTTATACATATTTCATCCCAGCATGAGTCAGTAGGAGAAGAACGCCAAATCAAGTATGTTTCTTTGTGTTTTTTCTGGGCTAAGAAAGCTATGGAAAAACTATTCTTTTTCAAAGGGAAGTAAATCCCAGTATGGCAGGGAGAACATGAGAATAACATGTAGCATAACTTTGTAGTCACTGTGCATGCCTCTCCTCTGTATCTTATGTTTAGAAGGGATTGAGTGAAGGCTCAAAATCTGTGCTAGAGACTCAGAGAGAAAGGGGGGAGTAGTTTGGCTCTAATTGTCTAACCTGCTGTTGAATGACCTATATATCAGAATACTGAACTACAGACCTGAAGGGAGTTCCTTGCTGGAGACAGCAGGGAACATCATCCATTGGACGTCAATTTTTAATGCTGATCTGCCTGCTGGAGACAATGTTGAAAGATGTCTGTGATCAGAACTTGTTTTCGTGAAGAAAAACAAGAGGGTGGGGTGAACAGTTGACAACAGACTGAGGAAGAATGAGGCTGTGAGGCACAATGTGTTTTCCGCTGTTGCAGCACTGGTTTAGGATAGGATAGGATAGCTTTGTGTGAGGTGACACACAAACATGGCGGGGGGGGTGTTGTTTACCTTTTACGGTTGTTCACTGGCCTCATAAGCAGGTGAAGTCCCTTTGGGTCTCCCTTAGGAGAAGTAGGTGAGAATATTGACTCAGAATCAAAAGGGATAAAATGTTGGGAATAGAAAAGGAGAGGTGCAGTCACCCTTTTGCAGGTGTTGTGCTGAAAGATGTCTCTGAAGCAGGCTGGAGAAGAGTCATGGATCTTTTAACAGTGTCCTCTTCAGCTTGCATTCACACCTCTTGCTTTGACCTTCAGACATCCCTGATTCTGCTACTGAGGTCAGCAGTTTCACCTTGAGCAGATCAAGTCATTTTTTGTTACTCTTTTTCTGCCAAACTTCTTTACTGTCTATCTAAAACTATTCATGCTTTGAGTACTGGCCAGGGCTACAGATCCTGCCCAGCCAAAGGGGGTTCGAAACCCCCTTCAGTGTTGAAGGCTGAAACAAGTCCAAGACGCAGTTGAATATCCTGCCTGCATCAGAAATATGATGTCTGCCAGCACTCCTGGCTTTGGTGTGAGGAGAAATTTAATTCTGAGGGGCCTCATGATTCAAAGAGAAATTGAATTTAGGAGTAAAGGAAAATGAGGTAGACCCTTTATAGACAGCCTATATATTTAGGTAAGATGCTATCTCAAGTCTTTTGCAATCAACAACTAAGAATAGCATTGCAATGAGACAAAAGCCTGAAGACAGTGTGGCTGTCCAGGCAGCAGGAAATAAATGTTTGAGAGATTATACAGATCATCCTTTATCTACAGTTGACAGCTGTTTTTGTCATTGCTCTCACTGGGCAAGCCAAAACTGATACTTCAGCTTCCTACTTCTAGTGAAATTACAGTAATGAACTTTTCTTTACTCCTTGAAGTACAAGATGTATAGATTAAAAGATCTATTATTATTATTAGCTATTCAGCAGGTATGGGTTCTTCTTTAAATATCTTTTTCATGCATATTTCTTTCATTAATTCTTTTCTTTTTTATTTTTCTTAAGGATCTTCTCCTCTTATCCCTTTTGTTCCTCATAAGGTCTTAGACGACAGTATTTTTCATTATGTTTCTCGCTTTTTTAATCTCTTTGTCTTCATTTATGTAAATTTGGCATGTGAACTTGCAAGATGATGGAGTTATGAAAATCCTTGGAGCCTGCTTTAAAATCTCATGAAGGTCTAATTAAATATTGCGCATGGGAAAAGACATATTTTCCAATGCATGTGAAAAAGTAAAATTGATTGACATGAACACTAGGTCTTAGATCCAATATTTTCTGACACAATAAATTTCTGGTTAACCCAGATTTCAAAGTGACTTTTCTGTTCTGCATGGAGGCATAATTTAAGATAACTCCATCTCATGTTATTTTGTTTTGTTCTCTATCTATACAAAGATCAAAACCAAACATTAGTTATTATATTCCCCTTCCCCTCCCCCTTTTTTATTACTTTTGTTTTCTTTCAAGGTTGGTCTTTATTTATCTGTTTTAAATAATAAAAAAGAGCAGTGAATGAGGAGGGGGAATCTTTAAGGGAGATTATCCTTTTATCACAAGAAAAGTAAATCTCCTAAATCCAACTGAAAATCCACAGTGAGCTGAGATCATCTGTCAAACATGATGGCAAAAGAGAAAAATGAGTTCTGTCTCTACTTGCTTGATTCAAATAAATCTAACATAAAGATATAGTCAGTCCTCCCACTACTATGCCAGCCAGGCTGCAATCTTGCTGAAAGTCAAAGGCTGCATTTCTACTGCTAAATAGGATAGCTAGGGACCATTTTCTGGCCAAGTGACTCAAACTACCTGCATCCATAGCTTTTGACTCTGGATCTCCTCTGGTACCCTTTGTTGGTGGGAGGAGAGGGTCTCTAAGACATAATCATTATTGTGGTTTCCTTTATTCACTTTTAAATGTCCAAAGCAAAGTGAATAAATATTGCAGATGTTGCAACCTGTCAGAGGGATGTCTTTATAACATGGAACTGGTGCATGTTGCATTCCTGTGCCTGTGGGATGAAGGGCGTGCAGGGAGGAGGGAGCCAAAATCGTTTATGTTGAGCACGAGGGGAGTAGTACCTGGAGTCTGTCACCTGAGCTGTGCAGTCCCTCCTGGCCCTTGTGTTGGCCCTCAGTCCTTGCCTTGTCATCATTTTGGAGGCGATAGTGGGCCAAATCCTACTAGGGTCATCTAATGGCTGTGCTTTCTTCCTAGCCCTCTTAGTTGTAAAGTGTTAGGCAGCATCTAAGTTGGAGGATATCTTATCAGTGGATGTGTGCAAGTTTCCTCAAACAAAAAATCCATCGGATTCTCTGCTTTGTCATTCATTGCTGAGTGCAATAGCTCATTGGCATGGCAGGTGAGCTGAGTCAAGGAAATGAACGCTGTGAGTTCTCTGCACAATGCATATTGCTGAAATACATGATTCTAAGAAGTGTGTCCTCCAGCTGCAATTGCATTATCTATCACCTATCCACCAATTTATGAGAGAAACAGAAACTTCAGATACATTCAAGCATTTGCCTTAATACAAATCTCTCACTAAATCTGTGGGAAATGTGCTGTGGATGGATGGTTTCCAGAGTTTGCTTTCCACATCAGAATGGGTTTCTCTGTGCCATGGATTTCTTGGGTGCTGTAGGAGTGCTTTCATAGGGTCTATAGAATAAGTGCTGTACAATTTCTGTAAGTGGCTAAAAAATATTATGGTATATGTATTTTGTAGGTTTGTGATATTTCAGATCAAATTTCTTGACAAGCCATATACAAATTCTTTTAATCAATAATAAAATTACCTGGGTTTGGAGGTCTGAAATATGAATTCCCAGAGAGAGAAGGAAATTATAAGGCTAAGTACCGCTTGCAGAGACAATGCAAACAAAGATGAATTAACACATTCTGCATACATAGAACTGTTATTCTAATGCCCCAAACAATTAAGTCTTTGCACTGGAAGAGTTGGACTTTATAGATAAGCCATAGAGATCAATCTGCAGCAGTCAGAAAGACAACATTTTTTTTCTATCTTCCCTTGGTCTATTGTTTGGATATAGATTTCTTCAGGGAATTCCCTTGCATTACGATCTTTGCCACAGATGCAAATCAGCATCATTTTGTGTGTCGGTGTATGAAGTCAATGCTGCACAAACTCCAGAGCACGGTGGTGTTTTGGGAAGGCCCTCCTTCTATTTTTCTGGAGAAAAGGCATTGCTAGGGTTGTGGTAGTCAGAAATATCTCAGAACATTGATTAAAATCTCACAGGAGTCCAGCAGGAAGCTCTGATTCTCTTTTTACAAATGCACAGAGTCCAAATTGTCTGTCCATAATCACACAGAATACGTGAAAAAACCCAAGGATCTTCTGTTTTTATTGCAACTTCACCGCACTGATTTCCTCACAGTAGAAAATAATGGTGTTTGGGTTGTGGTTGTGTTTGAAGCTGCTCCAGAGTTATAAAACATGTAACAATGAGTTTGAAATCTCATCAGAATGACCTTTGAGATGAATGAATGCCAGACCTCTGTGCATACGATCTAATGTTTTTCCTTGTGGAATTTCTATTTTATGTTTACTAGTTCTGTTAGGAATCAGAAATGTTATGGACATAGCAGATGTGATGCATAGCTTTGCAAATCTAGTGAGATCTAATACCTGCCAAAGATGCAGTTTTACGAGTGTCTTGTTTAAAATAGATCAGCTTGACCTTCCTTTATTTATAATAGGTTTCACCAACTGTGTCTTCAAAATGTCAAAAATAAAACACTAACTCTCAGCTGAGGGTGATTTCACTTGTTCCAGGCAAACAACAGAGCTAATAAAGTCAGCGGGAGGCACCATCTTGAATTAACTCAGAGCATCATTATACTTTTTTATTATTTCTATTTTTATTAGCCTGGAACCCTCAAGATAAAGCTAGTTTTCCATTGTACTAAGCAGAAAACATGTGTTGTAAAAGAATATGCACATAAATAAAACTGTATTGCCCACACTTTACAGAGAAGGAACTGAAGCATAGGAAAAAATGTCCCTTACATTTGAAGGGAAATATTCAAGAAAATAATATTCTCATGTATTCCATACCTTGTCAAAAATACGTGCATAGTACAGCTAATGCATATTCATTGCACTTCATTTGACTGAATCCTGATTGAAATCCTGTGAGTCTCTGTGGCTCCTGGACACTCTGGGATGTTTTCTGAGCTGTCTGTGGCAGACAAAACCTTATCATCCCTATCTATAGCCCACTTGTCACAACTTTTACACTTCATGGGAGAGTCTCATTTTCATTGCTAGATATGTTCTAAAAGTGCCTGCTCATACTGAAAGCAGAGGTTTATAATGGGTTTCATCAAGGTAGAACTTAAGTCTTGTAGGAAGCTTGGAAACATTTTTCTCTATCTGCTTGTTGCTCTATCTTGCAGACAGGCATGACCTTATATAAAGGGGCATTAAATTGATAGATGTTTCACACACACACAAAAATTATCTAAAGTGCAAAATACAGCTGTCTAAACTGGACTCTGCCTGTCACTTCTCCTAGTCCATTAGCTCTCAGAGATACAGAAAGCTGGGTTTTCTTCTACTCTTCCCTTTGTGAGTCAATGCTATTTCTGAGGTTCTAAATTTTCTTTTCAGAGAAGAGATTTTTAGATTATTCTCCCTCTGCTTCTCCTCCTCCTCCCAAAACTTAGTATTTGTTTATATTTTGTTTTCAGGTTTTAGACATATTACTTAATTTCACCTAAGCATTCAAGCTATTTGGATTTCCATATGAGATGATCTTTCCAGCCTGATTGATACATACCTCAAACCTCCATCTTTGTATAGTGTGGTAGAGTGTGACAAGTGAAGGTTTTGTGCCGTCTTGAGCATCAAAGACAGATACAACTTTTGTGGTTCAATGTAAGTAATCTCACGTTCCCAATAGAAATGTATCAAGGAGGGGATGAGCACATATGGCTGGTAATGTATGGAGCCATCCTGATATCTTCAAAGAAGGTAACAGCCCAGCCAAGGTGAAGGCAGTTTTACTTACAACTGCAGTTCAGATAGAGTCTTTCCTAGCTTCATGTCGCTTTTCATATCATCCCATATTAATGTCTACTTTGCTACGCAGGTGACAGTGTTCCTGAGCACAATGTATTTTTACAAAAAAAAAATGGCTAGATCTTTTGGGGTAGCTATCTACCGGCTTATGAAGTGGCAACTAGATTAACAGGGCACTTGGATGTTTTCTTGAAAATGGACATCTCCCTTAGCATTCAGGACAGCTCTAGGGCTCTGACATATCAGGATATGCATGGAAACAAGGATGGGAACGAACCATGTCAGTATTAAATAAAAATGATCTCTTTACCAGTGATTAAAACAAGCAAACAAATCTAATGGCTTTTCTCTGCACAGCATGCTGATGTGATTCTTTCAGACAGGCAACTAAATCCATTACTACCTGGGAAGAAAAGCTACCCCTCCTGATGGTTTCACACATGTTTTCCTATCCGGGAGTAGCAAGCAGTAGGCAGTGGATGGCTCCTTTACAACAACCTCATCTCATCTGCTCATCCACTTGACGTCTCAGCCCTGAGGGTTTCAGTTCAGCTATGCTGGATTTCCTAGTGCCGGGAAATGAGGAAGGCCAGGCTGCAGCTATTCCAGACTATCAGTTCATTGTCTACCAGACACTGGGATAGGGAGAGTTTGGTGAATCCTTTCTGCCACCCACACAATATTAGGAGCAAATGCAGGTGCATGCATGTTGGTGTATGGATAGAAGAAAGCCTACAATTCAGGTTGATTGTTGGAGAGTGGAGACAAGTATGTGTCCTTTTCCTTCTATGAGACCTTTCTCTGTGCAAAGTATTTCCCCTGCAAAAAGAGCTGCTGTTTTTCTCAGGTGCCTATTTCTTTGGACACCAATTTTGCTATTACCCTTCCAAACAAGGTCAATCTCCTGCCTGCTGTGAACCAGTTATCCTCTTCCTCCGGTTCGCTCAGCCATTGTTAGCCATAATCAATGAAGGGAAGAGCTGTCACTGTCATGATTGAGATGAATGACACAGGTACTGTTCAATCTCTCAAAGCCTACCTTTCGTGATACTCATGCAGAGAGCGCTGCTCATGACTCAGTCAGGCGCTCTCTTCTTGTCAGCCAGCCTCTACCCTAGTGGTGTAGTGTGACAAGTGAAGGTTTTGTGCTGTCTTGTGCGTATTGGTGCTTTGGTCATAAAATAGCTCCTGCAGAATACGAATTTCTTATTTCCCTGTCTTTGCATAGAGAGGCACATATACACAGAGAGTGTGCTGCATACTCAGCTGCAGGTATTTCAGTCAAGCAGTGCCGAAATTACCCATTCCCACTTCTGTTTTCGCAAAGAGCAGTTAGATGTTCAAAATAATTGATGAATAAAAGAGGGAAATAACTAAGCTGTCCAGTCTTGAATGACTGTTCAAGAATTTAGGGCAGCCAAGTTCACTTCACAGCTTCCAAGATGAGGCACTCTACAGGAGTTATTTGAGGAATATGCTTCTGTGCATGAGATTTTGATCAGTCTATAAATGACCCAATGTGGGCCTTGGGCACAATGAACCCCTGCCTATGTTGTCAGCTTCACTAGAAGCAATTAGAAAAGTCAGACTGATTTGGTCTATTTGGAGGATCATACTGAAAAGAGCTTACCATTTACAGGCATGGACTAACATTGGCTGTAATGCTCAAGGCTGTGTAGACAAACCATCTTATTTAGCACTAATTAGTGTATGTTCTTGCTTGGGATTTTCATCCTTTCTGTGTCCTTAGGCAAATCATATCACCAAATTTAGAAAGAGAGCATAAATTAGGAATTTGAAGGTCTGAGCTGATTTTCAGACATGATAGTCAATCCTGACTATCATTGACTTAACTGTGGGCACTTGCACTCCCTTCTGGTGCAAAAAAAGAGAAAACAAAAACAGACAATTTACGTTTTATTTTACTTCTTTTTGCTTACCTGTCTCAGCAATAATGAAGAGGGGCTTTGTCTGAGTCTGTGCCTGTCTGAGGTGAGTACCTCAATAAGTGCTTCTTAATGAATAATCTTTATGCCAAATCTAGCTACAGATATCTCATTATTGAGTTATTATTTACAGTATAAATTATTGTTCTTAAGGCATAGAGTCATAGAGGTACTAGTAGGCTCTTTTGTATACAAACACTATCTGAATCTCAAAGACTAACTCCTGCATCCTGTTGTACAGATGAAAATCAGGAGTAACTCTCACAAAGTTGCTGGAGTAATTCCGACTTTACCCTAAGGCAAATGAGAACAGAATGCAGCTTCTTGCTGACTAAGTGGAAAGTCAATGAATGCTTTAAACAGGCCAATTTAAGGGAACAGGGGGGCTAACACTGACAAATCATTTCTATATTACACCTGGTAATATGCTTTATACTTAAAATGGAACATATTATCCCAAAACAATGGAATCACTTGACCATGTGGAATATAATAATCTCTGGAGTGACAACTGAACAATAGCTTCCATCCTGGAGCTGAGAAAAATCATTCTTTCAAATAAGATTTTAATATTACCCTTAAAACTCTACTTGGTTAAAATGATCAGCATCAGGCTGTCCATCTCATTTTAGCTGATGCAGTAGGTACAGCGTAAGTATACCTTTGGAGTTCTTATAGAAAACTATTCCTGTACCTTTTGTTCCTTTACTGCTGAGCATGCTGCAGTCGAGTACAGGCAGGTACCTTGGTTCAGGAAAATGCTAGGCTATTTTAGACTGACAGATGCAGATCAGAAATTAGGAGTATACTTATAGCCATGAAGATGACACATGGGTCTTTGTGATATTCCCACCTGCCATCGTTCTCCAAAGCATTTTGTGCAATGTCTGCAATGACACTGTCTTGTTCTGCTTCCTCAAGTGATGCCCTGTCCTCAAGTGCCTTATCCATGAAGAAGGTTTTAACAGCGTTATGTTGTATTATATTATTATGACTAACTATGTAACTTAAATATTGGAACATTATGGTGGTATCAAGCACCCCCGGTCTCATTTGCCTGCCATTAAGAATTTACAGCCATAAGCCCTGGGTGTGGAATGCGATTCATGTGTTTTGTTTTGAGAAATGGTTGTTATTTGATGTTGTGAAAAAATATGGATTAAATGGCTTCCTGAACTGTGGCCACAGGGCCTGCTCCAGAATGGCTCCAAATCAATGCTGAATCTCCCGTTTTGTTGTATGACCGTTGAAAAATTACAGCCATCTTTATTGCTCAGCAGGCATGAGAGTGCAGTATAATTAAATTAGAGCAAGGCAAACACTGCAAGGTTTCCATGAATAAATACATTTAATCAGTTTATTTCTATGAAGATTAAGTGTAGGTCCCTTGTGCATTCACTCTGTGTCGTCATCCAGATGTTGTGCAATTGGCACAAATTTGAAAGGCAAATTTTAAAGCTACATACATAAGTTTTTTTTTCAGAGATTCAAAATTTAAATCACCACATGCTAATATTTGCATTAAAAGCAATCACCCAGTCAAGGAATAGGAATAATTAATAACTCAAAGATGGTCCGGTTGAACTTCAAAATATTTGTGATCAGGCCACAGCTTCAAAACATTTGAAACAGTCTCATTAAAATATAAAAGTTTTGAGGGAAGCACAATTTTGTGATGAATATTTAGCTAGCAAGGAATGGAAGTTCCCTTCAACAAATACACCAAATAATAATAACTGCAAAACATAAATATGCTTTCTTCCCCACCGTTACCACAATAAAGATGTCAAAAAGAGAAATGAGTAATAGGGAAGTCTATTAGCACACATAATTCACTCCCTACTCTAAGACTGATTTTACTCCCCTGCTGCCATCTATTCTTCTAGCTTTTTGTGATCCTACATTTAAATTTCTTCAAGCCAAACAGTATCCGTCATGTCCTTTGGGAGGGTATTCTTCAGCCTATTGGATCTGGAAATAATTTTTTTTTCCAAATTTGCTGACTGAATTTTCCTCTGCTCAGTATTATTTAGTGACAATGGATTAGATTTCTTTTTAGTATCTTAAATTTTTATCCTTGTTGTTTACAGTCTTCACCTTACATGACCTCCTCTTATCCCAGCTATTAAGTTCTTTTAATATTGTTTTTTTCAGGACTCAGTCCATCTGTCTCTTAATCATTTGTTGTTGCATTTCTCTGACTCCTTCCCAGTATATTGGCTTCAGGATTCTCATGACTTCATGCAGCATTCTTAGGGTGGGCAAACTGTTTACTGATTTAACACAGCCTTTTTGATCCTATGTTACTGTCGTTCAGATATATAAGATCTCCAATTGCTTCCAGTATATATTCAATGTCATTTGTATGGGTACATGAACATGTGTTAGCATGGACATTACACTACTTTCTTTAAATCAGGGTGGCAAGTTTGTATTGGTGTGCCTCAAAACTATGCCTTGTGGTACAGCTGATCCTTTATCTGTGCCACTGAATACTTTATTATCATCTGCAGTTATTCAGCCCTGTCCAGAGATGGCACAACACAGTTCTTGTGCCTATGCAGCCCCTGCCTTCCCTGTTCTGACAGTGAAAATTGTGGTGATGTTTTAAAGAACACCAATATTATAGCAATTTTGAGCCTTTGTTAATTCACTGTCTGAAATGCTCGCTCGTTTGCTCATGAAAATGAAATGCTTTTTAGGGTTAAAGTCAGAAATGACAATGGAGGTCTAGTCCAGTTCTAGTGGATATTTTTTGCATTACAGATCACTGGCCCATTCTCTCACAGGTCTCTGTAAAATACAAACAGTGATACTGAGCTTGCATTATTTATATTCATAAAAGACTCTGAGGTCTTTTAGGAGAGGGTGTGACAGATATTCAAAGTAGCCATAATTAGAAATTATGGGTGGAATACATGGCAAGAGCAGAGAGGAAGCTGTCAACTCCTGAAAATCTCTACAAATATTGGCAAGTGAAAACATTTGTCTTCTGGGCCACATAAACAAAAGGCATAGTGGCAGGTGTTTTATGTTTTTGTTTATTTTACCCCCGGGTATCTTTTAAAATTAAAACACTGAGGGTAAATCGTGATTCAATAGTTAAAGCTTTATTTTTCTCATATCACAGTAAAAAACTTTTCTCTGTAGTCAGTTACTGTAACAAATTCATTTTTGTGAGTCACTTTCAGTCTTTAATTTTTTTATCATTTGGGAATCTTCTTTCATAAGTAAATTCAATACTCTCAAATTTTGTTTTCACACCTAAATCTGATAGATGAACGTGAAATTTGCAGACCCTAGTCCCACTATAGCAACCTTCTTATCTCCTTGTGGCCATTTTGCCTCAGAAATGTTTATTTTTCTCTTAAGTTTTCCCTCATTGTTTTGCATGAAAATTTCACGGGAAAGGGTATTTCTATTTTTTTCATTTTTGAAAGATCACGAAGGGCACTTAATTCTCCCTTGAATATGTGTGGTGTAGGTAGAGATTCAGTCTTGCATATTATTGACATATGGTTTTATCCATGTCTTAGATTCAGGAACTCCCAGATGCTGAGCTTTCCTCAGCAGGGGGGAACAGATGGTTTCTTCCTCACAGCAGTAGAAATCGTCATGCTTTGGGTGCAGTGTTGATTATCTCAAGGCATGAGGCTTTCTTCTTTCTTTCATATACTTCAGAGAAATTTCTTTTCCCCAAAGCAGAATTTTACTGTGCTGTGTTGTTTTGTTCCTTCCTCTGGTGACAAGACAGTATCTCTGCTTTCTTTCTCAGGGGCTTCACCTCATTTCTGGAGGTCCAAAACTGTCCCACTCATGGCTAGCTTAAAATTCTCTTCTCTGAAAAATGTTCACTGCTCTATCTTGGAGAAGGGAAGACCTTCTCTTCTGTCCTTGTATGCTTTATCCCTCTGTATCAGACAGAACCTCCTGTGTTGTGGGGCAAGGCTGTTGCGAGGAGGATCACGGTGACGTGCTGCCTTGCCTTCAAGCAGCGACACAGCAGGATTACCATGGTGCTGAAAGTCCTCCCTTTTCCTAAACACAGGATACAAGGGTGACTTTTAATTTATCACAGTGTTTATTAAATAGATCCATGCTCTGAAACAGTCTTTACAATTTTTAAATGGTGAGTCCGACTTGGCAAACCAATGACATATTAGTTTAAGTTTTCAAACTTTGGTTTCCAATTCCTTCTCACAATTTCCACTTATTTGACTTTTTTAAAAAATTTAACAGTGCATATTTAAAAGCTGCATATACAGAAGCATGCACTTCTCCTGCTGCTCATTCTGGGTAAAAGCTTGCTTTGATTTCTTTTTCCACAGTACATATAAAACAGAAAAAAAAAAAAAAAAAGAAAGCCTATTTTAAGAGAGGAATTCTTAATAAGTAGGTAGCAAATAGCCTGTGCATTTCCTGGAAGACATAGTATTGTCCTTGGAAAAAAGAATATACTGTGAACCTATTTCTCTCTTGTTAGTCCAAGAAAGTTGCCACTGGCTGATGAGTACTATGGCCTGACAATTCTCCGTGGTCTTGGGAGGTTTACTATCAGGATTAAAATACTGATGTTCAGAAAGGAAGGACAATCTTCCTTCTTTTCCCTGATTAAAAGGAGCTGTCTTCTCTTTATGTTCCTTGCAACTTAATCAATAAAAGCTTTCTCTTTCATCTGAGTTTCAGGGGTGGTTAATATGTATGCCACATACTTTCCATTTGCTCTCTGTACAGAAATAGGGAAATAGTCAGAAAATGAAAAACCGCTGAAGACAAGAAAGCCTCTGAAAGGTGAAAGAATCTGCAAGCTTATCCCATTTACCTGAATTTCCCAAGAGTGCAAAACATAGATGAATGTATAAAGACTTTCTGGTGTCGTTCTAGTGTGACTGGGTTTTACTCAGGCAGAACTCAGACAGCTGAAGCATTTCAGTGTTGGGCAAAAATGAAAAACTATGTAATGGATCCTTTATTTTTGTTTGTGAACCTCTCAGCAGCTTCAAATTGAATCTGTATTTTGAATAAATGCTCAGGTTATATATTTTATTAATTCAGAACAGTTAATCTAGTCTTAACTGTAAGTTTTGCATTTGCATATAAAAGACAAAATTTCTGAGGTGTACCCTCCCAACATTTACTCTATATTTTGGCTGTCAGGAGCATGGGGATAGCTAACAGTTCCTTTTTCTTCTTCTTCTTTTTTTATTATTATTATTTTTTCCCTTGCGATGTAAGCACCCAGGGCATTCTGTCTTTTTACCTGTTATTTTTGGCCAGGTAGTATACTGCAGCTAGAGTAAAACAATGAGTAACAATTCAGAAGGACATTTTGTTTCCCGGAATTATGTGAGCAACTCCTGGAGGTGTAGGAAGATAACTCTTGGAATGATTCCATAGTAGGTCCTGAGAATACTGAATATTTTGAGCATTTTATAGGCATTAGCTTCACTGGGGCTGGAAAATTTTTGCTGTTATGGATCTACAAGGTGGATGGATTTTTTGCCCTGCTCATAAGGAATGATAGAAACCTACCTACGCCCAGTAGAAGGCCAGAAATATGGCTACATCCCAGTGGCAGGGCTCTCAGTACCAAGAGGGATAGTCTGAAAGATGACCACAGGACTGGCACCACAGGACTGGCCCAGTCAAACATGCAACCCTGCTTTCCCTATATCTCATTTTTCCATGCTGACATTGAGAGACCTAACACTTGCCTTGGAGTCACATGTTGAGGATTATGTGAGTGCTGTTTTCTGGAAGGGTTGCAGTTAAGAGAGACAAAATCCACACTTATGCACGGGATGCCCCGAGGTGTAAAGCTGCTGTTTGTTGTAGCCAGGAATGGCAGCCTTGTACAAAGCACAGGTCAAGGGAAGTGCAAACACTGCCTGGTCTCTGGTCTACGATGCCCTTCTTCATAGGAGTAGCTTGCAGGCTGCATTGACATCCATATTTTCTCAAGTCTGTATTTCTCAAGCTCCATATTAGTAACCTGACTATCTCATCACTGTCCCAGAAGCCTTTTGCAAGCATGACAGGGAAAGGCTTGTGCATGTGTGCCAGAGCAGGATCCTGCCAACGTGGGAACAGTTGCTGCCTAGCTGAGATGACAAAACCTGCCCTCAGGAGCCAAACAGCCTGGGCAGGCTGAGTCCCCGTGGGGGGCTGGACTTCCCATGAGCATGCTCACAGATATCCTGCAATTTGGCTGTATTTTGGCCACCCACGAGGCAATACCAGTGAAAGAACATGATTTAAAATGGGCATTAGCCACCAGAGCTGCACTGGGAAATGTCAAGAAAGGCAAGTTTTGGCTAACGTTTTGGCTATGACACAATAACACTTGGTAAAGGATAATGGTAGTTAGGGGGTAGCCAGACTAATAGCTAGGAGAGTGTATCGTGTATCCACGGTTGCTTTTGCTATCTGGAAGACGTGCATCCATACGCAAGAATAGCTAATGGCATTTTCTTTGCTGATTGTCTCACTAAGATTGGGCTGGGTTGCATGCCTACTGTTGCCTGCCTGCAGATTTAACTGTGAAAAAGCAGATGACACAGGTTTGGATTTCAACGGAAAGTACAGCTCCCATAAGAAGCACAAATATTTCACAACGTTGTAATTAGAGCACACTAAGGGAGCCTGGTGAGAAAACCCCTTTTATTAGTATCATTAATTTGCTAGTTTTAGGAGAAAAAATATGAAATGTGCTTTTGAATGTTTTAACTGCCTTTAGATATATTGCTCTAGGTACTCAGAAATTGTAGAATGAACAGAGACTAAAGCTAATAGGAAGGTGGAAGCCATCTCAAGAGGTCATCTTAACTGATCCTTCTGCTTCAAAGCAAAATCAGTTTAACCCAAAGCATTCCTGACACCTATTTTTTTTACCTGTTCTCCAACAATTTCAGCGATAATGATGGCAACTTTTCCAGTCGTATTGTGAAATTCCATTTTTTTCTGTTTTCCTTTCCTTCCTCCTCTCCTCTCCTCTCCTCTCCTCTCCTCTCCTCTCCTCTCCTCTTTTCTCCTATCCTGATACGTCACATTTTCTCTATCTCTGGCCTCCTGGTTCCCTTTTTCCCTTTAGTCTATTCAGACCAAATGGTCCCCACTCTTCCTAAAACCCCACACCTGTAACTGGAGATTGAATGAGCAGGATGGTTTAGAAGCATAAGGATTACTTTCAATACCTGACAGAAAATAACCTTCTTCATACACCCAAGTATGATTTTTTTTTCTCATAATATGACAATGTTGATTCAAATTCCCATTGTGCCCACTATGATCTTCTACGGAGTGGATGGTTGGCCAGCTGCTCTCTGCCCCATCTGAAACTGATCGTTCCGGCCTGACTAAACCATTTTGCACTTGAGTTTATTGAGCCATACCCTTTTAATTTCGGGCTGATTTTCCTTTTTGCAAAAATCACTTTGAATTCTGATTTGAATTCCGGTCTTGTCCTCTGGAGTGCTGCAGCCCCACTCAGCTTGATGTCATCTGCAAATTTAATAAGTGCACTCTATTCCATCACTGGCCCTATGAATGGAAGTGCAGACAGAAGCACAGTACCAGACCCTCTGAAACTGCACTCGAGACATCCTCCAGTTTGGCAGAGGACTACTAATCAGCATTTGCTAGGACAGATCTATAATAATACATGAGTATTGCTTAATAGTCAGGGAGTGTGCTGAGCCTTACTCAAAAGGAAATCTGAAATATTACTCATTTTTCAAACTGAACCTGAACTTAGATTATTGTTCAAAAGTCATTACATTTTCTCAAACTAAACTGATTCAAATTATTATTATTTTTTAAACTAGAACTTAATTTTAACTGTTCTGGGGCAGCTCTGTGGATATCATCCTAAAAATAATGGAACGGTGCTTAGAGATATTGTAAATGGGAGGAGCTTGGCTATGTACAGGACATCTTTTAGCGGATGGGATTCAGCTGAGGCATAATCTTGCAAGAAATGAGGTCAAGCAAGCTCCAAAACTCTTCAGGGTGTTTCAGAAAGAGGGTTGTCATCATGAGAATGGCACTTGCAGAATAGAAATCTTTTCCATGTCTAAACCTAATCAGCTAAAAAAAAAGAAAAAAAATGAAGAAAAAAAAAAAAAAGAAATCAGACAGGCCAAATGTTCAGGCAGATTTTCCTTCCTGTGGAGAGTTACTGGAGGATTCTAGGAGTCTTTTAGGGACTTCACTGTTACTTGCTCCATTTTACCTGGAAGGTGCTCAGAAACTAGGGTCTACTATTTGAAAGTGAACCAGATCTTTTTCTGTAGTGAATCAGAATAGCTTCATCAGAGTACATGGCTGCAACACTGTCTCTTTACCCCATCTGGGGGTCTGGTCTGCATGGTCTTTGCTAGAAAGAAAGGCTCACGTAGGGATTCACCCTGTGTGACATCGTCTATGTGCAGAAAAGCACCAAAGGGCAGTTGTCTCTCTGCTGACAGACAGAAAGGCTGCTCTTCACTTATTGCTGCTGTGCACAGAGCGAACAAAACCCACCTATTTCCAGTACTATTTGCTACATGCTGCCCAGTAAGTAATGCTAATTTATACAGAGCTGCCTAATGAAATCAGTGTCCATGCAGTGATCTTATGCTTTACAACTGCTGCTAAAGGCTATTTGACCATATTCTCCAAAGGTCGATGCACAAAATCATAGCCGAATGAAAAAGCACCAGAATAATTTCCTCTGTGCAATATTTGATTGGGGCACCTTTCCTTTTAAGAAGGTTTTAACCTGGTTATTGGTGATATGGCTTAAGTTACCTTTAAGGAGAGGTGCTTCTTCTGCGATTCAGGCAAAGAAACCTAGCATCTTTGCAAGGTGCTCTTTCAACTGCAATTAGATAGTGCCTGATTTTCCACTGGGTTAAGTTAAAATGAATTGCTGCTTCTTTACAGGGAATAAATTAACAACAACATCGACAATAAAAACCAGACACTGTCTCTGATGGAGGAGGTTGGGAGGGAGCCTTGTTGCTGAGCAACCAGCCCTGAGTAGGAATCTACGCATCTAGACTAGGAATAAAACCCAAACCCAACCTGGAGCAATTCAGCAGCGCTTGAGGAGACTGTAACTTTGAGCATGACCCATGGAAAAGGACTTTTTTTTTCTTCTTTTCTCTTTTTCTCTCTTTTTTTTTTTTTCCCCATGAGATCACAGAGGCAGCTTGGGAAGGCTTGTTTGGCAGCTCCACAACCTTTTTGCCAGGAGTAGATGGCAACGCAAGGATATAATTAATATTTAAATGCATGATAGCTTTGCTACTGGGATTAAGCCTCACTTGACTAGAGATGGCTTTTGTTTGCATGTGGCTAGAGGGTTGATCCCCATTAGTTCAACTCCGGTCTTGTTAGTGCTGTCATTTCCCTGTGGCCTTAGAGACTAGAATTTCTTTTCCCTGAAGTGATACCTAGTGAGTTATAAAGTTTGAAATCAGAGTTGATACAACCTTTTTCTGACTTGGTTGTATAGGAGACTGCCTGGAGTCTGAGTTATTATTCTTGTATTATATTGTTTGCTAGTCCTATGTAGAGAGGTCTTTGAAAGTCTTGAGTAGCATTTAAAATGTCAATAGGCATATGTGGACCTAAACCTAAAAAGCTCATTCATTTTAAGATATTATTCTCACAAATATAAACATGAGAAAACACGAGATTTTTCAACACGGCTTGCCTCTTTTCCCTGATCTGTGCAATTGATTCTGTTACACTCTCTTCCTGTTTGTCTCACATTAGTTTTTCCTTGATGATCTCAACTTTCAAGACTGTGTCTGTGGTACCCTTTCTTCATCTCCTTTGAGAGGAAAAAGAGGGAAAAGGATAAGTCTGGACAAAAGTGATGAGACCAACTTCTCAGGGTGCTGAGAACCAGCCTGTTGCAAAGGGGAAAAGCAGGAAACCTGTGAATGAAAAGAAACACATGGCTGTCATTTTAGAAACACTAACAAACAAGCAAAAGGAATGTAGGCCTCATGTTTTGGATTTGTGTGCATCAAAAGAACTTGGGAAGGGAAAAAATAGCCGTCAGGATGACTTTTATCCACTACCTATTTCTCACTACCAGACATGAATAGAGCTTGTAATAAATAATGCTAGTGATTTTTTTTTTTTAATCTCGAATTCCCACTGACTTCTGTGACTTTCAGAATTTGGGATTTGCTAATGAAAAGCTCAGTCTGTGGACTGTTGCTCTATCCCATATTTGAAGTTTTCAGTGGGAAACAGGGATACCTGTTACCTTGTAGGATGAAATCTTCAATCATTCACTCAGCACCTCTGGAAAACTTATCACTATAGAAAAGTGCAAGTCTACCCTGTGTCTGAAGTGCAAGACTACCATGGTATGAACCAGATTTTTACCTTTGAGTCTTTACAGTTACATATAGGCACCCTGTGAAGATTTTCCTCCACACCCTGAGGAGCTGGGGGCCTTCTTGCTTCTGACAAGGCACCTACCATCATTTTAAGGCTACTAGCGCAAATGAGCACATAGCTTCTGAGGGTTGTGTTTTTCTTCTTAGAGGTGTAGAATGTCCTTAGCTCCTGCTGTGTTTAATGCAATGAAAAAGCACTGGCAATCCTCAAAAGAGAGGCATGTCAGTAATAACAGTAGGGGAAGTCTAAGAGTCTGACACTTTCTGACTTCTCAGAAGACTGATCTGGCCACTCAGCGAGGCCTTTTAGGAATTAAGCCAAAAGAGATCAGGCAGTGGTTAAGATTTACTTTATCTCCACTTTATCTCTACTTTTGAGTTTTAACAAAAATGAGTCTGGGAAAAGACTTCCAAAATGTGGATCTTCTAGTCTGCATATTTTGAAAGGACAAGATTTCCTGATTGTTTTTGAGGAGGAGGGATTTGTTTCTGTGTTTTTCTTGCTGCTTTTTATGACTTTCAGGTAACTCATGTATAGGGGAACATATAGCAGTTCAAGAACAGTTCAAGTCTTAATGAACATAAAAACTCTGCAGCAGAAGTATGATGGAGGGAGTGCACACAGAGGTGAATCAGTCATACCAGTGTCTTAAATGAATAATTTAGATTCCAGAATCCAGGTCACTTTATGCTTTGTCTAACCTGTTCCACACATCCTTTACCCTAAGAAAGCAGAACAAACAAGACCTGTGAAAAAAGCCTGCTTAAATCTTTGTGTATGAGATTCCCCCAATCTTATCTACTTCTTTTAAGTTTGAGAGCAAAAAAGGCAACTCACAGCAGAAGCATGTCAGAATTGGTTTGTGCTGGCACTTCTCTGGCCCCTGCATGAATGAAGGTTGCACTGGGAAGCTGTGTCAGCACTGGGAAAAACTGATGTGGTTGCAGCTCATCTTTACCAAGCTTGTTGTAAATTCTAATAGCAACATTAGTGTTTCAGATACTCATTGTAAAGGCCTAAGGGGCAGTTGCTCTACCCACTC
>NW_010582634.1:0-27844 GCF_000705375.1 Tinamus guttatus | reverse complement strand
GTCAAGTATTGGAAGAGGCTGCCCAGGGAAGTGGCGGAGTGAGTCACTGTCCCTAGCAGTGTTCAAGAAACGTGTAGATGAGGCACTTAGGGACATGGTTGGACAGGGTTGGTGGTGAAGGGTTTACGGTTGGACTCAATGATCTTGAAGCTCTTTCCCAACCATAATGATTCTGTGATTGTATCCCTATGAGTTGTCTGGGCCTGTTTTGAATGAATTTAAACTTTCATTGTCCTATACATCCTTGCAGTAATGCATTTGCCAGTTTAATTGAAAGTTGTGTGAAAAAATAGTTTTATTTGCTTGTTCTTTCTGTTAATATAATTGGGGCAGCTCTAGTTCATATAGTCACACAAAATAGCTTATAATTACTGTCTATTTGTCTGACAGATTGTATTTAAGATTAAGACTTCTCTAGACCTGTTCAATGATTGTCCGCAATTCTGCCTTTTCAAAAATGAAGAGCTTTAAGTTGAACTCATGTGAAATCTATTCTGTATTTCTAATCATCTTTATCATAATTTTAGAACTATACTGCATCCTTTTCAAGATGGATTAAATTGAATTGTGTTCAAGACATGAGTATACCATGGATTTATACCATGGTGCAAAGATATTTTCTGTTTTGTTCTCTCTCTCCATTTCCTAATAACTTCTAGCATTAAATTTGCTTTTATGATCATTGCAGAATGTTGTGCTAGCATGTTAAGGGAACAATTCAAATATTTTCTGAATGGTGATAACTAACTTAGATCCCATCATCATTTATGCCTGCTTACATGGGAAGTTTCCCTTATGTATAACACAGTGTTTCAACGGTGTCTGAATTTCATCTGCCATTCTACTGACCAGGCAAATCATTTCATAGAAATTAATACTTAGAAAAAAATGTAATTTGGAAAGGTCTAAAATGATGGGTTAGAAATTTCTGAGTCAAAACATTTCACTTCAGAATTAAATATTAACTTTAGTGAAGGTTAACATTAAACTCTCTCTCCTGTGTGAGAGGTAGAATTCATGGCAGTTATAGCATTAGGTCATTTGTTCTTCTGTTCTTCTTCCTGGACACTGTTGCACAGCTCAACAAATATTTCTATATCCAGCAACCTGTGTCTGAGGCAATTTACTGAAAAAGGCATTCGGATGAACTGAGTTGGATTTGCTCAAAATAGAGTGTATTCCGAAAGTAAATTGTAGATTTTCAAATCTGAGCTCTAAACTTAGGAGTAGGCTTGTGTTTGTTGAATTAAAAATATGATTTATATCAAAGAACAGTCTAGATTCTGACTATTAGATATTCTTAATGAGTTACTTAGCAGTATTTTTAGATTAGGGCTATAAAGTCTTATTCTGGTGCTGAACTTATGCTGTGTGCAACCCACACAAAAAGTGTAAAGTTAAATAGCTCAAGAATTGGGTTTCAAGACTATTTTACATCAAGCAACAATAAACTTGAGGAAAAGACTGCCCCATGTTCAGGCAGAAAAAAATAGCAAAATATATCAGAAATAGTTTTTCCAAGGATTGAGTTACTCAAGTAATAAGATTATTTAATATTATTTAATCCTGAATAGATTAACATTATGTATACAGATTATTCCATGGGTTTCAGGAAAAGTCTGTTTATATGAGCAGATAATTTCAAAACAGAAAATGTAAATGAAAAAAAAAAGAAAATGGAAAGATGCATCCTCTCAGGGGATGCAAAGCAACTTGTCAGGAGGAATAAACGATTTTATTTTAATTAACACATTTATAGATGAGATTTAGTACTGTCCTGCAGCATATCTATGAAGACAGAGTTGAACATCGTTTAACAAGAGTTTTTCCAATGTTACTTTGTATAGCATGAGGTATAGAAAAAAGAGGCTCTTAGAGCCACATATAAGCACTCTGGCTTGACATACTCTGACTTTTACTGGTTTTGCTGCTTCATATACAGAAAGGGCTTTTATACTGATTGCCACACATTCAGTCTGTCGAATAACCACAAAACCTTTTTTTTTTTTCACCTCTGTTACTGGCTAATGAGTGGATGGCTTTTGAAGTGGCTGTCTAAAATGCCGTTGAGCATTCTAGTAATTGCCTTTTAGCTTATATTTGCAAATGGTTATATTTTTGAACACCCTCCTCAAAGGAAATGAACCAATATCCTGTCTGAATGAGCTCCCTGTTTGTAGAGGATTGATAGCGCTGCAGAACTAGAAGAGA
Organism: Tinamus guttatus; assembly: GCF_000705375.1. The sequence goes on along the minus strand of NW_010582634.1, from coordinate 25,633 downwards.
ACAAGAACATACCTATGGGAAAAGAGGGCTTTTTCTCTCTTGTCTTGCCGACAAACATAGTAGGTTATAGCACAAATGGATGGGGCTGATTATAGCCATGGGAGCTTTTCCCTCTCATAGCATTGGTCAGCATGGAGGTTGGGATCCCAGTTCCTCCTGTGCCGGATCAAGAGCTGGTATCTAGAGCACCAGCACTGTCGCTTTAGTTACTGGCTCTCAGTGACATGGTGCTGCTCTAACCTGGGACTTGGCATGGTTCAGACATGCCTTTGGGGAGTTGGTAAGTGACATTTGGGACCACCCTGTCCTTACTCAGGATGGATGCTGGAGCAGTCCAAGGGCTTTTATATTAATGGCATAAAGTTTCTGAAACCACTGTTCCTTTGCTGCCTCCCATAAGATGAAAGAGGCTATGCAGCCATGTCCGGAGGGGGGAAGGCTGGTTGTAAGCCAGCTATTTATTTCCACTTGAATAATGCGAAGGAGACAGGACATAATGTTGCAGTATTATAATACACTTTTAAAAGTTGTTAATACCTGCTCCTTGCAGTGCAGATGAATGTGTATCCTGGACCAAAACTCTCTCAATTATTTCTCCATAATTTGTTGGCAGGTTGATGTAGACTCAGCAGTTTCTGCCTTTTGTTTTTCTCAGAAGGAGGAAATATTGCTTACCTAATCTTATATAATATCCATGTATCTGTACAATGACTAGGTGCCCAACAAACATAGATAATATGCCAACATAATAGCCATGAAATTGTACAGTTCCCCATGCAAGAAGTATTGTGTCTTAGACTGAAAGTACTCCAATACCTTCAGTTTCATTATACCAGCCATGGTGAGGTGATATTCTCCCAGATTCGCAGCCGAACTTAAATATAACATTTCCATTTGTTTTTTGTCACTAATTTCTTCCCTGCTGAGATTGCACTGTTTCTTTCCTGAAGATCTTCAAACAAAATAACTCAAAATACCTCAAACACATATGGGAAAAATTAATTGTAAATTCAAAATTGTATGAATACAGAACAGATAAATTAGTAAAAGATCTTCTTCCAATAAAATACATTTTTTTTTCCATTCAAACCCCCATCTGGCATCAAATGTAGCATGTAGAAATGCAAATGGTTTTGTTCATAACTCTGGCTTAAATGATGCAAAGGAATATGAGTAATGCAAATGATTGTGCAAGATCAGAGCCGTGCAAAAGACATGTGAAAGAACACAAGTGTCATAAAGAAAATGAGTGAGATTGCTGACACCCAAGATCGAGGTCTTACCTGTGGTTGTGGTCTGGGTGTCATGTGTGACCGATTAATAAGCCCTGCAGTGGAAGAAGGCTCGTGTAGTTTTACCGTAACTGAGACCTGGATTGCGTCCAAGACATAAGCGTTTTCTCTTGCAGGAAAACATGGAGTTACCTCATCACTGTGAGAGCACTGATGACTGGAACGTGCACCTAAGCTTGTCTCTAACAGGTTCCACCTTTACACATTTTCCATGGAATAACTTGGGCGTTGAAAATAAGTCAAGACCTATCTTCAGAACTACACCTACAGGAGGAATACTGTTTGTAATAGCATGAGGTCAAGGACTGATGGTAGGCAATAATGTTACACTAACCATAGAATCAATGGGTAATCTAAATGTAACTATTTGTAATATCACTGAATGGGAAGTTGCTCATGGTTTTAACAGTAAAGTAAAATGACTGCTACAGAACATCATTGGTATGACATCTTCAAAGGCTGGTCACCAAAAGCCACCAAAGTGCTGTGACTAATGTTACATCCTGTGCTTGTGCTGTTAGTAGTCACTGCGTTGTTGATTTTTATAAGCTTGCTATTGATCTCTTATCTTAAAAATCTAATAATATATGTGAATGAAATACTAACTTGAGTTAAATCCCATACTAACCTATTGTAAATTACAGGTTTCACATAAATATGTCCTTAACCTCACTGTGCCAGGCAAGAGAGCTGGTCATTCATACAGTGAATGTATTAAGCTTCCTGTGCAACACCAGTAACTGTTAAGTGATGGTCTGAGCCAAGGAGTGAAACGTTCCCAAATACAATGGAAGAGGCTCAGAGGAGATGGGCAAGGTCTAGGTGACCCTGAAGCTCAGAAATCATGTAGGCTGTAAATCACTAATCACACCTGTTATAAAGAGAACTGACTTTATCACAACATGCAGTGCACCACCTGGGATGACCTTTGTGTTAGGCCCTTGTACCTGTTGAGTGGATTAACTGGTGTGACTTTCCCTTCCAGAGTTGATGAAAGGAATGTAAATGGCTCCCAGAGATTAGCCAGACCAGCATGGTAGAAGTGCTTGACTCAGCCCAATATAGGGTACAAAACCTGAAAAATTAAGGAATTTTGAATAGAGCAGTGGGCTTAAGCTGGCTTCAACCCACATCTTCCTTCCCAGCAACTGGAGACGCCCAGTGTTCCGATGGCGAGCACATGGAGATGGGTAATGGCAACTGTATGCATGTATACATTTATACTGTGATTCCAGGACCTTGCTGAGTCACACTGCTAAATCAAAAATGCCATGTAAAATCAAGCATCTCAATATAAAAAATAAACTTTTATATTAATCCTTGCACTCTCTGTACCCATGGAGTATCAGAAAGAGCCTGTTTGGAGAGGACTGAACTGTGGCACTATGTGGTTCCCTGGTGCCAGTGACAGAGGGGTCCAGGTGGAGCAGGGCTGAGTCTCCCCACCATGAGGGAGCAGGGCCCTGGGGGCAGTCCCAGTCCCAAGGCACATCTGGCACTGTTGTGGGGATGGGATGGGCTGCAGATGGTCACCCACGTCTTGTGGCCAGGGTCGGTGAGGATGACTATGGTCAGACAGAGCCCCGTGATGAGCAGGTGTCTGTACAGGAAAGTTTGTGTAGCTGAGCACAAGGTTCTCCCTACATGAGTGATGGTGATGATGAGTGTGGGTCTTGTAGAAAACAGAATATTGGTGGTGTTACAGATTCTAGAATTACACCATAAAGGGAAACATACTTTGTTTCGGATAAAGTCTGTCTTTTGGGAAAAGGTGCCTTTCCTCCTGTCCCAGAATCATCATCTCCTATCCGTGTGAAGGAAACCATTACAAATACTGCCTTGCTTACAGATATAGCCTGAATAATGGGGTGTTTGTGAGAGGTGCCAGATAGATAGCCTATAGCTTTCCTGGCCTTCTGAAAGTGGTAGGTGGAGTTCTGTAGCCTTCAGGGAGGTATTTGGTATCCTGAAGACCCTAATTACTGTGATCACACAGAGGATTTGACTGCCAGAAGATACTGTGCCATTAAAATGCTTATATAAGCCGATCTTTTACTGTGAAAATATACTGTTCTGAATAGGAAAATATTCAGATAAAAGACGGTTAGTGGTAGAATTCCCTTGGTCTGGTGACCGCTCATTAATTAATAAGTTTGTAATTATCTTGTATACTTATGATATGTGCAGATGACTTTTTTTCAGCAGCAGCAGAGGAGAGGACTGGAATCTCACAGAAAAAAAAAAAAAAAAAGCAATGACTCTGAAATAACTGAAATGAAAAATAAGGCAAAGTGAAAGGGAATGCTTTCAAAGCAAACAGGAAAAGCTTTTATAAAATCAGGACCATTCTTTGGAAATGAGGAATATATTTATGTATAATTAATCATTTTCAGAATTTCTATAAATGATCAATGCTTTATAAGCATGTAAAAGGCAAATGCCATCCTACAATGCATCAGCTGTGGTGTTTAAAATACAAAGAAGAGATTGGTAACACTAACTGGAGGTACAGAACATCAAAAAAAAACTACAGTTGGATGCTTGTAGAAAGTGCTGTTCAGCTATGTGAGGGGATACGTGGAAATATGACCAGTCATAAAGAAATCAGGATTGCAGGAATCATTAATATGATTTGTGAGAGAGTAGGAATGATGATACAGTCTTGGTTCACAAGCCAAATGCTGAGAGAACATAGTTGCTCTCTAGAAACACATCAAGAGGTGAACACTAGATAACAAGGTGCTGGACTTGTTAGTATATGATAGGTTGGAGTGTTTTCAGAGGCTTTTTTTCTCCCTGAGCCTATGATCCTAGCACTTCTTAATGCCAGACACAGGAACAAGTCATTTTCCTGGGGCGCTGAAAAGCCCAGCTGCATCACATTTCTAGATTGGATCACAAAAAAATGCCTTTGCTATGAAACTAGTTTAAAGTAATTGTGAGATCTCACTGTTGATTTTGGCACTGTTAACATACCAGGAATGAGATCTGTTTTCAGAGCTGTCAGAGAAGTCTCACAGGCTGCAAACGTGAGAAGTAGATTGCAAGTTACCCAACTAGCACTGTAGGTACTTATGTAGAAGTGAATCTCTGTGCACCTCTCCTAATGTGTGAAATGCAAGCAGTACAAACTCTGCACAGAAACATGCTTTGGCAATCCCTGCGGCTGGCAGTGGGAAAACTGGGGCTTGATACATTTTTTGGAGAACACTCATCAGTTTCTTATGCAGCTTTCCTGCCTACAGTGCTGTATATTTATATTTTCACACATTACTCAGCTTTTTTGGAACTGCAGAACCAATTTTACTGAGGACATTTTGCCTCCTGCAGCCAGACAAACTTTGTGTGCCTTTCAGACAGTTTCATTTGCTGTTGCTTAGCTCCTTGAGATACACACTCAAGTCAAAGATGAAAAAAAAATCAGTGATACAAATACCAAGCAAAAAAACACAATTAATAAACATTTATGAATAATTTGAGCTTGAGAAATGTTTGTTTTTCAAGTGGACACTGTCTCTTGTTGCAAGCAGTTACGTTCATTCAATGGCTAGACCCTTTTATTTTGTTAGAAAACGAATTTTCGCTTCACAGTACATAATTCTTGACTGATCAGAAGTCGCTACTATACAAGTTAAGATTTCTTTTGAAAAAACATCTCCAGTGATATAAGATATGCAGATGTACTGAAATAGGCATCTACATGAATTTAGGCTTTTTAACATTTGAAAGACATGTAGCTGGCAGCTCAGAGGTCAGTTCTCATTCCCAGGGAGTAGGAGTTCAGGCAACATGCAATTTAATACCTGCTTCTGAGCTTCCTGGGCTTAGCACTAGCCACGTGCTGCACTTAACTGCTATAGCCCATGAAAGTGATGGAAAAGCAGGGGATATAGCTCCCTAAGTGGCTGAGGTTATACTTGTCTGCACTTGTTTCCACTCAGGCAGTGGTCAGGTGTCATGGACAAGTCTATCTGCACGCACAGTCAAAACCTTGCAGTGTGTGAATGGGAGTCCTGAAGAGAGCAGAGAGATAATAAGCATGAGCTTTAAACACCCTGCAGGCTAAGGAAACAAGGATGTTGGACACAGCTGCCTCACTGCAACCGTAGAATAAGAGGTGGAGGTTGTCACGAAGTTGGCTGTCTAAAGCAGAGGAGAGCTCTGAGGTAGAGTCGCAGGTGCCTGAAGTCAAGCTTTGCTCTCCCATCCCAGCCTCAGGAGTCCACCTCCTTCATCCCAGCAGACTGACATGTGGTGGCTTGCGCTGGAAGGTTGTCCTCACGGTGCAGTAGATGGCTGCCAACTGCCTGCCTTCCTGCAGAGGGAAAATCTCCACCAGCAGTCGGAACAACTTTGAGCTTGCTGGAGAAGCACAGCGGGAACCATAGGTGAAAAGCTCCGGCTCAAGGTAGTAGTGTTTCAGAGTTTGTCTGTGTAGAAGAAACAGAGCAGAAGAGCTCTGTATATAAGATTTGCAGAGAGTATATAAGGTTTTCCACTGCAGAGATCTGGAAAGAGGTGGAAGATTAATGCTCCAAGAGGAGTTATTGAAAGGTTAATAGTATTTTGTATCCTGGAAATCTGAAACAACACTACACAAGGTAAACCAGAACCAACTGTGCCTTTTTTATATAGTTCACATATTGAAGGACAAAGTCCTTGTCATGTCATTTTGATTAAAAATCTTGTTTTTCATATTTTTGATCTTTCAGTGGCTATCAGTATGCAGCGATTTCTATTCTGAGAAACACAAGCTCTCTTACTTTGCAGGCTGTTGCAATAAGAAATGAAAACATACCTGCAAATTTTCAAAATCAACTGGAAGGAAGGAACTGGAATGTTTACATTTTGCATCGCCCCAATAACACATCTTAAAGTAGTATCCATTTTCAGTAAATGCTGATTGATTAGCTGTTGTACCAAAAAAAAAAAAAAAAGACTTCTGAAATAGCAATCCCTTGTGTTATATTTGGAAGAGCTGGTGATCCAATTTCTAACTATAATGTTTAATGAAATATGAATGACTTGTGCATGTCAGGAGAGAAATTAAATAAAAGACAAAGCTCATTAACAGACCTGATCTAAAGCAGGGAAAATTTTCATTGAAAATCCTTTTTGATGAATTTCTAGTTATCTGTATTTGATGATACAACTTCAAATCTAATATAGGCTGCTCTAGCAGAATTATTCATCTATTATGAAATAACCATTCTTTTAGGAGCAATAAATTTTTCCAATTGTTTTAGCACCAGTGTTCAGAAAGGGGAGGACATAATGGAGCAATTCATGTGTTGGTAAAGTGTTTTGATCGCAAAAACCAGTGTCACAGCAAACCAGATGCTGACATCACAAGCTGAAGTGATGTCACATTGCACTGCGGCCAGACTTAGAACTTTTCAAGCTCCAAGTGTCTTTGAAATCACTGCTCTGTTCAGGAAAATATCTTCAAAAGGATTATTTACCATTATGTCTTTGACAGGCTGAATCATCCTCCCAGCTGGGGGAAATTTTTAGATCAAACAACTTCAAATACATTCAGAAAGACAGTATGTGGTATAAAATTTTAGAATAAAAATGTATAAAAGTTAACATTGTGTGTAATTTCTGTTTACATAAGAGACTTAAAATATGTGCAGGTCCCAGTGTACAGATTGTGCCTTTTGAAATTTTAGAGTAAAGTGACAATCTGATTCCTCCCCAGCCCTATGCCGAGTGCTCAGAGCACATCGTTTCGTTACATACAGGTACATGCAGTGAAGATGTGCTCAGGAGGAGACAGGCAGGATTATTCATATGACAGGTGCTGTGCTCTGAGTTTGGAGCTGTGGGTTATAACGCTCTGCTCTTCCACTGATTCACTTTGTGACCTGGGGAAAATCACTTCCTGCCTCAGTTTCTCTAGCTGTGAAAAACAACTTCACAATATCACTTTGCAAAATGCTTTGTGCATAATTGGCATATAGGAGTGGGTTATTTTTACATAGGAGATTTCAGCCTAACCCCTTCTTCTGTGCCATTTCTTTGGACCATTGGGATAAAAAGCATTACATGGATATATGTGAAGTCCTCTGTGTTTCAGGAAATAACCTAAGTCAGCGACTTAGGACCTTTTTGGCTAAGGTTTGAAGGAATGGTTAATTACAAGTCATGTAGTCACAGGTTTGTCTTGTCCGTGTTTCTGTCTAAATGGGGGCTAACTCCATGTTCATTTAAGTGAGTGGCTGAGAGCTAAAATCCTACTGTTCAGGCAAACAGCATCTGAATGGTCACATTCTCCTCTTGAATTCAGAGAGCTTGGATGTTGCCTGAACCTCCTGGGCAAAAAGCCTTGATTGACCACAGGCACGCAGAAGCTCCAGAACATGTTTAGCTTAAGTGGTGCTACTGCTTCTCAAGGTGCTTATGCTGGAGCATGTGCTCTGTTGTTTCAAGGTAAAGGCAGCACTACAGTGATGAGTCTGGGATTAAGAGCCGGTGCTCACATTTTCCTCTAGCCATACCCCCCACGAGCTTTGTTTTGCAGGCCTACTTTATAAACAAAAAGCATCCATGTCATAAATAAAACTTGTTTATTCCTTGAAGTTGCCCTACCTGAGGACTATGTTTGATGTCCAACCTTGCTTTCACTCCTGGCTGGGCAGAGCTACAAGCACAGAAAGAAGAAGTGGAGATGGAGATGGAGTGGAGATAGAAGGATATACATAGCAGTCAATACAGATCCTTGAAAGTAGTTAAGAGAATTCACAGTTTGGCTTGCATCATCATCCAAGTCCGAGTCACATAAAGGAACATTTTTTTGGTTATACTCGCATACACTTCTTCTCAAGAATTAAAGTTTTATTTTTATCTCTTTTCTTGTTTTAGATTACAAGACTTCCAAAATAATATTAATAAAACCAATAAAAGCCACATCATACTAACTGTTTACAAAGCTATTTATACTGATATCAGTATAGTCATTGACTGAGATAACTCCTATATTGACAAGTCCTTAAAAATATAGAAAGTTCAGCATTTCTTTGTCTTCACGGAAAATAACTACCTAGAATATGAAAGAGAAAAATGTTTCCCTTTCATTTTTATAAACCCCACTTTAACCTTTTGGGAAACTGTAAAGTTAAACGAAATCAGCAGAATTAAGATTGCCAGAGTCTTTGCATTAAGTATCCAGCTGCCTGCCTAATAAGTAACACAGTTGTATAGTTCACCACAGGTATACTAATGCTTTTCAGACTATACAAACCCTTCTTTTTTTGCTAATTCTGCTGTTGAAATGAAGGCACTTTGGGGAGCATTATAGCACTAGTTTATCAGTTAAGGCAAGACACTTGGGGTGAGGACAGAAAGAAAGCTTCTCAATCTTGTAAGGCAAAGCTGGGCTGAGTTCCCAGCTGGGTTTTATCCAGCTGGCATCATGCTACAGCAGCCTAAATAGAAAAGAGGTCATTCAGATTTATTGAAGGATACAGTGAGGACCAGAGGTTCACACTTCACAGCTGGCATGCTTTACAAAAGGCCAAAGGTGTCAAATGAATAGGATTCACAACATCAAGAAAACATAAGCAGCTCATAGACCTATATGGAATGGAAAAAAGGGTCAATTGACAATTGGCAATGGGGAAATAATTTAAAATAAACCTTAGAAAACAGGAGATGCAGTTAAGTTTTGTCAGATTAGCAACTTTTGTGATGTCCATTTACTTCTCTAACAAGGAAAAATGTTGAAATGCATGGATATCCGATAAATTCCCTAATATATATTAGGAAATATTTGAACGGTTAAGTCTTTAAATTCATCAACTACTATAAAGTCACAGTGAAAAAAAAAAAAAAAAAAGGGTAGTGGTAGAGCTTTCCACAACAAATAAATTAAATGTCACAGAATTGACTTTGCCATATTTTTCCTGTAGATCCTACCGACATCACTGCTTTCTGTGTGCAGCTAATATACCTGTGAAATAAATAAATATATATATATAACAATTAGCAAGTATAATTCCAGCATCACTGTAAAAAGCGTTTGTGTTCTTAAAATTCATCTTCTTGCTTAGGGTTTCCTGCAAATAGTACTTAAAGCCATGTGATGAGAACGTAGCAACACTGCATGCCCAAAATGGAGCATGACGTAAAATATGGTAAATAATAGGACTCATGGAAATAGGTGCAGGAAGTAGAAACAATCACAAACAGAAGAACACAATTTTATGCACCCAAATCAGAGGTACTGGATGATCTCCATTTCATTACTGAAAGAACTAAGAGTGCAGGTAACTACCACCCTAGAGAATATTATGTCCTTGGAGAACAGCATAAGGTGCATCTGAATTCAGGAAAGAGAGTAAAAATGATCCACAGATAACAGACCTGTTAATCTGAGCATATTATGTCCTTGGAGAACAGCATAAGAACAGCATAATTGATATTATGAAGAGCTCTATGAATTAATTTTAAACGGAAGGATAATAAAATATGAGTAAGAACACGGAAATGGGATAAAATATGGTATAAGGTTGAAAAAAGTAGATTGTGCCATATTAACCTGGTCTCGTTTTGTTAAGTTATTAGGTTTCTAAATAAAGAAAGAAAATATGATAAAGCTAATTTATTGGGACCAAGGTAAAGCATTCGGTGAGGAACTGCATGATAAAATGCTGTGTAAACTGGAGAAGACAGAGTTCACTAGAAAACTTGAACTTGGCAAAAGCTAGTTAAAATGGAGTCAGCAGCATGTGATGCATAAAAAAGAGAGTTATCAAGCTGGAGGGAGGTTAGTAGAAAGTTAATCTTGGCATTAATCTTAAGGTCTTTCACCAAAAATTTTACTCTTGGCTAATTGTATTTGGCTACCTATTTAATACTGGTCAAAGTAACTTCAGCATGAAGAATAAGGGGGAAATGTCTTGACCTGATGGAAAAACAGAAGTGAAACTTCATCCAAGGCAAACTCAAATAGTGATTAAGTTATTGGCAAGATTTCTCTAAAGAGGTAGGATCTCATTCCATGAAAGGCTCAAGGAGCAAGAATTTTTTTCATATATTAATAAATCAGTAAATAAATAAGTATATAGCAGTCTATCACATATATCATGTCAGCCATTGTCATACCAGTGTGCTATGCTTGTGGAACAGTGTTGTGTACCAAAACCAGTATTTCCAATGAATATCTGCAGCATTACTGCATGAATCATGGCTCTGTTGAGGTCCTGCATACAGCACCTTGCACAGTTCTGCTTTTTCTTGTTGAGGGAGGCTATGGTCAAACTGGAAGGGGTGGCAGTGTGGGCTACCAGAGGTCAAGAAATGGAAAAGTTATTCTCTAAGAGCACTGATGGTGTGGCTGAAGCAGGGTCAGTGTCTCACCCCAAAATATATGCAAACATATCACTGGATAGTGTGCTATTTCACAGTGCCCATCATTTCCTAGCCCAGGCTCTACGCTCTAAAGCACCTTCTTTTTTGCTTGCTTCAGGCACTGTTTCAGTGACTGCATGTGGCAGGGAAAGGCAATGGATAAGCAGATGCCTGTCAAGGGATACAAAAAATGGACCTGAATTGTGAGCCCCAGTCAAATGGTTGCGAATGTCTGGAAGAATCACCATTAAACTGAACTTTTTCTTAACGTGCCCCATGTATCAACTGCATCATACCCAAAATGTGTCCCAAATAACACCCCCCCCCAAAAAAAAAAAAAAAAAAAAGCTTCTACCCAGACAGGGAAAGAAGTCAAGAACAGCAGTGATAATGCAATGGATTTGGCACACAGCAATGCCCTTGAAGCACGTGAACGCAATCAGTCTCTCGCACCCTTGCTTTGTTAAGGATCACTAGTTGATTAACTGGATCCCTTGCTGGATGCTAGGAGCTCGGGGTGGAATTTGAAATGTTTGTGTAATAATTGAAAAAGGCAGTTGAGCTTAACGTGCTGGAAATGTAGCTCAGGCTTAAATCCGGCTTGCCCGTGTCTTCTCATATCTACATGAAATACAAATAATAAAAAAGATACATATAGATGGTTATATATCTTAGTTGATACATTGCGTATTTGAGATTTACTTGTTAAACGTTATAGATAGCGCAGCTCCTCTGAGCAAGTTGTTCTCCAGCTGGAATGATGGTGTCTCATCCTCTCTTCCCCCAAGACTATTCCTCTGTTTGCTGTGAAAGTGCAGCAAATTCACACCTTTCTGTGAGTGCTGGGGTGCTGACAGGTCTTGCAGCTTAGCTATACGGCGCTATCATGTTGGCATATGAAATCTCTTTCACATGCTGATTCTTGAAAGCAGAAGTAAGTACAGACATACGCAGATAAGAGAAGACTTTGCTGAGCAGACTGATTTAGTGGTAGAGACAATCTATTGTTTTTCATACCTTTAGATAATTAGAATAGGCTGGCTGGGCAAACAGCCAAGACAGGGTTTACATAGACAATGGATTCCTCCTAAGTTTGCCCTTTGTAAACATCAAGTTTTGTTGGAAAATTAGATTTGTCAGCCTTTTGAAGCCTGTCTGGGAGGTGAAGGAGAAACTTCACATTGGGCAAGAGGAGTAGAGGTCCTCAAGAATGTACCAGGGCTGTATGGCTGTATCCTGGGTTCAGTATTTTAATTTTAGATGCATGTAGGAGCCTTTCTGTGTATATCTTCAGCTGGTGCCACTTTCTCTGTGGCTGGCTGGAAATATCTCAGAGAGAGAAGAGGAGCCCGCGTCAGTGCAGATTTTGGTGAGTGCTCCAGCTGGAATAAAAAAAAAGTGGGATCTCTTCCAGCCCCGACCAGTTCAGTTTGTGTGACAGAGGAGCTGCCTCAGCTAGCACTGCCACTCTGGGGAAATGGCTGTTCGTATACATTTGAAAACTCACCAGTCATTGTGTTGCTCTTATTTCTGGGGTGTTTAAAAGCTGCCTATGAACAACTTCTGAGCAGCCTCAGAGAGGCAGCTAATTTCCAGCCAATTGAACAGTTTAATTGGTACTAGACAGTGATGGGGCAGATGGGGGTGTAGAAAAGAGACCTGAGTTAAGCGCATCAAGGACCTCTATTGTATGACACGTGTCTTGCATAGTGATTCGCAGACCTTTTCAGTAGTGACTTTACTTAACAATATCTATTAACTTCAATATTCATGTTAGGGTTATATCTTATAAAATGCAAATAGGTATGCTGACAGTTCTGGACTGGGGATAGATAGTTCTTTTCTTTATGTTCTTGTACCTCTAATGTAAATCCAGATTAGACTCTTTCTGAAATATGTCTCTCTTTTTTTTGTATGTGTTCCACTTTTTGCATTACTAGAACCACCCATATAAATGATTTATAATGTAACCATAGTCTGAAATAGAATTTTATGCTTGGGACTATAATCTCAGAAGACTACACTGTCTTATTATAGTGGGATCCTCTGTGTTTTATTTGCAACTACTATTTCTAAAATATTGCTGTACCTATACCTTGCATAAACAGTTGCTGCAAATCCATAACTATTCTGTGCAAGTGAACACTTAGAAACTATGAGAAAAATGTGTACACTTTCTTCACATCTTCAAAATACAACAAAGAAGAGAAGGGAGAATCTATAACTAACGACTCATATAAAGATTTTAACAGTACCTGAAAGGATAAAAGGACACAGTTTTCTGTCTAGCACAGTTCCTATGGTTTAAGTACTTTGTTTTGCTGTCTTGTCACAAGCTTCAATTCAATCTGAGCCAAGATTTTAGCTGAAAAAGGAGGTTATATATGTCTCTGCATAAAAAAAAAAACAGTGTGAAATTAGTGGTTTCAAGTGCTTTAAATATGAAACCTTCAAGAAAATCAATAGTCTGTTGTGGGTATGGTATAAGTACTCAGACATGATTTAAAGTTTACTCGGAGCTAGAAGAAAATATTAGGAGTCTTTAGGGTAACCTAGTAAATACCTGGCTTAACAGTGAGTGCATTTTTTTTTCCGAAAAGCAAAGACATACAGCTAAGTTTCAGTCCCTGTTACACAATACATGCAGCTTTATAGATCTCGAGCTCTTCAATTACAATATTTTAAGATCTTTTAATCACATGCTCTTACCTGTAATTGTTAGGGGGAAATACAGAGTCTGACACCAGTACTCCTCTAGTGACCTGTCAACCCACATATGCCTTGAAAGCCCTTTAAACCGCCCTCTTGTGGCCAGTAGTTCACTGGGGTTTTTGGGGTATTTTTCTGAACAGGAGGCAGTCCCCATCCTTTATCCAGCCTCTGTGGTAGTGCTCTCTGATGTCTCATAAATCCCTTCTCTCATCAAAACAAATCAAAACAAATCAAAACAAAACAAAAGGAGAGGGAGAAAGAACAGAAAGAGAACCAGCTCTGGGCTGAATCTCAGAATCACACAGAATCACAGAAATATTATGTTTGGAAAAGACCTTCAAGATCATCAAGTTCAACCAATAAGACAGAAGACAAAAGTGCAAAATTTGTTGCATTGTGATATGGGAATCCCACAGCTGTTTAGATCTTTATTCCAGCAATTACTTGCCTTGCTTACAAACTAACTGTAGAGGTGCTTTGTAGTGGTGGCTTCAGACTGATATCTTGCTCACGTGTCTAGCTAATTCTAGTTATTCTGACGTATTTCTAACAAGTTCTGGATCAGTCTGTGTTCATCTTACTTGCTGTCTCTTCCCACTGAGCATCAGTGGCACTACTGCTGCCTTCTCTTCAAGATGAACATCCTTCCCACTACTCAACAGCTTTACCTGTTATTTCAGCAGCACATTTCCAAATCTCATAACAATATTTTCAGATGTCATCACTCAGATGTCTTTTTTTTTTTTCAAATCTGTCCTGAGAATATATTGTTATTCTGCCTTGATTAGGATCTACTTGCTTTGATATATATGATTATTCCATAATATACTTGAGGACACAGTCCTAACGGGAGAAACTCAAGTGCAATCATACATATTCTCTGCGCATAGCACACAATATCTGTAGAGGAAGAACTTACATACATACAATATAGGAGACAATTTTCTCCTTACTTTTATGTGTTCAGAGTTGGTCTAGACACAGAAGCTTCTTCATTCTGTGTGCAGGACTCTGATCCCAGCTGGAACACTGCTAGAGGTATCTGCTATTGTAATAAAACATGTATTTCTAATCAATTAGAACTTCATTATGTTGAAAGAGTCACCAGGTGGGGGACAGGACGTGATTATTTTGCCAGCTTTTAGCTGTGAGGGATGCATTTTTTCTAGGACCCAGTTTTATTTTATTAAGGACTTCACTGCAACATAATTTGATTGATTTCCTGAATCATTCTAGTTTCACATTAGTGCTCTTAAAAATGGTCTGCTTTTCAAGCACTGTACTTAGAGAATGGATTGCTAAGTAAACAGGCAACATCTGATACATTCGGCATATCCTTTTGGAAAAATCCTTCTTGAATGGCAGAAATCCTGTATTTATCTTATAATCATGGGACCAAGCAGAAGAGCCTCCCTTTGTGCTCCTCCTTCTTTGCAACAAACCTTTATTGTTTAATTTGGTTCTTATAGCCTCAGCATTTTGAGGAGAAGTCCCTCTGACTTTCTGCACAATCCCTGCGACTGGCATCTTTGCAAAACGCCTTCTGCTCTCAGAATTCAGCAAGTCTAGAATAGTTTTGGAATTGCTAAATAAGAGCAGGTGATTAAAATGCTGTGTGCGTAGAGGTGCAGGTGAAACTCCAGACTCTGGGAATTCGCAATGAAGAGAGCAGCCTCCCTCTTTCTTTGCTCATCCCTTGCTAGTATTCCGCTCTTTCATTTGTCTTTCTTTCCTGCTTTCAACTCCCATCTCTTTCCTTTCTCACTTCTTACACAGAATTTTATTTTGAAGGTAAATATTATAACAGCTGAATAAAGAATCAGCCCACTGGGGCCTTTGCACTTAACAGCATGGCTGTAGCATCACAGGGAGCCTTGTCAGACTCTGTGGAATAAAAGACACGCAATTACCATATCCTCAGTACTGACGCTGCAACATGATAAAAAAATATAGAATATATGGAAAAGAAAGAGAAGGAAATGGACACTTTCTGTTTTTACTTTGTGTTTGAGCAAGTAAAGGATGCTTCACGGGGAGTAACATTTCTCCACCCAGCACCATGCTCTGTTTCTAGCAGCTGGAGCTCACAGGATTAGCAGGCAGAACTCCTCACTCCCCTAAAGGGAGGGGTGGGAGGGCAGGGAGATCAGGCTTGGTAATTCTGGTCCTTCTTCCAGGGTCCAGGTCCGACAGCTCGCTCCCACAGAGTGTGTTCCCAGGTAAATCCTGGATGTCACCTCTGGCTCCAGCAGGAGCCTTGGAATACTTGCAGCCCTTGGGAATGACCCATCATTTCCTCACCCGGCCAGCACCTCTTTTCCCTTCCTCACTGTCACCCACTATGTAGTCACATTCATCTCCAGCTCAAAAGGATTTCCAGATCAGTTTTCTCTTCATTTTCTTCGCTCCCTTTTTGATATTGCTTTCTCCTATCCATTTATCTGTTGCTTGTTCCCAGACTGTACCCTACTTAGCAAGACACTTTCTGGCTCGGTGCTCCATAGATCAGTGCTTGTTCTCCATTTCCCTGCACACTCTGATGCTCATTTTTGTTAGGATATTTTATGCCGCTCTGGCCATGTACTACAGTTTTAAAGTGGGAGTAAGTGGAATTGATGCAGGAAAAGTTTTTCAAAAGCACAATGTTAGCCAGATATCTGACTCTTGATCACTCTTAATAACAACCAGGTGCCTGATTGGTGTTTATTCCTTTGAACATCTCCCCCACACTTTTTATATTGTAAAATTCCTTCAAAAGTAATAGAAGTAAAAAGAATTTTCTTGCACTTCCCAGGATAAACTTCCTCTAGAGCTACCTCATATATGCTCTGCTCTGCTTTTGTTACCTTTCTTCCTTGAGAGCAAATCCAGAAGTCGGTTGAATTGTTAGATATGTACCCTAGTAAGAAAAATTCAAACTTAATCAAGATTTTTATGTTTGAAGCAAAGAGATGTTCATCTGAGTGGAGGCTAGTGTGTGATTTACGTCCTTTTTCCAATTTCAATCAGTAAACTTTACATGATTCACCATTTCAAGATAGAATGAGCAGGATCCATCTATAACAGTGATTGCATATCCATGCTATCATGTGTCCTCCTCTAATGAAGGATGACAGAAGTATCAGTGAGAGTCTTCTAAATGAAGAACAAATTAATGAACATATCACAGAATAACACAATCACAGAAGGGTTAAGACTGGAAGGGACCCCTGGAGATCATCTAGTCCACCATCCATGTCCAAGCAGAGTCACCTAAAGCAGGCTGTCCAGGGTGGTTTCCGAATGGCTTTTGGATATCTCCAAGGAAGGAGACTCCACAGCCATTCTGGGCAACCTGTTACAGTGCTCAGTACCCCTCACAGTAGAGAAGATTTTCATCACGGTCAGACAGTACTTCCTATGTTTCAGTTTGTGCCCTTTGCCTCTTGACCTATCCCTGGGCACTTCTGGGAAGAGTCTGCATCTCCTCTTTAGACAGCCCTTTCAGATATACACATTGAAAAGATTCCTCCTCGATCTTCTCTTCTCCAGGCTGAACAATCTGAACTCTTTCAGCCTTTCCTCATAGGAGAGATGGTCAAATCTCTTTTGACAGTCATCTGAGTCATCTTAGTAGTATTTTGATGGACTTGATCCAGACTTCAGCCTATTTATATATATATATATTTAATTTAATTTAATTTCCCATACCCACCTGCAGCAGTTACCTTTTTTGAATACTCTGTGCCATCTCAACTTCTGCTTGTCATAATACTGCATGTGTTAGAGAAAGGTGATTTTACAGGAAGATCAAGCAGTCAGAGAAACAAAGAGTAGAAAATATGGAGAAGGTTCTCTCATTTGAATGCAGAGACTTCTCTGGAAACTTCTATGGGAAATCAGAAGGATACAAAAAATGCTTTCTCTTTTGGTAGAGAAATTGTCTCACCTATTGTCCCAGAAATTTTGCTGCCACCATATAATTCAAATCCGAAGCTCAGTCTGAAGTCTGGATAAGAAACCCTTATCATAGGGCTATAGAAATTGAATGAGATGGTAATGGTTGCTTGGCCTGGAGATGCAGCAAAAAACATGTGATAACAGATTAACTACAATGACACAAACCAACGTTTCTCTCTTTAACATGCAAGTGCAAGTCTTAGGCTTCACTTATTCTCTGCAGCTTTGATGTGGAAGCTCCTTCCCCTTCATATACAGAGTTCCCCCAAATGGAGCACAGAAGTGTGGTGTCTTTTCCTTAACTGAGAGCCATGTTAAAGATTTTTCGTATTGGCCTCTAAATAAGAGATCTCAAACGTAGTAAGTTTGGGAGTCATTAGAATGTCCTGGGAACAAACCAGAAATGACAAGGAACAGGTCACAAAAATCTGAGTTGGAGCTTAGCAACTAGTGCTAGAGCATTCTTTATCCCTTAAAGACTGAGTACGGAGCAGGGAAAAGATTCAGTAACATACACTCACCAATGGGCTGAAAAACAGAAGAAAACAAAACAAAACAAAATAATACAAAACAACAACAACAACAACAACAGGAAATAAAAGGTTTCCATTAAAGGAGTCTTCGCTCAACACTGTTTCTATCCTGGTGCTTAGGATATTTTAAAATCCTACTTTATCTGTCAATTCCTTTACATTTATGAAAAAGATTAAAATGTTTCTGAAAAGCCACATTACAATTAAGGCAACACAGTTAATCTGTATTTGCCCAGATCCTCATTTGCACTGAGATTCCTTTAAGACCTCTTTGTGTGGGCAGAGTGTTGCAAAGTGCAATTACATTTCATTAACACTCACCTTAAAGCCCCTTACCAGAGTAGTAGAAAGACATTACTGTGAAAATAAGAATGTAGTCCAAGTACTCAATGCTCTCAATTCCTGTTAACATTATGGCCAATTCCCCCTACTTTGTCAATTTAAGAAGACAACAAATACTCTTTACCCGCTTCTTAAGGCTTCTTTTTAGGAGGAAAGTGATATCAAAGCTATTAGTGTAAATGAAAATCAGGCCAAACATCCAGATGTTTGGTTTCTCATTTCTGAATTAATCAGAGGAGGATGGCAATAAAGCGGCTTTTCAATTAAATCAGTTCCAGTAGACTGACTGTGTGCATGTACAAGGGTGTGAGTGGGGCCTGAGCTTCCAGGAGCTCCATTCTCTTAATCCTGAGGGATCCTGATTACCATGGCCAAGAAAGGGATGAGGGCAAGGGTCAGTCAAAAAGGGCTAATTGAAGAAGTTTCCAGAAAAGCTGCATTTTGTTTTGTTTTGTTTTTGGAGGGGGGGGAAGGAAATCACATTCTGTCCATTCAAATTGCTAATTATCAAAGCAAGTCCCCCAATTCCCTGACATCTGGTGTAAGCAAAAAAGTAAAACAACCCTAAGATACTGAAAGAGGTCTTCCTTTATGAGTGAATGTTGCCATTCAGAAATATTAAATCTCCCTGTGGGTAGAACTAACTCTACTTAAATATTCTTGACAGATGTTTATCCAACCTGTTCTTCAAGGACCAGTGGACACTGCACAGGTTCCCCAGACAATCTTTTTTATTTTATCAGTTCATTATTTTTTCTTTTAAGATGTTTAATTTGGCTCTCTCTTGCTGCAAAAATCTTTACTTGTGTCTTATCTATGATGGAAAACAGATTATTGTTTTCCTCTCTGTGCCTGAATTTTAGCATGTTTACCCTCAGTCTGCTCTTTTCTGCAGAAGTACTTACTGCACCACCCTGAACTCTCTCCATCCATTTTACACCTTTCTCTAAACATGGTAACACAGATTGTCATAGGTCTTATCCATGCCCAGGAGAGAAGCAGAGAGAATCCCACTGTCTTTACTGTTTTAGTTTGACATTGAACTGCATACCTTCGAGGCACTGTAGTTTTTCAGCACCTACTCTACATAGTTTGGTATCCTCAGCTAGAATACACATCTGATGTTGTCCACTATGTGCCTAAATTCAGTTTTAATCTCTTTTTTTTTTTAATTAAAACAACAACAACAAAAAAGAAAAACAAGCAGGCCAAAATCTCCTTCACTTTTCTTATTTAACATCTGTCATACACGACATCATCTTCCAGCCAGGAGTCACAGATATCTTTCAGTGAAAGAGAAGTGAGGAGGAGACTTCATTATGGCTTCTCATTTGCATTCATTCAATGGAAGACTTTCATATTAAGGATTACCTTTGTTGTGCTTAACTAGAGATGGTCTTGCTTAAAAAGGGGCCTCCATCTTCCGATGCATTTGCAGTTCAAGGCGCTCTGTTTATGACTACCCCCAAACATCCTAATACTGTATCATTTGAACCTTGCCACTGTCTTCAGTCCAAGCAGAAGCCGATTCATAGCAAATGAACCTACTTCGGTATGTATAGCTGCATGCAGTGCTTCCCTTACTCTAACAATTTACAGCTGATTAAATAAAAAGGATCTTGGAGCTGAGCAAGAGCAAGGGGCTTATAGACAATGCCTCTAGCTGCTTTGCGTTGGATCAGTTCTTTGTTAAATAATCAAGCCTTATAATCTTGATCCTCTGATAATTATTTATAAATGTGATCTGTTGATATTGAGTATTTGAACATTGCTCTTTGAAATGCTGGCTATGACACTGCTGCTTGGTGAGCCAGAATTATCAAAATGTATCTGTAAGCTGAAACCCCAAATGCATTCCCAAGTTTGGGGAGACAAAAGGGCCTTAGCTGATTCACATCTGTACTTTTTATATACACATCCTCTTCTTCCTACGTAAGTGGGGAAACAAGGCCCTTTTAAAATTGTATTAAGGGATGTGGTGATGTTGGAGTTGCTTTTTTCAAGTGACTCATAAGAGAGAGTTGTTTGTTACATACAGTAATTAAAGACCCCTGGAGTGTTTCATAAGAGCTAAGGTGCAAACACAAGAATCTGGAGAATCAGGTACAGGGAATTAAATTTGGGTTGCTGAAACACTCACTTCATCAGTGGTTGTCCTGCGCTGTTGTGAAGTGTTGCTGAGAGTTGTTAAGCAGTCATCATGTCCCACTCCAAAGACATTGGTGAATAAAATCTACTGATCTCTATCCATTTTTTGTATGTTTCATCAAAGAGGATTTTCAGTGCCCATGGAAGATAATAATTCAATTCCTCCGTAAACATTGGCATTCTGATGAGTACTATTGTTTCAAATAAGAACAAAAGCTGAACCGTATAGCTTGCTTTTGAAAAAACAGAAGAGGTAGAGGACAGTAATCTGCCCATCTCAAATTAGTCAAAGGTCTGTGTTCTTTGTCATTGGGAAATTTAGACTCAAAGTTCCACTTAATCTTAAATAGAGGCTCAAATCTGTGTCTGAATTTCTCCAGGTGCATGTGCCTTCATGATTTTGTTCTCCTTGTTTTGAACCCAAATTCCACTCTAGTCCTGAGAATGTCAAAGCTGATGATTTCTGTGATGGAGTGGTCTCTTTTTGCTATTCATCTCAGGTTCCCTTTAGAGTCTATGGGAGAAAGGCAATAGCTGTGATTTATCTGACCTATTTTAGGCTTCTTTTTAGAGCAAGATGAATCGTATCCTAAAACTGCCTGCTTCTCTCTATTGGCTAAAAAGTACCCCAGAGTCAGTAACTAAGATGTGTATATCCATCTGAATCCTACTCTGGCTCTTTTTAGCCCTATAGGTGAGAATAATGCAAAAGCACTGATAAAGGACCCTTAATCTGGCTAGAACTGTGGACCTGAACTCTAACCTATGTGATGGATTTGGATAATGTTCTCATTTGAAGACTCCTCTGGACATTGTGGTGTGCGTTATTTCTCCGTACATTGGGATACTTTGGAGAGATTCATATCTGTAATGAGAATATTGTATTTTCTTGGAGAATAAATCCATTTTAAAAGGATAAATGTCAGAAGATCCAGATGAAACTTGTAAGAAAAAAGGCCTGTATTTGTACTGACAAATATAGTAAATCAGTCTTTAGGATGCTCACAGGCTTAAGGTCAGCAAAGAACTGAGCATGGTGTATCTATCTCATGTGTCCTCAGAATACAGATGGATATATTCTGAATTATTTGCTACCTGCCTTCCTTGGACTGAATTATCAAGGTTGCCTTTGAACCTCTGTCTTGCTTTGTCAGTTCCTTCATAATGAGTGGTTGCCTCCCTAAAAGAATAGAACTAGTGAGATCACAGTAAAGCTATTTCTCCTTGTATTTTGCCAAACTCTCCCAGCCCTCTGACAGAAATCTTATCAGGAAAGAGAAGAATAAAAATTAGAGAGAGTTGGATGTTTACAAAGCTCTGATGTCTCCTGCTGCCAATCCCTTTAACCTTCCCAAGACAAAATTATTTAAAGGATTAAAAACAGTCTAGAGAGTGCCCTTCTGTTCCTCTGTATACTAATAATTTTATTGCCATGACAGCTATGTTTCCCATAGGCACTTTGAGTGTGCCTGCTGCTCCTCAAGAAATACTTTGTTAATATCCTATCTCAGGCTCTCCAGCTACCACAGAGATTCCAAACATAAATCAGCAGAAACACCTGAAGTAGCAAATTCTTTGGGTTTATGGACATCACTTGTTATAAATTACATTTCTTCCTGAAAAGGCTTGATCGTGGTGGCCCATCATGACTGCTAAAGTTCTTTTTTCATTTGAGAAAACTTAGTATTGTCCTCTATGTTTGCACTCTTGTGAATCTTGCTGTAAAGCCTGGTGAGATGAGGCTCCTGCATGAGAGGTAGAAGGATTTAGGTTCTTGATTTCTTGACATCATGTTCTTGTGTTCTCTTTTCCTTCTACTAGGAAAAATGAGCAATACTTTGCTGTACTGCATGTATTATTGTCTTTTTATCTGTCCAGCATGCTCACACAGTCATAGAAATCAGAGACTAAATTTCTATTGCCTTTAATATTGGGTAGGAAAGCAGCTAATAAGTTTCCTCAGCCTTAAAAGGAGTTTATTCTCCAAGGTGTAACAAGAGGCAGCAAATGGATACAGGGCCAGGAAGGGAGAGAACAAGCTAGCGCTGTACGAGACAGTTGTGAAAGCAAAATAATTGCCTTTTAAATTCTTTTATTTATATCTCTGCAGAGCCTAAAGTGCCCCAGTCAAAACTAGGAATGCCCGGTGTTGTAAGCTGCAAATACTAACAAAAGTAGACTGTTCCTATTGCAAACATCTCTTAGTCTGAAAAGTCAAAGCAAACACAAAGTAGGGAATGAAAGAAATGTGACATGGGAATTGAAATGACTTTCCCAATAACACACATCTTGTTAGGGATTTGTAAAGCTGCCAGGCCCCAACTTCTAAATAAATTCATGTCTCTATCGCCCAAACAGAAATAAGACTTTTGATCAGAAACTGACTATGATGGTCAATGTTTTACTTCAGTAATGCAGAGTGGGAGTGAGAATCTAGCCTCCTCCCTTTTGATAAATATCTCACATTACCTCTAAAAAAATTTATTATTATTATTATTATTATTATGTCCTGAGCTCCCGTTTTTGCACTCAAGTCAGAAACTTAATTTTACTTTCACACCTCAGGTGCTTGGCACCTTGCAGTCAGTTCACACTCCACCTGTAATTAGATTATTATTATTAAAAAATACCCAGCAGCTAACAAGGCAATTGATATCAGTCAGATTAACCCTTCAGCTATGGAGATCAGAGACTAGGAGGAAGTGAATAGAGCAAATCTGCTTGTCCACCTCTCCCCATTTTTTCCCTCATGAAAGAATAGGCATTCTTTCTCATTAGAACTGCTGATGTATTTCTCTTGAAATAAAATCCAGATAACTCAGCAAAAACAATAATACCATAAAACAGGAGTTGATTTATTCAATGATAAGTTGATAGTTCATTTCTATGTACTTATTTATTTATTTATTTATTTTGGTACCGAATAGATATTTAAATATTGCCACATGGTGGTCTATAGCAGTGATACGTTGTTCTCAAAAGCTGTTCCCTGTTACATCTGGGGAGAGTATGAGAAAGAGACTTGGCATGGGAACACCAGGAGGTGAGGTTTAGAGCAAAGTGCAGAGGAGTGGTATTTTATGGGCCCTAAGAGCTGCTCCTGGGCTGCTCCATTTACTGGTGGGAGAAGCCTCTCATCCAATACTGCAAGAGGTCGTGAAAACCTGGACTTGTGGAGCTGAGAAGTTAATCCACAGGTCAGAGAGATGATGGAGGTCACCAGAAGGCATTCATCCTTTGGGAAGGGAAGGCAGTGTGGCACTGGGAAGGGCTGGCAGTGGCACCACTCAGAAAGCTGCAGCCGGCCAGCGGTGTCAGTGTCAAAAAGACGCTCATGAGAACCGGAGAAACTGCCACTGGGCAAGAACAACGGAAGGGGACAGGCAGCACAGGAGAGCCCAGGTGGAAAGACGAGGCTCTTATCTGAAGAAGGTTTAGAAATTCATACATCTGGCACAGTTCAAGCAAAATCCCAGTGCCTGAGAGATAAGGAAGTTTGGAAGACTTGAAAGTATACAGAAAACCTGGGGATTACATAGTTGAAAACAATGAAGTGATTTTGGATGTTAAAACTCACTTTCAAAGCAACATAGGCACTTTTATTTAGGGTCTTTTTAAAATATTCCCCTAACTCATTATAGGCACAGCAAGCAATTACAGTATCCCTTGGCGCTCCTGAATCTCGGTGTTCCTGAATAAAGACTTGTTTCCTCTGCAGTTAAACAGAATTTAAGACAACATAGTCTGGTGATGCAAAGTCAGTTTGTTACAGCTCAACAGGAATTGTCATAAATGAGTTTTCTTGTTTCTATGGAAAACTAGGTTTCTCAACAGGACATTTGGATGGAAAAAAATAAATTTGGCGTTTGAGATATTGAGGAATAATTCAACTGGCTGTTTTAAAACAAAATGTTTCAAATAGAAACCATTAGGAATATTCTAGTGTGTATGAAGGTCTAATACTTCAAATAACAATATTTACTTCGGAAAAAAAAAGCCTAATGTAGGAATTTTCTGTGATCTGTGAATTCTATTTTTAAATCAGAAAAATTCCCATTTTCCTTGTGTATATGATTTTAATCTATGCCATGCAATGCATATTCACGCAAAACTCCCTGCTGATTTCATACATAAGAACATTGAAACTGGCTGGCATCACTGATATAATTTGAAAGAAGATTTTCACTCAGCATGTAGAAATACTCTTTCTAAATTCAGGCAGCCATACACTGACACTAACACTTAAAGTAACACGCCGTTTATCCTCTTCTGGATAACACCTAATAGTCTCCTGTGATAAATTTATTGTACTTTTATCCACCCTTGCTTCTGTGTATGCTAAGCACTATCTGGAGCAAAGGAGCAATGTATCAGAATTAAATAAATCATTTTTCTTTATTCAGATGATATTGGCCTATTGCTACTTGAAGAAAATAGTTGATGTCCCTTTTTATTTAAAATGCGAATATGGGATATATGGCAGGATGCTAAACTGCTTCAAGTAACCGGAGCCTCAATATTGTATTAACTGTAAAATTTCATTTCAAAGTCCAAATACTGTATTGTTTCATTTAAGCAAAATTTTGTTATCAGGATGCTAGCAAGGAATAGCAGTTTTGTAAGCCATTCTGCACCAGTCAATTACATATAGCAGCTTTGACACAGATGATGACATAGATTGGAGAGTGGGAGTTCATGTTTCTGTTAAAGGTTTAAAAGGGTTCACTAGTCCAACTTGGTCTTTCTTTGAAAACTTCTGAATTATAGAACAAACTCAGAAGAGAGATCAGTTATTAATAACTGCCTTGAAAAATTAAAACAAAAGTGTGAAATGATAACCGTACTGCTAGCTGTAAAGAAATCCTTCAGATGCAACTTACTGGCTGATACAGTTAAGGCTTTTTTTTTTTTTTTAAAGTCCCTTGATAATTAACATCTATCCTTCAAAACCTCTGCTCCTGGTCTCATGGGATTGCAGAAGATTCATAGCCTTCATTGATAAAAAGCAGATCTCTAGCCTTGCGTTTGGGAACTGGAAGAGTTGGAAACTACAAAAAGTAACATATCAATCACCAGAAGGCAAAAGAGAAGATGTAATCATCTTTTATTTACATCCTACTATATAGCATTTTATACATTTTGAAATAACATTATTTTTAAATCTCATCAAGATCTCACAGTGTCAAAAATCTAGAATGGCAAATGGCTTTTGAAAGGCTAGAAGACAGTGTGGTCTGTAACAGGAATGTTTAAAATGGGAATGGGCAGATGTGCTAGCTATGTATCCTCTATACATGACTGGTATATTACCGTAAA
>NW_010582633.1:850719-895921 GCF_000705375.1 Tinamus guttatus | reverse complement strand
CTAAATTTTGACAGGAGTTTGGGGTCCTCCTTTCAAATGCTTCTAGTGGTTGTAAAGGCTGTATTTAGTAATAAGATTTTTTTTCTGTTGAAAACTAACTTTTATAAGTCATTTTTTTTCCTTTTTTTTCTAGTTGAATGTTCTGTACTAGCAAGTCTTGAAGGAGTACAGCTAAAATGTAGTGATTACGTTCACTCTTCAATTTTTCAGATCCATATCCCAACACAGCGAAGGAGTTTTCTGTGTGTGCTTATCCTATAATGTAGCAGCTCTTGGCACAGCTTCTGCCAACAGTATACTTCACACCCAGAAAATTCAGTCTCCTGGCACCAAGCTGTTAATAACTATATCTGTTATATAAACTATGTAGAGGCGGGTGCTTTCATCAATCTGTAAACAAAACTGCCTCAGCTGTGGTTTGTTTGAACTGACTGCCATTTTTCTGTGCATGACATACACACACCTTAGACTCTAAATATTAAATAATAAAATAGAAATAATTAAAACACTTACCGATATGCTTAAAAATGAAAAATGAGTTGAGATAGTCATGTAATGTGAAAAGGCACTGGTTTTCAGCAAAGTACTTATATTAATTTTAGTAAATTGAGAATTCAAAATTCAAGACCTATTTCATAATTGGAATATGGTGTTTTTTAAAAGTGAATGCTGGAAAGTAAATTATTCTCTTAACAGAGTCTAACTCACTGGTGACTCTGGACGGAGTAAATTAGAGGTCTTCCTCACTCAAAAAGTAAGACAATGAACTGCCTTCCCTAGGGAGATATTTATCCCTGTCTAAAATATCTGCAATGTCTGTGAAAGGCAGTAATGTATCATTTTTAAACAACTTATATGTACATATGTGTTCTGTTAAAATCATATGTTTTTAATTTTTATTTATTCTTAAAAGGCTTTTTATAGCTTCCCTTTAATATACATAATAATATGGGGCAGATGTAATTCATTGCTCTGTTCTAAAGAATGGCTGAGTCTAGAGTTAGATGTTTTGTTTTAATTTTCACTAAGTTCTTTAAGTTCAAAGCCACTAAAATATATTGGACTCTTGTTATCCTGCCATGTAAGCTAAATGTGCAGTATCTTCTTTCTGTTTGATATTAGCATGTTGATTTTCATATCTATTGAAATACAGATTGCAGATATAGTATATAAAAGGGCTATGCTGTTATGACTTTTCCTAAATTATGAAGTATTTCTGTATCAAAAATGCATACTAACTCATTTTTTGATGCATACAGAGTTTTACTAGCGTTCATGAGGTCCTGGTATCTTTTGGAAGAAGAGTTGTATGCTATCCCCTATACAGGCATTTCAGATTAGTGACACGTGCCATCGATGATGCAGTCATGATACTGCAGCTAGGTAAGTTCTTTAGAAATTGAAAATGATACCTGCAGTCTCACACTGTATTCTTCTGCCAAGAGATTTTTCTGTTCAAAAGGACCATTTTAATGATGCTTTTTTGGTAGGTTAGATGCTATAAT
Organism: Tinamus guttatus; assembly: GCF_000705375.1. The sequence goes on along the minus strand of NW_010582633.1, from coordinate 894,416 downwards.
TGCATTAGGCCCCTTTGAGGGTAAATAAAGTTAATTTTTGTTTCCAATACTTCTAAGTTGTATTTCCACGGAGGGTGACTTGTTTAGAGGCATAGTAGAGATTCTGTGGTTTCTGTAGGTCTTTGCTCCTCAATTATGTGACTGAAGCTCATTATCAGAAATGCTTCCAATCTCTTTTAAGTTCCATAGTTTGTCTCCATTCAAGGGTATGTGTTTGTGTAATGTGGTTTTGTTTTATTTCTTTATAAGCATCGTCTACAGTTGTTCAAACTATTCTGTCTAGTTTAGTTGTGTTCATCTTGATTTTTGGAGTCTCTTTTTGGATCACATATGCTCCCAAATCTGGGCAGCTTTGCTCCATAGCATTACCCTTTGGAAGAATTGTTCTTTTAATGTAACTACTTTTGTTGTTACTACTTACTGTAAAGTTCCCGCTTTTCTTGGCAGTTTCTTCACTCAAAATGTAAGCTTCTGGTGTTTTTTGTTTTTTGTTTATTTTCTGATTTTTGAGGCAATCCATTAGTTATATTTGTCCAACCTAAAATAATTGTAATGGATATCTAATTTTCTTAATACCTAAGCTATATCTTTGTGTACCAAACAGGATCACACGTGAAAAGGAACTGTTTGAAAGACAAGAGGTAGTTTTGTGGCTCATAGGCAGTTACTGTTTAATAGGATTAAGTGAGAAATGGTTGAGGTCCCTCTCTGGTTAGTCCAGTGGGTGATTGAAGAAGAGAAATCCTGAACTGTTGAGGGATGGTGGCTTAGGTCCTCAGGGAAGCCTAAAGGATTGATCAGAACCCTTTAGAACTTACTGTTTTATCAATGACCCCTCAGGTTCTGAAATAAGTTTCACACGTGGAAAGCATCAAAATAATTTCTTTCACATCATTGTTCTGTCATGAGCAAAGTTCAAAATCACTGATTTGAGTGTGTTATCTTAGTTGTACCATACTGACAGTTTTTCTAAATTTAAACTGAAGAATAAAAAAAACTACACTACCTATTTGTAGCTTTATATTTCATGTTCAGGAGTGGAGCTTTCATCTTCTTAATGACTGTTAATAAATCTTTCAACTGCAGCACTCTGCATTTCTAGTTTATCCTAGACTACTTCCACTTAGCAGTGTACAAATGTTTGGAACTACAGTAATTTCAGCTTCAGCTGTGCAAACTTACATAATCAGATTTCAGTTCTAAATCCTAACTTCTGTTTTGTTTCTTTTTGCTTGTTTAATTTGTAAAAACTTCTGCTATTTTTTTTGGTACCCAGTGCTAAGTGATTGGAGGGGAGGGAAATGTATGCATTTGGAAAGGGCAAAGAGGGCACAAGTGCAACCACTACATGTGTTTTATATGCATGTGTGCATACCAGCACACTGTATGTACGCATATATGTGGGGATTTTTATAAGAGTACAGTTACTTAGCAAAACTCTCATAAAGAAACCAAGAATAGTTTGCATACATAATTTGTCGGTATGCTGCTAAGTCCATTCATAGTCCTCACTTCTCTATTTACAGCACTCTGAGTTCTAGCCTCTCTATTGACAGGTAATACAAATGCCTTGAATTTAACCAGTACCCAACGAGGAACTTTATTCTTAATCATTAACTTATAGGTGGTGAAAATATATGGACCCAGGTGTATTAAATGCATTGTGTATATGTATGTGTGTATATATATAAGTGTATATATATATATAAATGCTGTGTAAAATAATGGTAAATGTTTATAAAGTGTCAATTCACTCTCCTTCAAGCCACTGAACAAAAAGTATTGTAATATGCAGACCTGGAATAGTTCAAAATATTTGCAAGAAATGCAGCACACTACTGTTACAATCTGGTCAAAAGTTTTGAGAGGAAGTAGGTTTATGTCATGTAATCACTGAGCTATTTAAAATCTTCAAGCATCTTAATAGCTAATGATTTACAAAGCACTGGAATAAGTTTAAAAACTGCAGGAGGTCTGGTTTCATTCAGCTGCAGCCTGTGCATGTCTGGCTGTGCTGGTTGCCTGGGAAACTAGTGCAGGATGGGGCGACTGGCTGCATGGGCAGAGCTGCCGATGGACCATGAAGATGCTGGAGTAACACATGCAGATATCAAAAAGGAAATGCATGCCCATTTCAGTTGGAGTCCTTACTAGGAGAAAGGAAGGTACTATTTTCAATATCCGCCGTGATAATCTCTAGGTGCTCCTTGGAAAGTGGGTGAAAACATTTAACTTCTTCATTGGGCATTAATCTATTGGAAAGGCCTTTAGAAAGTTGATAGAGCAGTGACATGTGTATTGGGAGTTAATATTGACTGGAGATTCAGGTTTTTATGTCCCAGATTAGTCTTTGCAGCTATGGAACTTACATAGTATGAGAAGCATGGAGATCTTTAACCAACTGCCATGAGTTTTGAGACTATGTAAAATTAAAGTTGTGGGCTATTCTCTGCCAGCTGTTGTAGCAGTGAGCTCCAACAGAACCCAGGGATGTAAGACACATACTCTGACTTTTATGACTTCTGTCTCACGTGCTCAGCCTCAGTGACTCTTTTCCCCTTGAGTTCAGCTCGTTCTCTCCCCAACAGCAGAGATTTTTGAATGTCAGGAAAGGCAATTAGCCAGCGTGCTTTTAAGTGTAACGAGTTGCTTTTTAAATAATCAGAAGATAGTACCTGTACATATAGTAGTATGTTTACTCAAGATAATACAAAAGTATAACTTTACATTGAGGTAGGTATACTTAGAGTGCTATTTTCATTTTTTTGAAGAACTTGAACTGCTTATGTCCTTTTATTATTTGACTGTTTAAAATGTAAATACAGCAGGTAAGCAAAACTGACTTTAAACTGGATTACCTCTTTTCCTGAAATTATCACCAAAACTTTCTTGTGTGTAATTGTAAACACTTATTGCTTCTGCGTCTGAGAGCGCTTGGCTTCTACTTGGAGAAAATGAAACTGATTGAATGTGGTGTGTCTTCACTGTCTATTTCATGGCGTTCTTAACTTGAGCATACAGTTGTTTTTAAAAAATTAAAAATAATAATAAAAAAGCCCTGAGAATTTCAGGGCTGCAAAAGAGGTTAGATTAAAAACTAGTACACAATAAGCTGTCTTTAAAACAGAAAACCTTTCAGTAAGTTATACGGGTATAACTGCCAGAAAAGCCCCCAGCCTGTTTACCCTTCAGCTTCACTTTTCTCATGTCATTTGCGATGTGGTTTCCCAAATGTCTGTATGGCCTGTGAGAAAAAACTGCGGAGGAATGGCCTGTGGAAGAGGTGTGGGCAGCAGGGAGCAGCGCCGCATGCTTCAGCTCGTGTGTGTCTAGTACTGCTGTTCCATAAGTAACCGCAGCCTGGAAGTTAGAGCCAGGTGTCTGCCAAAGACTGAAATAGTTCTTCAAAGACAGAATATGCAATTTAGAATTTCACAGAAATTGGTTAATCTGTGTTTTATGGAACACCCTTCTTTAAGGTATCAATAATGTTTGTTGCTCAGCTCTTGTTTTTTATTTTCTGTGGTCAGCTGCCAGATGCAGTTTTGTGTAAGGAATTCTTATTTATAAATGGCATCTTAAAAGGTGCATATTCTAAATGCAGAAATCCAATTTGCAGCCACTCGGATTTAGGTCCCTCATGAAATGACTGTAATCTAAAATTTTACCTTATGAAGAAAGTCTACTTTATATGGAGAATAACATTATAGTCACTGATTTACATGGTTATTTGTCTCGTAGTTGATGTAAATGTTTCAGGCTGGGAGCTTCACAGCTAGAACCAAAAAAAAAAAAAAAAAAAAGGCAAAATTTTGACTCCATGTATCATTGCTCTCTAGAAGAGTGTGCTCAACAGTCAAAATGGTCTGGTTCAGCAAACTTAGCTTGGCAAGTGTTGGTGGTCACAGAATATAGAAGTCTGTGAGTTATAGGTGGGCTTTTGTTTGCTTTTACGTTTGTTCCCAGCTTCTGTTCTTCTAGATCAGTGTATTTCAGTTCTGTTTGGCACTGCTTTTTGCTGTCCAGATTCTTTCTCCTTATTGCAACCTTCCATACTCTACCACTCCATACCCTTTTAACCGAGTGCTCTCTGCCTATAGGTTTTCAGCATTGAAGTACTTAATCAAAAATCTTGTACTTGAACAGCAAAAGGAGTTCTGATCTCTCTCTCTCTCTCTCTTTTTTTTTTTTTTTTAATCTGTAAAATGTAACTTCATCCCTGTTTGGGTTTCATAGCCTTGAAGGAGCCAGTCTCTTGGGAGTGGATTATTAGATTCCATTTGCAGTAGTGGCTGTTTTTATTTGATTTCCTGCCCCTCCCCACCCCCGTTTAACACTGGCTTTTTTTGTGTATGTTCCAGAGCTTAACCCTTTAGGAACTTTGATTAGAAAACTAAACGTGAAGGTGGCAGCTAATGGGAAGCTTTCCTCTTCAGAAGGAATGACTATGAAGAAAATTAAACTGACTACAGAATGTTTTTTGACTATGCAATAAGAAAACACTCAATTTTGATATTTTCCTGCATTTATCAACAATATGTTTAAAAATAAATAAATAAATAAAAGCCTTTTTCATTTTTAAGCCTGAAATGAGCTTTTCCTGGGCACTCAACTTGCCACATTATTTTATAACAAACAGTGAGAGGAAGTGATCCACTGAATTAAAGGTGATGGTTAGTTTAGTTGGTGAGGAATGGTGTTGCTTATGTTCACTTATGCAGTTGCTGTGGCTCCTCCTGTGCGATTGATCCTGTTGTGGAGTGTCTATTCCAGATCTTGTTTTATCAGTATGTGTATTTGTGTAGACATGTGGAGTTACAACCTTTATCTTTTTTGACAGAGGGCATACAGTGAATCAAAGTTACAAGATCATTGTAAAGAGCGTGATTACTAACCTTAAAGGTGAGAAGATGATAAAGATTAGCTATTATTTTTAATGAATTACAAAAATCAAAATCTTTTTCAGGAAAAGGTGCAGTTTTGAAGTGCCTGCTGGACATTCACAAGATTTTTAGAGAGAATGACCCTTCCTATATCCTTAATGATCTTTTCATTACAGACTATTGCATCTGGATTCAAAAAATCAAGTAAGTTCTTAAAAAGTCTTTAGCATGCTTCTAACTGATGCTTATTCATACATTAAAGAAACGCTGTATGTAGTAAATAAAAATGAATACAGTCTTTTCATTTCATAAACTTGTTTATGCAGCTATTTATACAACATAAGAGAAATTCATTCTATTTTTTTACATATTAGCATCACTGGAGAAGAATTGGCTTTTAAATAAAATTGTAAATTTTCATTCATATATCAATCTTTGGGGTTTGTGGGGGTGGGAGGGTGGGAACAAAATAACTGGAATATTGATTCCACTGCAGGATTTCCTAGAACACAGATGATTATATAGCACTTAAAGATAACATGGGGGACAACCTCCAATTCAAGACTGAATCAACAACTTATAATTGGAGTCAGAGGTGCTTAATGCCATTTACATCTGTATGAAGCAATTGGTTTATGGGCTATAGCAGTTGTACCAGCTCATTATAACACCAGTGTAAGTGCTGTGCCTGTCTGTCTGGTGCTGCCCCTTGCCAGCTTGCTTGCCCTGGTGATAAGCTTGAGCTCCCACTTCTGTTGAGAGGAGATTCTGCTGCTTCTAGGCTAAACGCCCTGCCACTTCACAACTCGGTCCTCTATACTCTTTCAATAGAGGTGGCTTTGCTTGACTTCAAGAGCTCCCCACAGGTGTGAGGAAATTCATATGCAGGTTGAAGTCTAGTTGAAAAAGTACAGTAAGTGGAGGAGAAAGTTATTTCATGCATCTTTCCTCAAAAAAGAGTCATAAAAGAATATCACTGCTGTCCATATTGGTGAATGTCTAGCAAGACAGAGGAACTAAGGTTTCCTTTAAATACAGTGGAGGAAAACTTATGGTGGATGTGATTGAAATGTTAATGCGTTTACTTCCATTCCAGGCGCATACATTAGATACCAGTTAAGCAGAACTGACAGCCTCAGGAAAGAGGGTAATTAAGCTATCTTGTTGTCATAATGACTTGGCACAATAGTTGTCTGTCATTAGGAGAACAAGAGAAAGGGGAACTGCAGAAGCCATCTCCTAATTTTAGGTTCTTACTCAGGAAAGCATGTAACCGTAGGCTTAAGCCGTCCCTGTTCAGTTTAGCAGTGAACCATGTGCTTGAAGTTAAGCAAACAGGAACACTTTTTTTTTTTCCTCTGGGAAAGGAACAGTAGTTAGTAACTGGTAGTTCCTAACCCTTAGATATGGGATGCGGAAACAAAAAACATAGAGCCAACATTGTGTCAATAGCTGATTACAAATTTGTTCTGAGATCATTGTTTGGCTGTGGCTAAATTGGATGAATAAGTGAATGTGTCACTGGGCTGGCAGAAGGAGATGTCAGTACAGTGCATCTGGAATTGGAAGTGATTAAGCTGCTGAATAAAACGCATGCAGGTGTCTAATAGTCCATTGGACTTGATGAGTACAATCTAGTTCTTTAATTCTGCAGATTCTTTCAGAAAACTCATTTAATTCAGGTAGCTGTTTGCTAAGAAAGAAGTAGATTTCTAAGTCTTACACTTGCTAATATCTTTGCATTGTTTATCATAAGTATAATCTTCGTACTTGTTATTTTTAAGGCTGGTTTTACTACCTGGCATGTTTTCTAGTGTCTCTTTGAGCTGCTTATGATGTTAATACTAGTTACTTGCTCTGTCTTATAAACTGGTGTGAACTGTACAGGGGATTTTGAAGAAAAGGAGCATGTTGCTCAGCTAAGCTTATCAGAAAAGAGAAAATCTATCAAAAAGTATCTTAACCTGAGTAACAAAAGCTTGACAAAGACCTGTGGAGGCAGCTCATGGTAGATCTTGGCAGGTGGTGTCAACATTTATGTTGCAAAGCCAGATGCAGCCAGATGGAAAATTGCATCTTTAGCCCCTGAGGTCGTGATGGCATGTCATCACTTCATTTGATCCCCCTGCTAAGTGAGCTTATCCACCTTGCTGTCACTTCTGTTATTACTTTGATTTCCATAATAAAATTAAATTTAATTTGTCTGGTTTGCTTGTCCTTTATTTTTTCCTTAGATCAGAGCTGTTCCAAATTGCTGTGGTACATATGGCAGCCTCTCCAAGCTGCATTTGTAACAGAATTGTGTTATAAGCCCCTTAAACTGGTGCAAAGAACAGAAGGAGATGGGACAAGAGAAGAATTGTAAGAAGCCACTGGCTGTCAGATGGCTGCAGATCAGCTGCTAAGACTAGAGGAGTCTAGGTGCACGTTTGTAGGGAGAGGAAGAGTAACTGCTAAAGAGCTATCCCTTCTGTGGCAGGAGTTGTGGCTGTGACCCCACAAGACTTATGTGCTTTGTGCAAGTCATAGAAATCTACTTGCTGACTTTGGCCCTGCTGAGACCCTCCTGGTAGCCTCGTGTCTCCCTCTGGGCATTTGTATTCCCGTTTGCGGCAGCTCTGCTCACGTCGCTGTTGCCTGTGCGCGTCTGCCTTCACATAGCTCAGCTGGACGAGCTGTGCTGCCCGTAGCACCAGTGACTGGGTAGAAGCCTGAACAGCCTTTGCGCCGTCATCCAGGCAGGCTGTTCAGTGCATGCTATTCTGCATCCCCTCACAAAACAGAGTAATGATGCGTGAGCCGATTTAACCTTTATTTCTTAATGTGTAAATACATGTTTTGTCTTGCTCATACTACTTTAGCATTGACAACTGTATTTTTTCAGCTTTCCTGAATCAGAGGTGGAGCTGTTAGGGTTTCTGGCTGCTTTCCAGGGGTTACCATGCTTTTCTTATGGACAGATTTGCAGTGCTATACCTCAAAGTTTCATGGATATGAGGAGAAATGAGATCCAATGAGGAGCAAGCTAATATTTGATCCCTTGTGATGTGTATTCTTCATTGTCACAACTTTTTGTATGCTTGAATTTACCACTTTTATCCATCACCTGTTCCGTTAGAAAAAAAATCTATTCTTCATTGTCACAACTTTTTGTATACTTGAATTTAGCAGTTTATCACTTTTATCCATCACCTGTTCCATTAGAAAAAAAATCTTTTTTTGTTATGTATTTTTACTCTTAGACACGGAGTACAGTAAAGGAGATGTATTAAGCTTTGTACAAATGCAGTAACATTGGAGTTGCTTAAGCTTTTTATGTACTGTATTTAAGACAACTTCAAAAATTAACTCTTAGATATGCCCATCCATGCTTGCAAGCTTTGTACAAATGCAGTAACATTGGAATTACTTAAGCTTTTTACATAATGTTAATGCTGTAATTAAGACAACTTCAAAAATTAATTCTGAGATATGCCCATCCATGCTTGCTTTTTCATGACTGATTTTATAGAAATTTCTTGAAAAGGTATTAATAGGATAATTCTCATGTGTAAAGGAAACTATGAATTGAATTTCTAATATGGGGGAATCCATTTATGTCACTGTTGATGTCACTTAAATGGAAAGTAATTAGGACCTGCTATTATTGATTTTTACCTGTAGTGTTTCTTATCTGTTCAAAAAAAAAAAAAAATTGTCAAAAGCAGAGCCCAACCTTATCTGCTGTGGAAGTTAGCTGAGTTTTTGGATTATGATTGTGTTTTGCTTTCCTGTGAAAATCTACCAAGGCTCAGTTTAATTGTATGTGTGTATATATATACATACAATTAAATTAATCATTATGTTCCAAAAGGCGTAATTGTCTAAAGATTTAGTTCCCAGTGATTGTATTTCGTTCGGTTCAGAGCATCTAGTGGGGATTATACTGCATACTGTTCATGTACAAGCAGGATGCACACGTGCAACATCACTGGAGTGTGGCTGCATGTGCCTCTGCTGAAGGTTGTGGAGGTTGGTTGTTGATCCTAGGGCGACTTTCCTGGCCCCCGCCTCAAATTTTGTAGCTCTTGAGTTTTCAACTTTACAGCTCTTAGCTTAGTGTTGAGTTGTTGACAATGGCAGACTTCAGTGAATTATTGCTGGTGGTGACTTACAGGTATTTGAAGCAGATGCATTATATACGCTGCTACCTGATGGCTGTCTCAGCTTTTTAACATGTCTTCTCTACCTGAATAATACTACGTTAGTTTCTGTAATATGAATGTTTCTAAGGAGAGTGACTTTAGATCAACAAATTTGCTTTCAACTTGTAACCCCCCTATCTAGATTAAAACTCATCAGTGTTTGCTAGCTTCCTACTTGCTTTGTAGTAAATTTGGATCCCAGTTGGTTTGATATAATTCTTGATAAAAGACTATCTTAAGGCTAAGACTACAATATGTTTAGCTGTTCATGCAGTACTTAATGTTGCTAACATGAGCACTTGCTGGGTGCCTGGGCTATGGGTCCCAGGGGCAAGTTACTCTAACTTTTATTGTCACCAAAGGAGATGGGAATCTTGTTCATTTGTCTTTTGCTTCTGTCCAGCCTCCATTGCAGCCTCCAGAGACAATTGTTATATTATCGTATCTTGTTCTTTAACATATATGTGCTCTGCAGTCACACCTCTGCATTGAAGAACACAAATCTTTATACTTAAGGCAAACCAGTTTCCTAATGGGGTTTATGCAGTCTCTGCAGAAGCTGCTATCTTTATAAGAACCAACTAAACCAAAGTGGACCTGGGTATTTCTAGGCATATTGTATTTTCTTCTCCTGATTTTCAGGCAGACATACCCTGAAAGTCACAATGGTTTTATACCTACGTTTTTTCTTTTCATCTCTCTGTTATAATCAAAACCAAGTCCTTGTTACAATATAATTACTAAGTCTGAAGCCAGCAGGAAGTTGCTGCTTTGTGTAGGGTGTGAAGTTCTCTAAATAAATGTAGGATTAATTACGTTCACAGTGTGTCACTGAGGTGATGAGATTGATTGTTCAACTCTTCCATTTTCTTTCTCCAGGCTTTCTGAATTGCTGTTTTCATTAATACAAAGTAGTGTGGGGCAGAGCTTTTAAGACCTGATATTGCACAAACCTTAGAACTTTAAGGAACTTGAGCCCTTCAGAAACTGGGATAGGGGAGATTCAAGATTGTTACAACCACTGTGAGATCAGATCTTAGCAGACAAGGAAGGAAGAGGCTCAACCTTCAGCATCAGGGTTTCAGTCCATTGATTGGTTTGGTGGAGGGAAGATCTCTTTATGTTCCTTCTGATGACTGTGACTGCTTTTAAGTATTTATTTTACAGATGGTCATCTCTAAATTTGAAAAGAGTATCAGTTTAGGATGTCTAAGCCTATTTTTTTTTTTTTTTTTCAGAAACATGTTTGAAAATTACACATAGTGTGACTGGGCATCCACTTTTCCGTGTGTGTATGTTTAAATGTGCTACTTAGTAAATCTTTGAAAGCCTCCCTTCAGTTCATTTAAGTATTTGCATAGCTGTGTTTTATTAAACTACTTTAAGTTTTATTCTCTCTAAACTTTGTTATTTCTAATACTGTCCTTGTACATGGCTCTACCACATACCAGCTCTCCATATCCTATGCTGTAATTGCTTGTAGGGCAAAGAGCATCTAATGTATATCACATAAAGGAGTATTCCTGGAAGAATTCAAATAAGCTTATGCTGGATTAGGGAAAATACTTTCAAAAATGAAACTTCTTTGAGCTTGTATCATAAAATATTAAGATTTTTAGATAAATATAAATACAACTTGAGCGCATATCCCAGAAGTATGTTCAAATTGTTCATTTGTCTACCACTTTAGTTCAAAATATTGGAATAGAAGACAATTTTAAAAAAATCTTTTGCTTTGCCCCCTTTTGTGTTAGATTTTTATTAAAGACCTATTCAGTCCTGTGGTACTGCCATGTTCCTATTAATGATTAGACTGAAACCTGTGACTGTTGTCAAATGAGGAAGAAATAGAGAAAATCTTGTTGTTCTAAACCTCTTCAGCAGCTATGATCCTTAACAACAGGCACAAGGAGTAGTATATTCTGGATAAAAAAAAATCCCATTTCTTGCTCTGTGGCATTAAACCAATTTGTACAAGGTATTTAAAGCATTCCATACTGTTAAGATTTTTGGGAAGAATGCACCTCATAGTGTACTGTATTTTATGTGAATTACTGTTTCATGGTCAACTATACTCTAGTTGTACTTTGGGCTTTACCTTTATTGCTGTCCATTTTAACAGCAGTTTAGTGAAAGCTGTGGTAATTACAGGTTTGATACAACTTCAGTACTCAAAGTAAGTGGTGCAGAGAAAACCAAAATTGTTTTCATGTTGCTTCTCTGAAAACAGCCTTGTCATAAGCATATGTTCTGGTGTAGCTAGCTATGTTATTTATCAGATGGTGTAATAACCTTTTTCCCTCATTGCAAAATACCTTCTTTTGATATGCTCTGCAGTCAGTAATGTATTTTGTGCTTCCTTCAGTGGTACTGTCATTTGGATGCATTTATTCTGCCTTCCATGCAAAATGAAACTTGTTGATCTGTGGAGATTGTCTCTCTGAAGAATATTCCTGTTTACTTTCCTGATTCTTTATGAAAAGAGCCATATAGATACAGGTATAGAGCAAAAAGTCTGCTACCTGTCATTGCGCTTTTTCCATGAACACGGCAAGAAAACTGTTCTATGTGGTTGCGTAGGCTATACCCTTATTTGCCCTGTGATAACTTGCAGTAGTAGCTCATGACTACAGGGCTCAATTATTGTAATTCCTTCTTAGCAGGCTTTACAGGCTGGCATTGCTACTGCTGGCAGCAAGTTCTGCTTGCTGCTTTGAGTAATCAACCTCTGCTAGGTTTGCCTTTCGGTCCTGGTTTTGGTGGCCTGTAGTGCTGTATTGACTTCAGATGTTCCAGCTGGATTTGAGCTTTTACTAGTAATGGGAGTGGATACTTTAAATGGCCTCTTTGCAGATTCTTTGAGGTTTATTTTTATGTATGTTTCTGTTTACTTACCACCAACCCTGGGCTTTTCTAATATGTTAATGTTTGAGCAAATACTGGGAAATGGAAAAAGGACCGGGAAAGACTGTTGTCTTTATTGTTTTTAAAACATGAAAATCATTTCTTTTTTTCCTGGTTTTTGTCTGAGTACTGTCTGTTATCTTTAGCAATCTGTAAGAAAATACAGCATGAATCTTAAAAAAAAAAAAAAAAAACACTTTTAATGTCACAATTTCTAAGACAGAAGTAGAAAATGACTTGAACAGATGAGTTGCACAGACTGACCTAGATTGTTTGGCAACATGTAGGCCAAATGTAAAATAGCACATTTACAATAAAAGATTATGGGTCATAGTTATGTAGTGTAGAACATAGATCAGCTGAAGGCAGTGGCTCCAGAAAAATAGGCTGGGTCATGCTTGAGAGCTGTTTGAACCTCTATCTGTTCATCTCTCTGCAGGTGAGACGGTGAGTGTGTTGCCTAGCTGAAGCAGAGGAGTGGTGCTGTGTAGAACAAAGTGGCGTGACCTCAGCGTATGTCATGGGTTAGACTGTGCTAAAAACCTGACTTCCCCAAGTGTCAGTGGTTCCGGAAGTTGTTTTTTTAAAAAAAAGAGAGAGTTTTTTTGGGGAAATTAAGTTACCTGAATTCTGAATTTACATGTCTGAATTACAAGTCTGAATGACAAGAGAGTCCGAGAAACTTAGCTTTCTTACTGATGAACTACTAAACATTGACCTGAACGTGACTACAGATAGATGGAAAGATTTCCGTTTTTAACTCCTTTGTAGTACAGCACAAAGAATATATCTACGAATTACATGCCGCTAGCTAGCCGCAAAAATAAAACAGTAAAAAAAAAAAAGACCATCAGTACATTTCACATTTTAATAGTGAAGGGTAATTATAATTTTTTATTGTTCTTTTTTTTTTTTTTTTTTTTTTTTTTTTTTTCTAGGTTGTTGACTGTCTTACTTGCTACCATCAGGATAGCATAGGTGTGAAAAATATCCCATGGTTCAAACACTAGCTATGGTTCTGGTTCGGAAAAAAAATATATTTGTGAAATGTATTATGACAATAAAATAGCCTTTTCTGCTCTTAAAATTGAAAAAAAAGTGCCATTTTCCTTGCAACTAAGGCAAGAATTTCTTGGTCTATCCAAGATCACACTGACTATTGGCATGTGGATTTGATAGAGAAACATAGCTTTGTTATTTTATTATTTTTATTTCTAATCACCTGCTCTTAATCCTTAAATCATAGTTGCTCTTTGCTTTAAAAATTGCAAGCACATTGTATATTTGTCCCATCTTTCACTGTTATGATGCATTCTTTAATATATTTTCCTTTTGTTTACTGTCATCTTGAGCTGTCATGCTTCTCATTAAATATTGCATCTTATTTAAGGCCTGAGCTGTCACTTTAATTGTCTGTAAAGCAGCAGGTGTGCACAGGGCACTCTAAATAACAATACCCAAGTAATATAAAATACTGATTTAAGAGGCTTAAAGCAAAATACTCCTTGCCCTGCAGGCTGAAAAACGTGATAGACAGGTGGATATAATACCAGAAATTCCTCTTTATATATGTTTTAGCAAGCCCTGTAAAACATGGATTTTTAACAAGGGATTTAATCTCTCCTCCCAGCTGCTAGCTACAGTTTCCTTTGATGTTTTTCTCTCCTTTCTTCTGTTGTGTTATTTTTTTTTCCTATTTATTCCATCACTTTTCTACAACTCGTTTCTTCAGGCTCTGTCTGAATGCACCTTGCTGTGGGTAGAGAAGGGAAAGAAGAAAGCCATTTTTTTCCCCCTCAGGCGCTTGCTTTGATTTCCCAAAATTGTGGGGAGGCAGTTCCTGTCTGCCTACGGAGGGGTCAGTGATTTGTGTCATGTCTCTTCAGTCAGCACATCTCAGCTGATTCTTCTCCTGTTTTGACTAGGGGAAAGATGAGCTTGTGTAGCTGTTGCCTTTCGAAGCAGGTGGAGTGTGCAGCTGTGATCAAAGTGGGATGCTGATCTGCAGGCAGATAAAGCCTTCCTGTTTTGTTTTCCACAAAAGTTGTCAGTAGCTACCTTGTTTGCTTCCATGTTCTTCATCTTCCTCTCCTCCTCCACCCTGTAGAGGTTCTTCCATAAATTTCAGCACTGAGGAAGCAGGAATGAGAAAGAGGAAATGTCAAATTCATTTATCGAGACAGTAAATTTTGTTTTGTGGCCCAGTGCCTACTGGCCACTGTTCCCTGAGGACTTCTCCCTGCAAGAACTGCTGCTGTGGGCCAGCTACTTGTGCTGGAAAGTATTCCTGGCTGGTAGGTTGGCCTTTCCTCGTCAGCAAGCCAGATCCCCAGCTGCTGCACTTGAGTAGGGTAATATGGGTATTGCACGATGAATGATATGATGCATAACTTAATGCCCAAGAGACTTGCAAAGCATCTGACAGTCCAGCCCATGAGTAAGTGTGGGTTGTGGATGGGGAGATGGGAGTAGGCTGATCAACTCGGATGCCCTTGCATAAATCTGTGCTTTTCTGCTGGAATTTGCAAGATGCTTAGACTGTGTGAGCTGAGAGGAATGAGTGGGAAAGCCACGGGTGGTGCTTCTCCTTCAGGTACTACAGGTGTTGGCAGGATTGCCGTCAGAACTCCAGGCTGCCTCTCTAGGATTTTCATTGTTCCGTTGATAACTTCCACTGTAAAAGGCTGGTTTCATTTTGGAGAAACATGCTTGAAACAGTAGCTTTATCTCTACCCTTTGCATTGTTTTTGTTAGTTTTGTAGCACGGGGCCTTGCTAGTGTTATGCTGACACCTAAAAGTCACATCTCGTGTGGCTTTGTGTGAATACTCTTCATTCCTGTGTTGTTGTACAAACTGTTTAACTTGCAACATTAGCAGTGCTGGGCTGTAGCTCACCAGAGAAACATGGCGTAGACCAAGCTCCATGTAATGGTAGTTAAGAAATTTCAGAGGGGCCCAGGGTTAATGGAACATCAACAGCTGTTCTCCATTTCTACTATATGGCCAAGACTTATTATCACATTTTAAAAGTGTTCTTTTCTCTGCCTCTGTTTTGTGGTGAACTATCTATTCATCTTTTATCCTGTGTAACTTTGGAAGCTGTGCCATTGTTACATATTTGGACTCGTTGCAACTTAGCTGAAGCTGTTTTGGCAACACTAAGCTATTTCTAAATCTAGTTGAAATATTCTCAAAATACCTAAATACTGCTCAGTTTCTTTTTATAGTCCGGTATTAATTCCCTTTCCTCTTCTGAATCTTTTCATAGCATCATCTACATAAGTAAGCTTTTATAAACTCAGATATGTTTAGCTTCAGCTTAGCACTAAGACCAAGTAATAAAAATAAGATGCTATATTGGAAAGCGTCAAACTTTTAAAAATATTTGTAAATGTGAAGTTCAGTTCTTTCAGTATTTAGATTCATTATGAAGGAGAAGCACAGTGGAATTTCAGAATAAATATGGAGGGAAAAGTAATTTGAAATATGAAAGAACTAATGTAAGTCACTTGAAAATGATGGTAATGTGTCTTGTATTTGATTTATGTTTAACAAACTATAATCCTCTAAACTATGTAGATGACAGTTCGTGTTTACAAGACTGCCAATTGAATTGCGGCATGAATACATTATTCTTTCTTAGTTTCAGAATGCATGTCAGGCCATCTAGAAGCCAGAATTCAAGATGAAAGCACATTATACTCCTGTCAAACCTTTTGGATGCTTTCACACCAGCCGTTGGTCTGTAGCTGTTTCTGGTTATCTGAAGACAAGTGTTCAGTTTCTCATGTCAAAATTAGCCTTTGTCCTGGATTTCTGCTCTTCTACTCTGGTCAACTTCAAATGGTGACATCTTGCTTAGAGAAATGTGATTTCCAGACTTGAAGACAGTGCTCCCATTTTTATTATATTTAAGAAAATTTAAGATGGGTTTTGAAGGGAGTTATTTATGGGCTCTGCATATCACTATAAAAGTGTATAATAGACTGAACACATACGACTGAATGACACTTTTTGTGTTTATCTCACCAGAGTTTAAATATATCACCTATTCCGAGATTTTTTCAGTTCACAAGCTCAAGTAGGTTTATGATGGGCATCCTTTAGGTACTGTATCATAGGAGGACAGGCACAATAGTATAGACTGGAAACCATGATGAAGTAGATGTTTGTTTGCCTTTTCAGCTTCCCGTTTAACGGGTACAGTAAGAGGAATTGTGTGGTTAACGATACCTTTCTTGCGGAAAGGATGTAAATGGGATTTTGGCCTCCTCTGTTCATTAGGCTTGTGGTATTCTTGGTGCGTGTAGCAAGTGCAAAAGAATATAATCAGTATTAATGAGTGTTATGTTTCTATGAATTGGTTGCCCTTAGGTTTACTTGTTATGTGTATCTTCTTTCCCACTTCCTCTCTCATCCTTTCCCCCTTCCTCCTTCAAGGTAGTATTGCTCTGCTTTGTTAAGCTTTAGCTATGTCTCGCTGTATGGTTGCATTCCCAGAACTGAATGAAATAAAATAGTTTCCCTGGGTTTAAGGAGAACTGGGGACAGGGGTCTATAAGGTAGTTAGTCCTGAAAAAAACAGTGTAAAATAAAATTGCTTTTATTATGGTCAGTAATGTAATGGCGTGTACAAATATGCAAAGTGCTAACCTTTACCAAGACTACTGGCTTTCTGCTGCGATTTTATTTCAGAGCATAGTTTGGAATATTTTTTTCCATTTAGGTGCATGAATTTCTAGTTCAGCAAATAAGAATTTTGAACAGTGTAATAAGCATTACAGGGCTGACTGATTTTGATCCTTTCAAAACCATTTCACTATAGTTGGAGGTCATTGAACAGTACATAACTTCAATCATTTGTTGGGATTAACCTTAAAATTGGAATAAGAAATGTTGAAATATATGGCATCTCATGTAAAACCCATATGCTAAAAGATGCAATTAAGTCAGACTTGTATCTCCAGGCACATTCTGAGGCTCATTTTATCTTTTGTAACCCATGACTTTAAGAGTAGTTTCAGCAAATGGATAGTGTGTTTAGTATGATGAGTTTCTTATTACAGCTAAATGTCCATTTGTAAGGACTTTTTTCTGAACTGCAGGATTTTTTTGTTATCCGGCTTTATTGTTGGCCCGTTTGTGTGCTTTTTTTTTTTTTTTTTTCTTGTGCATGTTACTTTAGATGTTTCTACATTAATGAAGTCTGCATTGAGTGCCATCATTATTGCCTCTACTGTGGAACACAGAAGTCATCAAACCTGAGCTGCTTCGTGTCTTGAATATTTTATTAAACTCAAATTGTAAGATTCCTTCAGCCCTGGTTGTTGGAAATTGTTTTTCAGGTGTGGAGGAATATTTATTTAATTGCCTTTCTAAGAACAATACGCCACTGGTTGGGAGCACTGAAGGCTTAAGTAATGTTAGGATATTACCAAGAGTATATCTGTCTTCAGTCTTTCCTTCCATGCTGAAATGTTTCTGTAATCCTGGTAATTTATGGTGTTACCTTAAAAGGGGAAGAAAAAAAAAAAGCCAGCTCTAGCATAAGCTTTAGAGTTATTCCCAAATATTTTTGTTTACTGAAAACAGCTATGCAGGACATAGATAAAAGCAGTCATCTACATTTTAGATTGCATATCACTTTATTTTCCTATAAGAATAGTTGGATGCTCTGTCATCTGTGTCATTTTTGTGGGAACTTATTTTCTTGTCTTTGGATATCGTGGTCAGCTGTGACATGTTGAGCCTTCTCTTTCAAAGGAGTTTAGGCAGCCAGCTTGTTGCTGAAGGGAGATAAATTTTCAACAGCTCATGACAGAGTTCCTGCAGCAAGTTAATGCTGGCACTTTCAATGCGTTGAGCATTGAAGAATGCCTCTTCATAACCTTTGTATCTAGATGATGCAGCTCGGACTGGAGAGGAGTGATGGATGGAGTCGAGCAGGAACCACTCTGGGCAGGAAAAAAAGGATGAGGTGAAGAGTCTGATCCTTTGCAGCTGCCCGGTGATGTGTATAAGTTTTGTTCACTATTGGCAGTTCATGTAGAAACATCAGTTATGTCCTATTTCGGCCTGTCCTCCACTGGTATTGTGGCAAAAGCAGAAAACTCTGCTGTCTCTTATTGCTGAGCTGTCATTTCTGGTTTTGCAGATACTAAATTCACACATCCCCTTTAGCTGAACTGCTCAGGATAATACTTTGGGATAATATCTGGTGATGTCTGGGACAATGCTAATTCTACAATTGGCTTCATAGTTATGATGCCCCTAGCTAAAGAATAATTGTAAAAAGTTGTTATAAGCAAGGCTGCCAGGTATGTAAGTTGGAACAGATTTAAAGTGTTTATGTTCATAAATTGTGGTAATGTTTGTCTACCTGCTTTTTTCTGAAGGGAAAAAAAGTATTTATTAAGCATTCTTTCATAAGTCTGAGTTTTTCCAGGCCTTACTGAGAAAGGTGTTTTAAATATCAATTTACTCTTCTCCATTAAACTCAGTAGCTTCTCCTACAATAACCATGTAATACTATCCATTCGGAACACTGTTAGTTGAATACTGTCTGTCCCAAGCTCCTGCTGAATGGAGGTAATTTAAATAACTGCCCTTTTCCTCTTCATGAGCGGTGCTGATGGGCACAGTGTGAGGCTGGCACATGTGTGAATGTGTCCCGGGAATTGAAGGCTCCTGGGGATGGCTGCTTAACGATGGCACAGACCCATTTTCTTATTTGATGCAACCTATGGCACTGCAAAGACAAGTCTGCACTTGATATCTGCTGTTTCTTTGGGGGCTTGTTTATTTTGCGTGGAAGGCTTAAAGATAATTCAAGTGTTTTACATTTAAAATAGGGTTTGTCAGCCCTGTGGTGCCAAGGTAAAGCATTGCTAGTGTGGAGGGTGGATTTCCATTGTAAAGCAATTAATAGGTCCTAACCACATATGGACAGGGTCATATAACCAAGTTTAGTTATTAAGAACTTTATTTCAAGACCAGTTAAGTTTAATTCAAACGCAGACTTGTAACTAAAGCTGCAGTTAATGTTTGTGGAAGATATGCTCTATTCTGTTCTGTTTCCAGGTTCTGTTGCTTGTGTGTTGTATTGTTGAGCAATTGTTGTATTGTTGCTTGTTGGGCAATAACAGCCTAGTCTGCCACTGCAGCCCTGCACACTGTGAGCAATGAGATTGCGACTGAGCCACCAGTAAGAAAATTTTGTAACCTTATGCTTGCATTTTGCCATCTGTTATAGTTAGTTTGCATTTTGAACTTCATAAAACTCACTGGGCAATAGAAATAATTCTGTTGTTTGCACACGCATGCACACACACACACAAGGCTAGCTAGAGATTGTATCTGTACGAGAAAGGTCATTTTCCATTCCAGAGCAAAATGTTATGGGCTCCTGCTTTTAAGGACTGCTCGGCCAATTTGACTATTATTTCCTCCTGTGTTTTCAACTCTTCTGCAAAGTATTTTAGGTACGTAACTTCCATGTCTGGTTTAGTGTTTCAAAGGCTTATTCAATAGTGTTTTTTCCTTTGTTTTGTTTTTAACATAACTAAACTTCTAAAGCCAGACATTTGGACATAAGGTAAGTAGATGGAAAGGCCTAGGTTGTTAATGCTTATTCTTTTTGTTTGCCTGCTTTTGTTTAAGCCTTCTTCTTTTGAGGTGCTATTTTGGACTGATGGGCAGGTTATACAAAAATATAATAACTTGTACATTTTTAAGCTTGAGGAAAAATAACAGCTAGAGGATTTTGAGGCTGGATGTACACCCCAAATCCTGCATTTATAGGTTGACTTTATATGTTGCCTTTCTAGCTTCTGTAAAATCCTCGGTGTTCCCTGCAGCAGATGATACCACATCCCTCCTTCTGTGTGAACTTTCTTTGCAGGTCCATGTTCTGTACATAAAGCCTGTCTTGACTCATGAGATCCTAGTGCTCTCCACACTCATGGGAGCAAAAGGTAGAAGAGAAGCCAGTATGGAATGTTAGAGTTGAAATTAGCCTCCTTGACTGCAGTTTCTCGGCATTGCAGTTGGTCCCCATCACTTTTGCTTTTGTTCGTACTGCCACAGATGAGTTTTGCTATAAACCTGGAATGCTCAGAACTGGAGGAGATGAGGGGAATAGAGGAATGGGGGTGTATTGTGGGCTGCATTTTTAGAGGCTGTGCTGAGGCAGCAAATAGTTTCACAGCTCTTGTGTGTATAAATACTGCTGCAGACTGGCTTAGCTTGAACTTGACACTCTTGTCTTCTGGCCCTGTTATTAGCCATGCTACTTTTGGCTTTTACTTTCCTGCTCTCATGTGAGCTTTTTGCTAAGTCGTCTTTGATTCATTGTTCTTTTCTCATTTTACCTCTTTACAAGCTATGAGCTATGGAGCAGGAATTTTCATTCTTCTAGCACGCAAGGAACTTTGCTGCTGCCTAAAGAAAAGGCCTTTTCTGCTGTCCTGAAAACATAATTTCAGACTACATGGACAAAACCTGAGATGCCTCTGCTGTTGCCTGTTCCTCAAAGCTGTGCATTAAGTGGAACATGTATCTGATCCGTTTAACCTGTAATTAATCATTTTTCTTAAGCAACTGACATCTGATAACTAATAATTATCATATGTAGCTACTTTTAAGACCTATTATGCATGTTTATGTAAGAACACTATTACCATAATAATAAGATATCATTACCACAAATGTGCATACTGAATGAGCATGTCTAAAACTAATCATGCAGTTCCATTAATCATACTTGAAAAAATTAAGTATTTACTGTTTAATTTCTACAATACTATTTAAAAGATTTGGGAATCAGCAGGACCTCTTTACTGCATCTAACCAGCACAGAATATGGCATTTCTGGTGTTTGATTTTTTTTTTTGTTTGTTTCCTGAGATGTTGCTCATCTTTCACCTATGGAAATCATTAGCTCAGAGACCTACTGTCAGGTTTTGGAAGGTTTTCCATACTCCATGCTATTTGCTTTTTTCTCTTTTTTCCTCTTTTCGTGATGTTACTTTCTCTTAATGTTGGTGTGGAATAGATTCCTTAAAGATCAATACTTGAAATTAAACAATTGCCTTGAACAGATGGTCTTATTTTATGCAGTTCTCTTAGTCTCTTGTACAGGGGAAAAAAATGTGGTGTTTTTCTAGTGCCTTTTTTTTTGTAACAAAAAATTGGAAAGTTGGGCCCTGGACTCTTGACTTTTGTGTACACACTTAGCAAATAGGTAGCAGTTTGTGTTTGTTTTGTTTCCTCATTTGAAATGTCAAGCTCTGCACACTGTCCATTTTTTCCAGGAGGAGACTTCATTACCAAAGTGAGAGTTGGGAGTAAAACATGTTGTGTACTAAGAAAATGAAATCTGAGTAACTGAGAAGAAATTTATTGATATTTAACTTTGTGAATTTCAGCAAAGTCAAGGTCCTGCCTTGCTTGTCCTGAACTCAGCAGTTTAAGATGGTGTTTGGTTCTCTGTTTCCCACTTCTTTCATTTGTTTTTCTCCCTTCTGGGTGTCTGCCATGAGTTAAGCCTGTGTAGTTGCCCTAGGGCATAGGACCATATGTGTGTGAGAGCTGGGGCAGGCTGTCCTGGGGTTAGGAGGATAGATGAATTGTTGGCCTTTTGCAGGCATTTACTTATCCAAGTACCGCATCCAGTTGTGCTGCTTTTGTTAGAACGACTTGGTTTGCTTATGGTTGGCTTCTTACTCTAGTCCTTTGCAAAGGTTAAAATCAATCCTCTCTCTGTAGAAGACTTTTAGGAGAAAAAGGGCTGAATATAACTCTTGAAGCCACAGTTGTTTTATGAAATCAGTCATTAACATTATTTACAGTTTAATTTGACCATTCAGAGGGAATTAAGCCAAGGTTTTCCCACAGACTAAGAATGCCCATTGCAGGTTTGCAGTTGTCCTAGCAGACAGGTGCCTGTTACGGTGCTGCTGCCAGGCACTGGTGTTCTCGCTCCTTTCCTTTGGACTTAGCGTTAAAACTGCCTTTGTGTAAAGTGATCAAAACTTGCTACTTTGGAGAGAGACTGTACTTTAAAGTCTTGGTAGTACTACATTTATGTAGTAACAATGCTTATTGAGTCAAAGGCTCATATTACTGTTTTCTTTCACCTAAGGAAGTGTTAAGTGTTAAAGTGTTTTTTTTTAAAAAAAAAAAAAAAAAAAAAAAAAGATGCCATGTGTTTGCATAACACTTGATCTAGTTACTTAGTTATGTGCTTTATTTTTATACCTAAGGTGTTATCCGCATTGCAAGAAGACGGTAAAAAAGGATGAAATTTTCAAAGGAATGGTTTATAGGCCTAAGAATATCTGTCAGGAAAAAAAAATCATGCAAACTTAGAACAGCAGAAATGGGGCAAAAGCCAAAATTTATATACACACACACAGAGGATGGAGAAAAGTGATAGACATGATAGAGATGTGAGGACAAATAGGAATTCAAAATGGATTTTCTGTCTATAATGGCAAGTAGTAAAACAGGTAGATGAGACTGAGGTGGCTGGAGCTGAAGATGTGTCACCAAAGGAAATCATTGTGCCTGCAAGAGCTCGTGGTTGTCGGTGAAATTAGCGCCCCCCAAACAATGTTCTTTGTCACTGTGTGTGTGTGCATAGCTGATGGAACTCAATGCTGTATTCTCACCAACAGGCAGAAGGACTGTAGTGTTTTTTATTGTTCACAGCTATCATGGTGGGGAGGGTTTGTACACACGCAAACATACATGCATGAAGTTGGAAGGAAATGGGGAGGAAAATGCTTTTAAAAAAAAAAAAAATGAAAAAAGCTTTCTGCAAGGGGTATAAATTCCTGTGACTCAGGGCATGAACCAACTTCCTGGGGGTGTTGAGGAAACAAGTTTCCCTGCAAGTAATTCTGCTACCATGTACCTGCAAGGCTTTATGGACCTTCTCATGAATCATTTGGCTGTGTGCTTCTTTTCAAGAAAAGTTCAAGTTTGGGGTGACAAATCGGTCAAAGTCTTTCTCTGGAAAAGAATCAGAATACAGTACTGTTATAATAAGCAGCTTATTAAGATTTGGCATCCCATATTTGCGTTGGAGATTGCTTAGATCAGATAATAACTTTTTAACTCTAGAGTTAAAAACCATGAAAATACAAATTGTTTTCTGTTGCTTGAGTTACTTCATATAAACACTCATTTCTCAGTTTCCTCAGCTGAACTGAGGAAGTTAAATAAGATTTAATTCCAAGTTCAATTTTTAAAGGTTGTGCTGTCTCTGTAAGATGTGTTAGAAGCTGCGTTAAATTTCCCTTCCCCCCTGCCCCTTTTAAATACAATTCCTTTAGGAGCAGGAGAAAAATGTAGAGTCTTATGTTATACTGAGTAATTATCCCCCCTGGGAAATAGAATATAAAGATCTTTAAAATCATTCGACTGAGAGAACAAGCACTTTAACTTTTGCCTCGCAGGAGTCATGTATTACATTATCAGCCGCTTGCCGCGGTGTCAGTGTGTCATGCCTTGCAGGTTAGCAGGCTCTGGCAGAGGAAATGAAACCCAGTCAGTTACTGCAGGATTTATAGTAGACCTGCTGGTGCAGGAAGTGGTGAAAAGTTGATTGATAGTCTGAGGCACGACTCTGCAACAAGAAACAGGATGCATGTTTGCTGGTTTATACCTGTTTCTCTACCCATCTCCTTCGTTGCAAGGCACTCCCTTGTTTTTTGTTCTCTCTACTTGTAAATCTGTGATGCAGGTTTCTGATAAAACATGTGCTGACTTCAAAATGCTTGAGGAAATGGATATGCACATACCAAAGACTGGAAGCTGACATAGCATGCCTGCTTTATTGGAGGGCTTTACCTAAATGGTCCTGGTGCTTGTTTGTAAACTATACATATAAATAGAAGGCAAAGCACACCTTCAGTTAGTCTGTTGAACTTGTGCCAGCATACATGCACTGAGGAGCAAGGAAAGCTGGAGGACATATCAGAGAATCAGGTAGCATAGTTGCAGGGTATTTTATTTCCCTAAACTTTATCATTAAGGAAAGATGAGTTTTGGGAGGTCTGGAATATGTCAGCGTGAATTGTTATGTCAGTATTGTCGTATTTATGTATTAGTAAATGCATCTGACTTAAATTTAAGTAGCTACATACCTATTTCTATCCTGAAACATCTTTTTGACATATAACCTAAAAAAGGAAGGTTGTGGATTTCCTCTTCAGTAACTCTTAAAAACTGAGGCTTGTTGGACTCGATGGAGAAGGGAGAGGGGCGTTCAGGTTCTCCTAAAGTGCTGAGCTTTCAAAAAGTGTTCAGAGTTAGAAGGAAAAACAGGAACTGGATGGAAGAGGGCAGAACAAAGCTATTAAATGGAGGGTTTGATAATGTTTGCTGGGCAAATTAGAAGTTTTGCAGAACATATGAAAAGTAGAAGACAGCGAAAGGAATTGCACACTGAAAAGATCTAACATAAAATTTTTGAATAGGGAAAGTTCTCTAACTTCATATAGGAATTTTTATGTTTTGTTTGAACGTGAAGGATTTTGCTTCCTCTAAGAATTTAGTTCAACATAATGCAATTACTCATTTTTGCAAAAAAAAAAAAAAAAAAAAAAAAAGAGTATGGCTTTGCTGTATACCAGCAAGTATGGAACCATGTTCCTGAAGTGTTGAGTGTTCACATTAGGAACATGCTCTTCTGCAAAACCAAGGTCTTCATCAACTGTCACTTGTATTTTTTAGAATAAGAAGGTTGTTTAAAAAAAAAAAAAGAGAGAGAGAGAGATAGTTAAACACATAATCAATCCAAAATCTGAAAATAGTTTGAAGATATCAAATAACTCTGGAAGAATTAATGACAGAAACTAAACCTTTAAATATTGAAAATAACCCTCTGAGGTGAACCTTCCCAAATATGCTCTATAGGTCACTTTTGCTAAATGTATATATTTGTACGGATAGTAAAGCAAAGTCATCTTGCTCCATACAGACTTAATTCAACTAACCAAATACTAATGAGCTTGTCATTAAAGAAGTCAGCAGTCTTGAAGAATTGTTCGGAAATCAGTGTTTTCCTTGTTGTGTGTTGTTGAAACATCGAAGCAGTAACTTTTCTGCTTCAGACATGAAAACATCAAGGACAGGATTTTATGCTGTATTGTTTAGCCTCTGGGGAAGTTATATTCTTATTCTTTTTTTTTTTTCCTGTAGCATCTACTCTTAAACATAATTGAAGAAAGTTGCTTGCAGACCAAGCAAATAAACAATTGAAATGCTTAAGTTTTGTGATCGTGTTATCAAATGAGAATGTTCAGTTTGTAAAATTAAATAACATATTTTGTTCTTTGTTAAAGGTCAAAAAAGTTGGCTGCACTTGCTGATTCCTTGCAGAAAGCAACACTCACTAAATCCCACACAGGACTTGAACTGGAAGAGCTGGAAGCAGCAGCACTGCTAGTACAAGAGGAAGAGAGCAAGTTAAAAGCTGCTGGCTCAGTTTCTAAGCAACAGCTGCCTTCCTCTGAGTCAGAGACAAGTGACTCTGAAGAATCAAGCAGTACTTCATCATCTGAGACAGAAGCCTCTGATTCAGATGAGCAGGAGCCTTCAACCAGTGAAGATGGAAAAATAAATTCTTCACAAGACACACTTCAAGAGGAGAGGACAGATCCACTTATTGACTGTAATGGATTAAGGCAAGACACAAACACTTCGATGTTTGAGGTTAGTGATGAAAAAGCAAAGGTTTCTTTGCAGTCTACATCTGTTCCTGGCAAACTGATAAAAGAATTAGAAAAGCAAATGCACACTGCAATTAGACTTTCAGAGCAGCCTGAAGGATTGGCTACTACAAGCTGCGCTGTTTCACAGCAACAAGAAAATAGTGCGTCTGAACCTGACAGTCTTTCAAAAGATGCTGTTGGGAAAGGAAATTTCTTGGAGGTGTCTTCAAAGAAAAACCCTTTCCTATTTCTTTGCAGCACAAACGAAGATGAAGACTAAAATGTTTTTGGAACACACTGTGACCTGTTAGGCAACACAGCTCATTGCTGTAATTAGGTGTTCTCAAGACTATCATGAGCTGCAGAAAAGCTGATATTTTCTTTGTGTTGACAGTTTGGAGGACAAGATGGCTTTGAAGGAAACTGATATGACTGTATAATGCCTTTATAACTTGTCTTTTATTTTTCTTTGCTCTTGAAGAGTTGGAATTGATCTCTGCGTTTTCAAAACTGACTGCAGTAAACTTCTAGAAAGTTTTCATTGTTTATTAGGTGATAGTATGATGTCGTAGTCAAATAGAACTGAAATCATCATCCATCTTTAAAAGGTGGAGTTTATTTGAAAAACACCTTTATGTTTGTATAGACCTGTTTGACATTTTGATGCGTTTTTGATTCTTTTAAAAAGGCTTTTTAACTAGCCACTTAATGATAATAACATGAAAAATCTAAATAATGCTGTTGCTTTTAAAAATATTTTCTGTCTTACAAGATAAATGGAATATTTCATCTTTGATGGAAGATAGAAGGGTGGGTTGTAACTCATTTCCATGTTTCTTACATAAGATATTTCAAAACTTGACACATTTTCTTTTGTGTTTTTGAAGTGCTTCCACATATATCTACCAGTGATTTTTTTTAAAAATGGATATCCTAATTATTTCTTCCTTCAAATGCTCTTGCTTAAGTGATATTAAGCAAAGTGGTGAAACAGTGTGGTACAAAGGCTTGGGGACAGGACTGAGAGCAAAACTCTTGCGCGCTCTGCGCCTGGCTTTGTTGTGCTGCATGGCTTGGGCAAACTCATTTGCTCCTTTTTTTTGAATCGGTGGCTGCTGCATGCGAGTGACACAGGGCCCTTCTGGCTCTAAAGAGGGGTTTAAAAGGAGCGGAGGCCTGGAATGCCAGGCTTGGTCCAACAGCCTCTGGTAAAATGAGGCTGTCAGATTCATACCTCTGGAGGAGCGAGTGATGATTACTTTCAACATTTTTATTATAATAAAGCATATAAAGATCCTAGGCTTAAAGTCTTCCTTTTCAGCAGTGTTACGTGCTGCTGGAAGCTGGCAGGCTGGCTCTCTTCAGTAAGACCTGAAATCCTGATCTGCCAGTATTTTTTATGCTGTTAAATACCTCCAGTCACTTAATCAGTCTCTGTGCTGTGTCCCCTGAGGGTGGAACCCTTCTCATCTTGCCTGTCAGTGAGCACTTACTCTTCTGAATGCTAGCAATAAAATCTACAATGTAGGTGCAATTATGTGGCATATTGAGGGAAAATTAAAAAATAAAACTGTCTTTTCTGTTTCAGGTGTGAATGCTAAAACTTTCCTCAACTGTGTGAGGGCTGAAGAAGGCCAAGTTAATTGAATTATGTGTATCTATTAATTCTTGAAATATTTCCTAATATCCCCATACCTCCTTTTGGTTTGCCTTTTTTTTTTTTTCTCTCTCTTTCTTGGAATATTGGCTGGTGAGAATTTCCCATGTGGGCGCATTATCTGACTCATGGTAGAGGTTATTACACATCCTGAGTGCTCTAAGTGAGTAACATCTTCATGAATGAGAGGCCTTGCCTTTCTAAAGAGAACCTAAGGGAGTACTTGGGAAAGAAAAATGGAGCACCTGAACCTTATTTAGCTACAAGTGAGAGTTGCCAAATCTACTAATTGTAAAACCCCTGAATCCTGTACCAACAGCTAAGCTGCTGTGGGTTCTTCTAGAGGATGTGAGTTAACTCCAGTGAAGAGTCAAAATTACCTGGAAGAGGTAGGTAGATGAACTTATAGGCATTTGCTCCTAGCATGTTTTTCAGGCTGGGAAACAGTTAATAAATGTGGGGAGCTCAGTGCATGTTGTGTAGTCTGGTCTGTTGGTTTTAAAGCTTCATCCTTAAACCCCTTTCCTCCCTCCTTATTTATAGCATAGGCACTACTTTGTTTTAAGGTACCTGTAATTATGTCTTTGTAATCAGCCCTGAGGGAACAGAACTGCAGTGTCTTGCCAAAAGTCCTGCAGAAAGTTACTTGCATCTGAATAGGAGCTCAGGCCGAGAGGGAGAGCTATGGAGTTTTGCTGGAGGAGGGGAAAGTGGCTTGTCTGGGGTGTGCAGAGTGCTCTGAGGAAGGGATCAAATGAAGTTAAACATGCAGTTTGCTTGTTTTCTTAATTTGCTAAATTTCTACGAAATATCTAGGCTGCCCCAATATCAAGGCATCTTTGCCCCAGCTGTCTGTTGTGGTGGTGATGCAGAGCTCCCATAAAGCTCATTAAGATGGATGTAGGAAGGCTGGGTGGCTCCTTACACTTCTAGTGTGCAGTAAGAATAAGGCTGTATTACCATTACAAGTGGTAAGTGATGCTGGAAACCATCATAAGTTAGTAAACCTGTTTATTTCAATGGTGACAGCACAGCCCACTGTATGTTGCTGCCTTTTCATCTCTTTTCTCTAGAAAAGAAATATACAGTGCTAAGCAGATTAAATAACTGTCTATTATTTTCATTCCAGACAGCTTTCTGAAAAGTTTATAAAGACTTAGTTCTACATCTAAAGGAGAAAGCATCGATTAAGACTTGATTTACTACAGAAAACTATAAATATTGCGAAGAATTGCTTCACATCACTGGAGTGAATGGGCCAGGCAACCCTCCATCGTAGACAGAGCCGAATATTGTGGAAGCTCGAGCTGATTGTCTCAAGGCTGGAGAAAACAAACAGGGAAACACATGCCAAACAGATAAATAACTCTGCTGTTTAGAGCTCTCCATGGAGGCCATTTGTCTCCGAGATAAGGAAGAAGGCACTCCAAAGCTGTGAAAAGATAAGCTAGGAGAACAGAATGAATGTGGAATTGTTAAGGTCTTATTTGGGCATGTCACAGATGGAGGAAGGATAGCACCAGCCTAGGGACTGTCTAACCTGTGTGGTGTACCACCCAGGGAAGCAGCAAAGGTGAACTTGCCTATTTTTGTTTTGTTAAGTTCTATAGTAGTGTTTGATAATTATTGATAGCATACAAACAAATGGCATTCATATCATTTGATTTAGACAGTAATTCCAAAATATTTTATATATCTCAGATCTGTTTTTCTCCTTTTTAGTGGTGAGTAGGCTGCAGCCTGTGGTTTTGTGGGCATGCGTGAAGCATGATTTTGCACTAACAAAATAGATTTGGCTCTGAGTGTTGTGGTACCCATAAATCATACTATTTTTATGTTCTTAGGCTTTGAAGAAATGACAGTATTATCAGCGTGAATACTGCATTTAGCCACCTGGCTTAGATCATATCTGAAATGAACTTGGTAACATTGGTTTGCATTTTATTATTTTATTTTTATTTTATTTATTATTAACCTTTTCTTATATTGGAAACCCACAATATGATCCACCATTGTTGATGATATTTTGGAGGACACAAGAATAAAAGCGGTGTGTTGCAGGTGAGGGCTGAGATGTTGGCAGTGCTCCATGAAGGAGTCCAGCTCTTTCTCACAGAAATGACAGGCTGTTGGGTTATCCTCCCTTATACTGCGAGGATTAGTGGCTAGCCCCAGTGTGGGGAAAATACTTTTTCCTGGGTTCATCTTGTCATTTGAAAAAGCTCTTGGGAGAGCTCTGTAGCTCCCTGTGCATTCATAGGGCATAACTCAAAGTCCAACTTTCAGAAAGGGTTTACAGAAACACTTGAACATTCCTGTTGTGCTGTTGGCGGGGGGAAGTCTTGTAGAATATTCCAGGCTTAGCAGGTGATGGCTGGGCACACCCTTGCTCTGAGGTTGTGTATTATTATTATTATTATTATTATTATTATTATTATTATTAAAAAGTAAAACCAATTCCATGTATATGAGAATTCCTACTAGTGCAAACGCATTCCTAGCATTACCTCTTGGCAAGCAGATCATCTCCTTTGAAGAGCCTAGAAATTTAATAGCCTCTCTAATTCCCATGGCTAATTTGGCTTGTGCTCTTTCCTGTGCAAGATCCACCTTTCAGGCGCAGAACCCAGATTCCTTGTGCTGGATTGCTCCTTTCAGGCCCCTCTGAATACCATTCTCCTTGTAAACAGGCGAGGCAACATGGCACTTGTCAGCAGTGGGCTGGTTATTCATGTAGATATATTTTTATTTCTGCTGCTCAGATATGGTGAGACCACATCAGTCTGCAGGAGTCCCTCCTGCCTTTCAGAGCTACAAGGGCTGGAGATGAGAAACTGCTGGGTAGGGAGCACAGAGTTTATAGTTAAGAACTGCATTTCTTTTAATCAAAAACTCAGCAATTGTCTTTGTTGCTGGAGACAGCAGGTGTGTGTGCTTGGCCCCTGTCATGCAAGTTTTACCTTTTGGTGTAAAACTGGGAGGGCTGTTTCTTGCAGCAAGGATTTTGCAACCTCAGATTGTGTCTTCCAGTCTGTAGTCAGTAGTAAGGTGTGTGACAGTAAACATCAAAGTGCCTAATTAAGGATGTGTGAGATTTGGGAGAATAACTCGTAAATGCTAATGAGACATCAGCTGCATGTCAAGATGAGAACAAACTTTTCTCAGCGGTACTCCAAATGCTCCAGGCAGTGACCTGGGGCAGCATCCTACCTGCCAGTGCCGAGCTTCATTTTCCATCTTGTGTCTGCAGTTTTTGGCAGTTACACAGAAATGTAAATAAGATGGGATGTGTGTTTTGCCCAATGTAACCCCTCCTACTGTAATAATCCTGCATTGTCCGTTGATTTGCCTAATTATGTGTATTACAACTGCCTAAATGTGGCTGGTAGCAGCAGGGGTCTGTGCTGTGAGAAGGAGGAGGTGATTGTTCCATCTGTTCCTCTGAGCAGAAGGGAGAAGCATTGGGGAATAAAGTGGGAAAAGGAGGCAAGGAATTACCATTTAGTGCAGGTGCCTTTGGAAGGGGAATCCCACTGCCAGGTGCTGACAGACAGCTCTCCTGGGCTCCTCTGTGGGTTTAATTACTGTATATTGAGACTTCCCATTTAAAATCAGAACAGGCAATTGCAACTGAAGTTCTGACACGGAACGGGGGCTGTGATAGCACTGACTCTCTTCACTGCAGAGACTTGCGCTTCTCATTCAGCAAGAGTCACGTCCCATTGAGCTGAATTTAGAAACAGTCACCTGGAATTAGATTATTAGTTTTAAAATTGTAATGTAGAAGTGTAAGACTGCACAATAAGCTCAGAGTATTTGAGTCTGAGAATCTATGTTTCAGTGATGACATTCTGAAAAATAAATTTATGCTGTAGGCGCTCACTTAAAATGATGTTGCTTATGGCCCGAGCACCAGCTGAGCGGGAGTTACAGGCAGAGCGTGGGGCTGGGTCCGTGTTGCTTTTGCTTGCTGTCCTCAGCAACTAGCTTCACACCTCCCTTTCCGAGCGCAGGATCGCTGGTGGATCAACAGGACAGCGTGTTGGACTCTCCTGCTGCTGCCTGCTAACAACTGGAAATAAGTGATTCATCAGGCCAATTTTTGTTAGTCTGACTGGGAGATATTTGATTCTCTTCCTGAGAAGTTGGGAAAAAACCCCAGGGTGTTGTGGGCCATCATAAGAAGCAATATACAGGCAGTGAGTGACATGATGTTGCATCTCCATGAAATCTAGTGCAAGTAACATGCTTTTCTCTGCAGTATGCATGCTCTGTATCTGCTGGCATTTGAAAAAAGGCAAAGGCTCAGGAAGTTCTCAGGTCAGAAACAGCAATATTAGTATACTTGAGGCACGTGTCGTGACTCTGGGTGGGAAGGTTTACAGCCTCATCCAGGCTAGGCTGTATCAGAACTCGAGGTGTGATGATCATCCACAAGAGCAATGAAACTGAGCTGAGATGCCTGGTAGCGCTCCAGTCCTTCACCCATGGTCTGGAGAATTAGGCAAGTTTTGAGTTGGGATCCTAGCAGAAAAGTTCCTCAGGAGTCCAATAGAAAATGTCATTAGTCACAGTAGCAGAGGGTAACTAGCGTCTCTAAAAGTAAGTGAAATAGAATTGTGTAACACCCGGGAAAAAATCCTTATTCCAAAATGATCCTACATGTCAATCTGGTCATGCTGCAAGTCTGTGATTCCTAAGAATTTGACTTATGAGCAATTACACCAATATATCTTTTTAAACCTATTCTATACTGCTGAAACAATATACTTGTAGACTATTATCTTAGTACCTTGCTCTTGATGAACCTGTGAAACGTTCTAAATTAAGCCATTCTTGCTAACTGCAAAGCTGACTTGGATGCAGATGAATAAGTAGTACAGGCGGCAGTGGAGGCATGTGTGTGTGCACGTACTGCCTGTGTGTGCTAATCAATTTGCTTCCCAAAGTGGCTAAAAACAAAAGTCTAAGGAGCTCCCACTGCGAGGTGATTTCCCTGGGTGCTGTTCAGCTCACAGTCTCAGTGGTAACTGCTTATTGTGCTAATGGTATCCTCTCACCAGAGAAAACATTATACTTCAGATCTGAAGTGCTTGGCAGAAGCTGTAATTGAGGTGTGAAGTGACTTTCCACAGAAGAACCTGCCTTTCAGTGCTGGGTTCCTCACTTGTCTCACCACTGAATGCTATTAACAGAGACTCTTCTGCAATTAGTTGTTTATAAATAGATTTAGAAGAGTATTTTCATTTCTGGCATTCTGTTTGGGTTGCTAATCCTTTGATTTGTACCTTAACATTTCCACAATGGTTTTATTTTATCTCAAAAAAATATTTCTAAAGGATTTTTTGGTTTTGTTTGTTTTGTTAGCATGTGTAACTTAAGACAATCTTAGTGACACTTTTTAGGCCAACATTTTTTTTTCTCTTCAACTTCATCAAAACTAATCACAAGTAATATCCTTTACACTGAGAATTACTAGAACAGAAATTCTGAGGATTTAAAATATTTTAGAATAGCTTTTCCTTAATGCATTCTCAGCTTTATTAATTTAGTGTATAAATTTATATGAAAAAAAGGAAAATTAAGGAAAGCAATAGTGTATTTAGTCAGTAGGAGACATGACTCCTTCCAAGGAAGATGAAGTCTCAAAATGGTCCTCTAAAAGCACCGCTAGGATTTTGGCAGGTCATGGTATTTTCCTCTAGGGTAATCCACACCCTGGTGCACATGGGTCTGTCTATGCGGGTGTCCCATGTTCCGCGCGGAGCAGCGCAGCCCGTGTGTGTTGCTCGGTGCCCTGGTTCAGATGCTCGAGGTTTTAAACCTCCCTTCTGCAAAGGCTCTCTGTCCTGATCAGGGAGCACAGAGAGATCTGGAGCTAAAGGATCAGCTTTTCCAGGCTGCTAAGTTTATTTTAAAAACAACACAGGCTTCCTTAGACTATCCAGATATTTCCACTGGATCCAGCACTGGAACTAAGGAAGGAGAAAACGGTTGAGTAGTAACATGTTGGGAAGCAATATGGAGTTGCAACCTGTGATGATTTTTCATTTATGTGTTAAACTGGTAAACTAAAGGTTAATCAATGTTATAGAGCAACTGGACAATCTAATGTAAGTAGGCCCGAGCATAGAAAAGAACAACAGTAACAACTACAACCTGTAGCTGTTGAAGCAACACTGTAGTGTAAATATTAGATAGATTTTAGAGTGGGAAAGATGAGCTGGATGATTGACAACGATGGTGGAAATGTAAGCACCTGTAGCCATTCAGCACTGGAAATGTGTTGGAGTGCTAAGCTGACTGTTATGTTACATGGGCAACTATGAGATGTGTGGTGTTCAGATGCAAGCTCAGGAGAGTTTAAGTTGGTGTAATGCAAGCATGAGGTAAGGCAGAAGATTGAGGGGGGGGAAAAAAAAAAAAAAAAAAAAACACGCCCTGGAGATGCTGTGCAGGATACAGGTTCCTCGCTGAGCTGGATCTGCCGGTGTGCGGAGGACGGTGCAGCCGCGCTTTGGTGAGCTGAGGGTGCCCGCGAGGACACTGCTGGACGCGGGCCGAAGGGCAGGACGCGGCTCTGCAGGCCAGCGGGCGGCTTTAATCCGTCCTAGCAGCGCAGCGGCACGAGCGCCTCCTTCGTGGGGCTACCTGCGTGTTAGCCGAGGGGGATGCTGCGGTCCAGGTGCTGAGCGGCAGGTTGAGCATTTGCTTTCCACAGCACCAACCAAACTCTGAGTCTTCCGGGACATCAGTGAGATTTTTTTCTGCTGTCTCGTACTAAGGAAAAGCCATCCTGCAAGGATGAGGGAGTATTGCTCAGGCAAAGGGTGGGATGGTCCCTTGCTTTCTAGACTCTGTTGTAGCTGCTGATATTTTATCCTTGGTTTGCCTTTCCTTGTGTTCATATAGCACAACGGAACTCGGAATTTGATGGAATAGGATGTTTAGGGCACTGACAAAGGCAAGACATCAGCTTTCCCAGCCTCTTCCCTTGCTGTTGAGTTAGCATCCTGCTTTGGGGGGAGTAAACAGGAAAAGATGGACGGATTCAGCTTGCACTTCTAGAGGAAATCCTGAAGGGCAAGTCCCACGAGCGCCAGGCGATGCCGAGGTGCTCAGTGCTGGGCTCTGCCGCCTGCACTCATTGGAGTGGGAGCCCGAAGCCTGCTGGTTTCACAGGCGGTGAAACACTGAGGCCTGCACAGCTATGCAAAACACACTGAAGGACTTGATGAAAATTTTCCAAGTCACCAGCCTGTGTTTTTGCTCCACCCTAGTCCAAAACCAGCCCCTGGCAGTTATTTGCTGGCTCAGATGAGTATGTGGGTGTCCTTACTCTGAAACACTAAATCGGAAAAATAGTTGCAGTTTGTGTAAGCTGGCCTGTGTTCACTGAAAGTCGTGATTCTCTTTTTCTGTTACTTTTTCCCTGTTGCTAGAACAATTAATTAAGAAGGGTTCTGCTGATCCCTGTTGATTCATTTGGCACTTGGAGACTTAATGAGGTGTAAACCTGCAGGCTGCTGCAGTGCTAGAGCTGACACAGTAATTTATATCAATTGGTGTGATTAGCGCAGGTCCTCCATCACTTCATTGTTGCTCCATGCAATCTGCCATGTCCCTAACAGGGACACCTGGCTGCTGGATTTCTGTGATACTAGCTGTAATGTGCTCCAGGTTCTGCTAACAAGGGAAGTGCGACTCACCTGATGCTTTGAGAACAACAACTTGCATGTTCTTACAAAAGCACTCTGTACTTTCATGCCAGAGATGACTGAGATCCAAACTGGAGAATTGCCTGCTGTCAAATTTGTGCTTATAGCAGTTGCAACACTGGTGTGTAGGTACCTGCTGGAGGTACAACTGCCTGTTTCTTAGTGGTGGTTTGGTGCCTTTTTTTTTTTTTTTTCCCTCCTCCTTTTTTTCCACAGAGAACACTTGTCTAAAGGTTCTTTCAAACTATTATGAGCCAGCCATGAAAAAGATTGTGAAAATGCCTTTGTGAGTTGCTGTGTTTATTCTACTCTGACAATGTTATTTGTTAGTAACAGTTAGATGTGCAAATCCAGTCCAGGAATGTAGGAGCTACTGAGACTTCTCCCTGCTATCACTTGAGTAGAGCACATGGAGGGGCTGTTACCCCTGTGCAGCCACCTGCACCTCACTTGTGTCTTGAGTGACCCCACTGTGCCTTATCCATGTCCATCACTTCATAGTCCAACAAAAATGATACTCCTTGGATTTTAGCAAGCAACTTTTAGGGAAATATGACAAATAGAAGGAAACACTCCTTTTGGCAGTCTAGACTCAGCAAGGCCGGCAAGGATGAAAATATAAACAGCTACATGGCTGCAATGCCAGAACAGCTGGTTTCTCGAGCAAGTGCTCAGCCACGCGGTGGAGTTGCAGGGGCTGCGGTTTCCAGGCACTCTGCTCGTCACCGCAGTGCCCGACCGCGGCTGTCGTGGTCCCCGTCCCCACGCATGGGGCTCGCTTGAGCCCAGGGCCACCGCGCCACCACACGGGCACAGCAGCTTGTGAGATGGTCCCTGCAGCAGGGCAGGCAGCCGGCAGCCCAGCCCGGCATCCAAACGCGTCAAATGACAGCGCAGATCGTGCCGAGCAGCTGCTAACTCACCCTAACTGTCCCTGTTTCACTATTAGCCAGTGCTTAATGTTGGATGCGTTTTTAGGTTAAATCTCTTCCACAGAACTTTGAATTTCTCGTGCTTTTTGCAGTCAACAAAACAACAAAAAAGGAAGGGTGGCGGAGGGGGGGTAGTCTGCTGCTGTGGCTCAGCCAGCATGCAAGAGCTTGGTCTAGGGCAGTAAATCAGTCCTGTTAATGATGAGTGTTTTAAATCAGTTTAATTGAGTTTGTGCAGCTTATATGGACGTGGTTCTACTTCAGTTTAATTTATTTGCCCTAATCAACGGGGAGGGGTAAAAAAGGAAAATGTCAGAGGCTAAGCTGCAAAATAAACTCACCCTTAAAACATTCCCTTAAAATGGAACAGGTCTCTGTGTAGGGCAATGCATTGGTTGGATTAATAAGGTTTAAAAAACAGTAGAGTTTTTTTTTTTTTTTTTTTTTTTTTTTTAAAGTTTGCAGGATCACAAGCAAATTGGAAAGCTTTAGGGAAAAGAAAATCTGATAATTCTGTTTATTCAACATGGTATTTTTGAAGCTGAGCATTTAAGACATTAACAGATCTGGTTTTGGTTTTGATCTGTTTTGAACTAGGACTGATCTATACCAGTTTGCAATTGCAGTTGTGTAAACTCGTTTTAACCACCCCTCCCTTTCTATTTTCAGAGCAGAGTCCTTGGACTAAATGAGTTTTTGACCTGTAACCACTGAGAGTAGTATTCACTTTGGGGCCTAGCTAAACCCTGCATTGAATAATCTAGTTTATTTTAATGACATTTCAGCTAATTAGCTTGACTGATAGATATCTTTGAAGGCCTTTCTAGGGATTTAGTCATGGCACAAGGTGCTAGTGGGCACAAACACTCATTTACTCTGCAAAATGTCAGAGAATAGCTCATCTTAGTGCTTTTTAAAAATATTTTAACAATGTGTTTGCATAAATTATCAGCTGAGAAATAAAATAAATCAGGCAGCTATTCAACGAAACCCTACATGTCAGTTGAGAGTCCTGGGAGTGACTGGAGCTGAGGAGATGAGGATGCGGCTGTGACCCCCGCACAGGGCAGTGAGTGGGGCTCCTAGTGACACCTCTCTGCTTGAGGCTCAGGTGTCAGCTGTTCCCCCCATGGACATGCCAGATTTATGTGCATCATGATTACTCCTTGCATGTTCTCTTCTATATATTTATTTTTATAAAAGCTTGATGCATGCTGACCACAGATCCTTTGGGGGAAGATGTGTTTACCGCTGGCATATCTGTGGCCAGCTCAATCCACTCCCATTTCCTGCTATATGCAGAGCTTGCCAGCGTTGGGCAGGGAAACACAGGGAACCAGAGGACACAAGAAGGGAACAGACCTAGAAAGGTTGGTTTTCCTGCCCTTGGGCAGGATGTGTCAAAATCATTCCCAACAGATGCTCATTTAACCCCTTACTAAGGCACCTGGCTTTGCGATTGCAGGCGCACAGCAAGGAGCAAGTGGAACTCCTGGCATCGCCTACTAGGTGACCCTGAACCCAGAGCCCAGACGTGGACCTGGATGCTCAGAGGCTCTTTCCTAGGTAGTCCTGTAGCACCTCTATACCAGGCACCTGGATCTGCACTGAGCACATGAAAGATTAGAGTGATCAATGTGGGAGAAAAATCTCCCTTCTCACATCTGTCCACCCTCTGGGCTCTATTTCCTCATAAACCATTCCCTGAGACATTGGGAAAATTGAAGCCGTTCAGAAACGGAAAAGATAGTTAGCCCCAGATGAATGAATATCTGATACATTGGCTGGCTTTCACTAAACGTAATGGGAGCAGCCAGTGGGACCCACAGCTCTGCTACAGCACACTGGTGCTTTCAAGCAGGAAAGCACCTTTCTTGCCTGTTCTCACACCGTGTTGTTCCTGTCGCCGCGTAGCGGGGAGCAGCACAGACCCTGCTAGTCCCGTGCTGCCTGCCCTGGCCACGCTGGTGACATTTAGCAGGAAAGCCAGGGGCGAGAGCAGCAGCCCTGGGTGGCCTTGGTCTCTTGTCATTTCCCAGATGGGAATGTGGCTTTCTGGGCCTCAAGGCTTTTTGTTCACTTAGTAGTCAACCATGATACATTTTTATTTTTAAAGGAGTAGAAAAAGATGAAGAAAAGGCGTTTTAGAGGGCATCTGTTAACGAAACTTATGTCCCTTGTTTCATATGTAATTGGCTATGTTAGCACGAGGTACAAATTCTTTGAAGCACTGAGATCGTCACTAGGGCATTTATAGTTTTCAAAGTGGGACCTCGGGATATATCAGAACCATGTGCCTCTGTTTCCATCCCAGAGCTTGAAGAACGGGAGGAATATAATTCCATGTTCCTGCCCAAGTGTGTCCCAGCCCACCCTGGTTCCTGCAAGAAATTTAACTATGTCTTTTCCTCCTTCATGACCTGATTATTTTGCCTTTTTTGTTTGTTTGTTTTTCTACCTGCTGCTAGGATGGAGGTTGTTTCTTACAACCACACTTACGCTCCTTGCCAGCTGGACACACACCTCTAGCATATTTATGCTTTTACAGATGCTTTTACAGACTTTCCTTAGTGCCTCTTGTCTTGAACAGTTTTCAAGCCACTTGAAAGTTTGATTTTTTTTTTCTTTTTTTCTGTTACATTTTTGAACAAATAATGACCTTGGAGCACCCATCTGATGAGCTGCAAATTCGGGAAAGGTCCCGATGGAGGGATAATCATCCTGTTGGGTCATCCTTTTTGCAGAGTGACTCCTCTATGTGTGTGAAGAACAGAATTCGTGATGGGTGGGTTAGAACATTCGACCAGGTAGCTGGTATTTGTGATGGGGCAAGAGAATGAGGATGCTAAGGATGTTGGAGAAGACTGAGCGAGACTTCCCGTGTGGGGCCAGTGGAGGAGGAAGGATCTGTTCCCCAAACAGGGCAAAGGAAAAATGGTGAGCGATTGGGTTCAGAAAGAGCTCACAGGAGGGGTGCAAGAGGAGGACTTAGGGATGCAAGAGCTGGTGGCTTTCTGCAGTTGTGCGGGAACACAGTGACGTGCAGGGACGTTGGGAGCAGGGAGCCAGGGACAGGCCCTCCCAGGTGGGGAGCAGTCCTCGCTCCTGAGCCCCTCTCCCATCTGCTCACGCCGCCTTTGGCAGGACCTGGCTCTTCCTGCAGGCGCTGGATCTCCCGTCCACGTGAGCCCGAGCTCCCCCAGGCTTCAGGATGCTTCCCTAATGCGAATAATTGATATGGATAAGCAGCCTATTGTAAGCAGAAATGCAGGACCAATCCTTTCCCTAACGGCTGTCAAAAAGTATTATTTAATCTCGAATGGCTCTAAGTGGCTTGCTTTTTTGTTTCCTCTAGTTTGTTTTAAGAATGTTGTCAAATGTGAGAAAACAGGAAGCAGTGTCAATAACACAGTGGGTTTTTTGTCTTCTCACAGACACCCTTTGAACTCCTTTTACTTTGCCTCCCCTCCAGTCACATTTACATGCTCTATAAATAACCTTCTAGTGCTTTGAAATAATTTTATTAATGTTGAAAAGGATTTTTTTAATCTAGTGTTATTTTCTACGTTATCTGTAGACAGCCTTCAGAATAATTATTATAAATGGGTTTAGGTTTTAACCTGTTTCACTGCGTATGATAAATAAGAAGGAAAGCAGTGCATAAAAACAGCTGGTGCTCAGGAAGATGCTGAGTTATGTGACGAATCCTCTGGCCCAAGCTTTTTCTCAGTTGCATCAGTGTATCAGGGGTAACTGAGGCCAGTGTTTGGCCCGTGAGGTTGGCTATGGGCTTGTCTTCTGCAGACAAAGAATATTTTGCAAAGCAGAAACCTGATGAAGTTCAGCCTGGTAGCAGTTTCTTGTTCTTTTCTCACCCCCCTCCCCACTCCCCAGTGAATTTTTGGAATTAATAGAGCACTTAGCAGCTGAACAGTATTTGGTGATGAAAAATCTACCATTGCGCACTGCTAACGCTATCCTCCCAGCAGCCAGGGCTTTCCTCATGCTTTCCCCCGGTGCAAATGGAGCACATCTTGCACTGTGAGTTATGTTACATCAATCAAGGGAAATTCAATCTGGGAAATTATCCACAGCTTGTTGAAGAAGCGGCTTTTGCGGCTGCCGAGGGCACTCGGCGTATCGGAGCGTGAGCGCGGGAATCCTTCCTGCGCCGTCAGGTCTTGCGAGAGCTGATTAGAGGAATCAGGAGAGGCTCCGGTTCTGGCAGCGCTCGTCAGCAATGACATCTTCATTTCCAAGCTCTCTCCTCTCAGCTGAGCTGCGTGGGGGAGTTTTACCCTCCCTCGAGGGTGCTGAGAGCTTTGCTGCTTGCTCCAGAGTGGTGAGAGAGTTTTATTTTCTTCCCACCTCAGCTTGGCTTTTAAAATGGGATTCAGGAAGGCTCTTAAATGCATGAGTCGCATGAACGGGCCTGTGGACCTGTGCTTGGAGGTCTTTCAGAATAGGGTTTGAGGCAGTCACAGAAGTAGGCTCTGATGGGACTCTGGTGGATGCCCCTTGGTTGGTTCCCAAGTGCTCAGGGTGCCTCCAGGGACTCCTCGCTCTGCCTGAGGAGATAACTGGTCTTAGACCTCCGTTTGCTTTCCAGTGGCACAGACATTGTCCAGGTTGTTCTGTCTCAGAGCTAGGCCCTATGGGTCATCTACCACTTCTCAGAGTTGGCCCACGGGCATCATCCAGGCCTTCAGCAGAGCTTCTCCCAGGTTCCACCAGCGCTCTGCACCTTTTTGTCACAGCTGAACCCCTTGGGGTGCGAGGTAGGTGGGAACCAGCGGGCTTTGCAGGCGATACGCAGCACATGGCTGCTTTTACGCAGAGCATGGCTCATTACGAAAGCCACACGCTTCCTAAATACAGTTACCCTAACTGTAGCTCACCTTTCCCTGGGGAGTCCTTCTGGGGTGTGAGTCTGTCAGAGTTCGGCTTCGTTGGTTTTTCTGGTACAGAAACTTCCTCCCGCTCATGGGCTGCAGAAAATGACTGCGTGCTTCAGTTTCTTTTTATACCCTTCCAGTCTGTGTCTCTGACTCTGACCAGTTCCTCCCCACATGAATTTGTTGTAGAAGCAATAACCCCTTTGTTTGCTTTAGGGGAATTAAGTAGCTGTTTGGGGCAGTATTTGTGACAAGAAGACTCTCTCTGCTATTGTGTCCTGTGCTATCACTTGAAATTACAGCTCAACATGAGGGAGAAATGGTGATAAGTAAAAGGTTGTGTATCCAAAATGGTGCTGGAAATTTGGCAGAGATGCAGAAAGAGTTCATAATCATCCCCCCACCCCCAAGAGTTTATATGTTGTTTATAGAGAAATCATCTAGCCCATCAAAACATTGAGATGTGAAAACAGCTGAGGTTTTACTGTGGTAATTCCATAGGTCCTTTATGCTGAGGTGACCTAGAGAGCAGTCAGGCCCTCTGCAATGATGCTCTGCTGCATGTGGTGCTAGATGCATCTGCCCTCC
Source organism: Tinamus guttatus (assembly GCF_000705375.1). Next base: position 852,936 of record NW_010582633.1, on the reverse strand, counting down.
CATGAGGGAAGCATTGCAGTCTCCTAATAAGGCTTTGGGACATCTCTCCTTCAGGTCACCTTGCTTTTATTCCTGTTCATCCTTTGCTTCCCAGGAAAACTAAGCTTATATTGACCTATTTCTTTTTCACTTATTTCTTTTCCATTTTGTTTACAGTAGACACTAAAAATATGGATAAAGAAGAGCTTGCCCTAAGTTTTACTGTGTCCGCTGGGCTCACGTTACTGAGAAAAGTGCCCATCCCATTAGCCTAGTAGTTGATGATGGCAGATGAAGCTTTCTGGAAAGTTAATGAACCACGAGGTAAGACCACTCCTACCAGCCTTGCAGCCTAAAGATGTATTTATCTTTGCCTCTTGCTATCTCACTGAATGATGAAAATCTTGTTCACCTTCGTCTATCTTCAACTCCTTATATCAATAAGTCTTTTCCTGTATGTATTCCTTATAGTTTATCTTGGTGTATGATGGAGATTAGAATTTTTTTCTGGGTGTGCTTCTTGATGAATGTTCCTTGTGGTCACCTGCCACAGTTGCTGAGGAGGTAACACGTCAGCCTGCAATAAAGTGTGCCTGCTCTCCGGAAGGGTACCAAATATTCTGCTACAGCATTTAATGTATTCGACTTTTAGTGAAAGATTAAGGTTTGGTGCGGGGACATTTTCTAACAAATACCTGAGGCTGTAAGAAACTTGTCAACTCGCACTAATGGTGTGAGGTGAGTTTAGGCCTAGCCAGACCAAATTTGTTCACAATTTTTGAAACAAAATAGGTCTTTGGCCTTCAGTTAAAAAACAAACAAGCTATTAATTTATTCTGAACCAGTTAACATGAAGATAAATGTTAATGAAAATAAATCGCCAAGTGATCATGTGAATCAGAATTTGTGATTACTGGCAAAAATACTTTCTTTTTCCTTTTATTTCTATTTCCTTTTATTGGGATTTATAAAGCTGTAACCAACTTGCAATAATTAACTTGCGAAATCAAATCAGAAAGAGAGCATGTTGCGTCAGTTGCATGAGGTGGAATTAACTTGACGTGTTTCTGAAGGAAGATCTACCAAACCTAGATGTACCTTAGCATTTCGGAGCAAGTTGACTGTCCCTCAGTGACGCCGTGTCTTTTTCCTTCCCTGAAGACCAAGGAGATGGTCAGACTCTTGCAAGCAATTGCCCTGGAGCAAAGAAGTTGTTGCCTCTGTCCTCAACTGAGCTGACTGACTGACGTATGTGTGTCTATGTCTATAGCAGTGATGGGAAAGAGGTTCCCTCAAACAGCCTCCTGCAGGGATTTACTAGTGGCATTTCCTTTTGGGCTTAAGTTTGTGGATGCAGAATAACATTTACCAAAAGGGTTATTCGATCTGCTTCTAATAATCATTTTTCTGAACCTTTTTCTTCCCCCTCAAATATCTCTTTTGTGTGTGTATGTTCCGATGGTCTCTAATTCCTTGACTGTGAAAACCATAATTTACTATATTGATCTCAAGGTGGGAGGAAGATGAATTTAAAACTCAGAGGATGACCAAAAAAAAAAAAAAACCCTTTAAAATATTTTGAAATGATTTAAATTCTCTTGTTTACAGAGCCTTTTTGACCTCTACAGTTATACAGTTAAAGACAAATTCTTAACTTTCTAGTCTCACATAGATATATTAAGTGTTTATTATAATTTTTAAGTAAACTGAAATAGTGTAATGGAACACTAGAGTAGATGTTTTTAATGCATGGGCATACAGTCTTTCAGAATTTAACCATTTTCAAAAAGATTCTGGGAAAATATCATTAATGGCAGCGTAGAATGCCCTAGTCCTGGAATATAGTGTTGATATTCCCAGAGACGGTGCTATTTGCAGGAAGAGAATGAAGGAGGGATTGTTTTGACCAGGCTGTTGTAAGCCTGACACATCATTTTCTATTCTATATGTAGCTTTTGCTGGAGAGAGCAAACAAGTGCAGGCAATGAAGGACATTATCTAAATAAGAGATGATTTAGTGGTGATGGCCTTGGTGGTCCGTGTACTCTGCAGCTGGTAAATTCCAGTATAAATTCCATAACTCTGGATGCGGAAAAAAGTGAACGTGTACAAGAGACAGTTTCTGAATATATTTTCCCCCTCGCTCTCCAATAAAAGGCACAAATAATAGCATATTTTTCAAAGTGCAAAGCACTTTACATTGCAAATAGTTGCATTAAATTTACATTTCCCGGGGGA
>NW_010582633.1:760428-823101 GCF_000705375.1 Tinamus guttatus | reverse complement strand
AGCCGGGGGCGACCGTCGGTGGCTCCTTCTCCCCTTCCCCGGCGGAGCGCGGGGAGGGGAGCAGAGGATCCGCCGGGGTTGGGGTCTTTATAATATGGTTTCTAATGCGTGTGTGTGTGTTTTCTTTCTCTCCTCCTCCTGCTCTCTCCTCCTCCTGCTTCTTTTCTCCTCCTCCCCAAACACACACGCGCACACACACTTTTTCTCCCTCCCTCTCTCTCTCCTTTTTTTTTTTCCCCTCCCTCCTCAAGGCCAAAAAGGCAAGCGAAACCCGCGGCCGACGAGGGCTTTTGGGACTGCAGCGTGTGCACCTTCAGGAACAGCGCGGAGGCCTTCAAGTGCAGCATCTGCGACGTCCGGAAAGGCACCTCCACCAGGTACGCGGCTGGGCCCCCGTGCACGACCTGTTGATTTCCGTCACTGCCCCGGGGTTGCTTGAGTCCCTCCTCGGGTCCCAGTGCAGTCCCTTTGGTTCCCATTTAACAAAAACATACACGAATTTGAGAAGTTCTCCTTGGAGCACTTGTCAAGACCTGCGCAGCTCGTGTCATGAGCATGGTAGGGACCTGGGTCTTTCTGTTGTTCTGTGCTTTCTTTTTGCTTCGTGTCAATTTAAGACAGACTGCTTAAAGGTCTCCAAGCAGTCACAAATGTCCCGGTTTTGGTCCGTTGAGGATAGTTTTATGTGTTTCGGGCAGAGATTTTTCCCCATGTTTCCTACAGGAGGAGAAATAATTGAGGATTAGGGCCCAAATGGAAACAGATGAAACTAAAGATGCTGCGAGAGCGGCAGCTCCCTCCCTGCGGCGTTGATCTCCTGTGTCTGTTGTCATCCAAAAGAGATCGGCTTTATACCCAGCGTGGGGATGGTGCGGATTTCTGAAAGCTTTAGTTCTTGCTGATTACCCTGTGCAGAGCAGCAGTCTTTGCAAGATGCTGAAATTGACAAAGTAGCTAATTTAATATTAAAAAAAATCTTTTTTTTTTGCATGCTCCCAGCTAATGGATTCGGGAGGTTTATCCTAGAACCTATTGGTTGCTGGTAAAGTAGGGATGCAGTGCTCAGTGTTTTTCGTTCTGATTTATTCTAAAATGTTGATTTCTGAATTTTCTTATTATAAATACTATGCATTTGAAATTTGAGATCACATGGTTTTTCTTTGCCAAGGAAGCAGTTCCCTAAGAGTTCAGCTGTGAAAAGCATCGTTTTTCCCTTTTGTGTGAAACAGTATTTTGAGATACTCCCATGACTTGCGTATCTTGACTCAATTAACCAAGGAGGTTTTGACTATATTCAGTTAGTTGGTGCTTGCACAGTGCTTTAAACAATGTGAAGTGCCTACTTTTTTTTTGATTATTTTTTAATGGAAACATGCTCTAGGCCATTGAAACTTTATCAGATGGTTACAGCAGTATAGTGTTGTAGTACTTAACTGTATTTTATGATGCCTGTTGATTCTGAGCATGTCTGTGTTCTGAGGTGTTGAACTTAACTATCTTATTTAAAATTGATATCCATCGAGTGAGGCGTTGAGTGAGGTGGTCGTGTTGTATATGCTGGTAGATGTGATTCTTCATTAGTTTTGCTAAATCTCGTTTTGTCATGCAATAAACCTTCGAGGCACAGTTTGTTTCTCTGGGGTTCCGTTTTCGTGGTTTCCCGGTTGCAGGGTTCAGGTAGAGCACGTTGGTGGTGCAGTTACCTCGTCTTTAGCCGCGCTACTCCAGTGTCTGGTCTTGCAGCCCCTGAAAGCTCTCACAACATAATGTCAAGCATGTGCATAAGTGTTTGTAGGAGGAGAGGCTTAATGAGATGTAGGAATCCATATGGATCATATCTTGTATTATACTGGATCATTTTCATTTGGCCACCATACTGATGTTCATTTTGAGAGCAGAAGCTTTCTCTCACATGTTCTTACTTTATTTTTAATGCTAATTATAAAACATTTGTTCGGATAGTGAGATGTTTTGTCCCTTCGAGGGTCCTTAAGAGGGATGGCAATTGATGATTTCAGGTTAAGAAATGTAGCCTTGTTTGCAGATGTGATCTGTGGGTCTAGAACGTTGTACTTCTGTTTAGCTTTTAATGGACTCTTATGAATGGCTTCTAATTTTAATTCATTTAATTCATCAGCTTTCTATTCATTTTTTTGCTGCTTTTTGAATTACTTTTGTAGAATTTGAAAAAGTACTTAATATTCAATGGACCGTCATCTCTTCTTGCATATTAATTTATGAATAAATACAACATTCAATCACCCTTCTTTCAGTTATGAGTGAACTCTGTGTATTGAGAAGATCTCAGAGGTCGACGTTCTTTGATGTGGGATTACTTTGAGTGTTACAGTATGTGACGTATAAGTAAATGGTTGGGAAATTCTACAGAATTTTTTTATAAAACACTAACGTAATGAAACTTTGTGACTTGTGTTTGATAACTTCTTACTTGAAATATGTGGTTTCTGATCTTTTTTTTTTTTGTATCAAATCTGTAAGATGTTGGATCAACAGCTTAATTTGTAATTTGACAATTTCATGATGCTTATCTACACTTAAAACTACCATGTCTGGTTAAGATTTGCTTAGATAATGGAGATAAGCTTCTGATAAACGTTATTTAAAGAAGTAGTAGTTTTAAAAAGGGCATCATAGATATGATCAGGCAACTTTTGTATCAAACTATTGTGTAATTATGGTATGCCCATTTTTTTTTTCTTTTATTAAGATTTGGTATGACCTAGTTTTTTTAACTCATCTGTGAAGTCAATTATTTGCTGTAGAATTTACTTTGGCTGATAAATGTTCTCCGATTTGTGAACTAGTTTGCACTTCAGCTAATTCTCACTGTGTATGTTTTATAAACTTGATATAATCTTTGTGTGATGTGTGGGAGGGTAACTGGAAGCACTTATATGTTTTACTTTCTTGGATCTGACTATCCGCTTTCTATTCTTTGAGACCGTCCCCTAGTTTTTGTGAAAGGTGCTTTAAACACAATGGTGTTTTTTACAGTCGAAATCACTGTAGACACTGAACAGTTAAATCGGCAGCGGAACAGTTCTTTAAGAGGCTGTTTGTAAATATTTCAGGTATGCTTTATAAGAAAAATAGGTCAAATCAATCTCAAGAGAATTCCAAAGTTTCCATGTGAAGACTGTGTTAAACTTGCAGTGATTATACTAATATTAGCTTTGTTATAGTATGTCACTCATCCACTTTTCTCAGTTCCGTTCTTGGTTTTTTTTAATGGTTGAACTTTATTCCTCTCTGTTCAGGCAAGTGCATCAAGTATGGAGCGTTTGGGTTTTCTAAGGCTTTCCTTCTGTGGAAGACTCGAGCTGTGTTCTGCCCGGCATTCAGTTCAGCATGATGGCAATGTAACCAGCTAGCTCAGAAATGAATAATGGTAATGTGCCTGCTGGGGTTTGCAGTGCTTTTCTTTCCTAGATGTTTTGTGTTGGTGTAACGGATGAGGGCACTGGTGCTAGTCACTGCTTCCACTGGTGTCCTGTGGTTGTTCCGGTGGTTTGCTCTGGTGGAGCTCAGTTGGTGCCTGAACACAGCAGAAGGCTTGAATTCAAACTTCTGCTGGGAACTTTGCTCCACAAACACACATTCCCTTCCAATATCCATTACTTCTTCAAACATAGAAGGAAAGTTTACTTTGGACTTTGTAAGAATGTTAGGGCAGAACTTGGCCTTGTATTTCCTCCTGATACTGCAGGGAGTTGCATGTTCCTATTTGAAGGTAGACTACAGTTCCCTGTTTCCATTTGTTTTCTTAAAGGTATTGCTGCTCCCCTCCCTCTTTTTCTCTTTTGGTTTACGTATGTTGTGTTCTTACACACCTCTTGTAACTTCCTCTCTGCTCTTGGCACAGCCACTCACCATCTTTCTGAGTGGGGTTGCTTTAAAACTCCCTTGTGAAATGGAGTAACCTCCCTGATTTCACAGAGGTCAGGCTCCTAGAGAAGAACCAGCACATAGCAATGATATTTGTAATTTTGTGAAATCTTCTGTTTGGATGTATAAGCAAACGTGGGAGGTGATGGAACTTTTCTGAGGTTTTCTGTATCTTTAACTTCAGGATAAGTGCTTTCTTTGCCCAGCTTCACATCCTTTACCATCAGTGTGCTTTGATTACAGAGAAATGTACTGAAAAAAAGGTCAGTGGCAGCCGCGAGAGCGGCAACTGGATGTCTGACATGCAGATTAAAAATCCCCAGGACTTTTCAGTGTGAAAACAAGTTGTAGCACATATGCCCTTTGCTGGGCATGCGTTTACCAGTAATCATTTCTGTTGTGCTTGTCACTACTGTCTGTAGACCTACTGTGTGGTTTGGAGATACCACTGAGTGATTTGAACATGTCTTTCATTCTGGAGTATTCAGGGAATATACGTCATAAACGTCTCTCTCTCTCCCCTTGCATCCTTGTTTTTCCTTAAAGTTGGGAAGAGGCCAGGCTGAAACTATTCAACATAATTTTTGAATGAATATCCTCTTGTGCAGAACAGGTGTCTTTCATACTGGTCATCCTTCAGTGTGTTCTCCAGAAATATTTTTTGCTCATGTTTTTGGTATCTAAGGTACTGCCTTAAAGGACATAAACTACTGTCCATGTCACTACTGAAAAGTATTCCCCTGTTCTGTATCCCAGCTGAGCTGACAAGAATAGGCACTAGATAGCCCTGCTATTCCTGGAATGAGGAATCAAGCTTATGATTCTGACCTCTATAGAATGAATATCCCTAGCCTATTTGCCATCTGTTTGTGGGACTGTGCTTAAAAATTCTTGTTTTATTGTATAGTTGTTGTCTAGTTTGGAAACTAAGTGGTTTCATTCACTTCTTTCATGTTAAATATCTTTGACCTGCATTAGCAAGTGTTTCGCAGTGAGTGGTTTAAGCTGCAAAAATGGACTATGTGACTCTTCTGGAAAAAGCTGTTGTGGAAGTAAAGCTGCGCTTTTACTCTAGAATTTTGGTTTATGTACTGGCACATGGTCGCTATTCAGAGTTGTGCAAGTGCATGGTGGCCCAGATTGTGGGTAGTGTCCCCTCAACCACCCGGGTGTGTGTTGTCCTTAATGAATGAGAACAGCATAGTTCTGCTTAGGTGTTGGAGTTCTCTAGGTATTTACAAAGTATTTGCCCACACCTAAGGAATTCTTTAGAACTCTTTGTTTCCTCCTATCTTGTTTACTGGCATTGTCTGAAGCTAATTAGATGTTAACTGAGTTGTAGATTAAGACATCTTTTGCTAACTTTGGCAAATACACTAGCATGTGGGAGCTAGGAATTAGGTGGAGCCTCTGCAAATTTTGTGTTTTAAAAGCAGAAAACACTAATTGTTTGCAGGAAAGCCTGAGCTCTGATGCTGTGGTTTTACAATATACTAAGTCTGCCTTCACAATTTATGTTCTTGGACCAAAAATGTCATAGCCAGATGCTTCAAAGTAATGATCCATTATAAGCTGCCTGCTGGTATAGATTCATTTTAAGCATAGTTTTTAACCAGTTCAGAGTTAGTCTGTGAGACTTAATCTGACCAGCTATTATCTGCCATCCTGCTGTGAGTGTAAACTGGCATAAGATCAGTATCTTGTGCTTCTGCCTGAGAGCAATGGAACTGTGTCCTTATTTGCTCTCTGCTACTGTTTGGATCTGACATTAATGATCTCATTACCATGACCGCAGGTTTTCCTCTTGGGTCTTAGTGCCTCTGGGAAATAGTTCTTAGCAGGGAGTATCCTCACTATTGACCTGCAGCATCCTGGAGTATCTCTGAGCTATAGCTTTCAAATTTGGGCGCTTGGAAGCGCAGCAGGTGACACAGGGCAGGTGCTCTGCTGGCTGCTGTGGCGCAGTTTTCTTCTACCGTTTGTTGTTTCTGAAGATCCTGTTAAGGATAGATAACTATACTTGTTGTGGTGCTTTCTTGCTAGGAATAATTATGTTAAACAACAAACTAAAATCTTAGTGTAGATAACGTGTTATTTTCACGTGTTTTTCTTGTTTGGGTTAAATGGTGGTAGAAGCTAGGGCTTAAAGATCTGTTTCTTATTTCTGTTGGCCACGGTGAAAAGGTTTCATCGATAAACGGGGATACTTAGTTACAGTTACCAGTGATCTGCAGCATGGAGGTTGTTCATTTTTTCCCTTCCTCCATAGATTGCTTCTTTTGGAGATAGGAATCTAAATCAAAGTGTGTGTGAGTAGGAGGAGGGGGCACGCAACTTTCTCTCATTGCTGCGAACAGGCAGTACATCCACTGCGATACCGGCCTCTTCTTTCTCTGTAGATCCTTGTGAAGAACTTGTAGGCAGAGGAATGCAGAGCAACTTTCTCCGCATGCCTTTCTTAAATTGACCTGATTGTTTCATGTTGCTGTCAGCTGGCTGTGGAAAAGCTGGTAAATCAGCAAGACTGGCATGTATATTTTGCACCCTACTGGGGACTCATTAAATAAGTATTGTATTGTATGAACCTTGTATTGTATGAACTGGAAAAGGAAAAGTTTGTGCAGTGTTGCCATGTGTAATAGCCGAGAGGAGGGAAGTGGTGGGTGCAAAGAGCAGCTCTCTGTTGGCACCCTTGACTCCTACAGGGTCTTGGCTTCCTTCTATTACACTGCTTATTAATATTCCCCACCCCAAGCCCCTGATGCTGTGGGGTTTTATTCTGGTTGAATTGTTAGTCCTCTGAAAACAATTCATGTGAGTCAAGACCCTTGAGGGATGAGAGATGCCAGGGAATGGGCTGTGGGCTCCGTGAATTCCTGTGGCTGGCTGTATTCAGCTTTTGTGCCTTAGCTTGGATACTCCTGCTGTAACTCCCGCCTCGTTGGTTTGCTGTTCATTATGAACCATGTGTCACTCTGCCTACTGCAAGGCACCCCTTGCATTAGGAATGTGAGTTAAAGAGCTTTGCTGTTGATAAGCTTAGGGTTTCTTGCTGAAGTGCATCTTTTCTTCCTACTTCCCATACTTGGAAGAAGAGACAAGTTCTTCCCAGGTCCCTTGATAAGCATCAAAGCAGAAGCTCAGTTTCCTTTAGGGTAGTCCTGAGAGTGTGCACAAATACAGCTGCAGGGTGAAAAATACGCTTTGCAGTGTGTTCCTCCGTGAGGGAGGCGAAGGATGCCCTTTGACTGTTCTTAGCTGGGTGCATGCCTTCTCACCTGTGTAACTCCTCTTATGAGGAAACCCACTGACCTATTTTGTGGGCTTTCAGGTAGTTCTGGAGGTTACTGGGTTTCAATTGCACAATGTAGGTCACTTGCAAGGTGCGCTGGAGTTTCATAACAAGCAGCTCTGACCCGAAATGAGATTCATACAGACTATGGATACAGCTGTGTTTTGTAGCTGTACTTTACATCTCTGTACCCTCCTCCTTCCAAGAGAAGGAGGAGAAATTGAGGCCTTTTTGTTAGGGAAGTATTTTTGCAGGAGACTTGTGAGTATTTATTTATTAAAAGTGTGCATATTTCAGACAAGTAAGAGCAAATTACTTCTGCTTCACATTTATATAAAACATGTCAAAAAAAAAAAAGACCACAAATACAGAAATATCCATCATACGCTATTCGAAGCAGATGTCCAGATTTACATGATATGATTCAATAATGTGAAAATGTCCCAGTATTTCGTTAACGTAAGTTCACTTTACATAGTGACACATGCCAAATATGTTGGTCAGCTTTTGTGCAGACATTCTTTTTCATTAATCAGGGCTCTGTTCACACTTTTTTTGGTACATCTGGAGTTATGAGCAAATTTTTAGCATCGTTCTTCCCGTAAGCCAGATATTAATTGGGAGCATGTTCTTTATTGTAAAGTGCTAATTGGTATATCAACAAAGTCACTGTCTGTTAAACATTGGGAAGATTGTAATTCTGACTGCTTCAGCTGTGGTGAAAGGAAAGGCATTCTTTCTTTTTGCTGCCCTCATGGTTTTCATATGGCTGCTCTGTAACTCAGTGTCTTCCTAGTCAGGTGACGGTTCTCAGAAAAAAAACAAAACTAACTTAGCAAAACTAACTAAAACTGGGCATTGTTTTGATTGTATTTTACTATAGACTCTGTTCGCATGTTTCTGAAAGTTATTTATTTATTTATTTTAAAAAGGCAGCCAGGTAGATGAAATTATTGGATGGAGTTGAAATAGGGATCCTGAAACCAGGAGAGCTGATATTTAACTATGTATCTTCATGTTTAGGGGACTAAGGCACTGACCTGACTGTGGAAAAATATGAGAGGTCTCAAACTAAAAATATAAAATTGTGTTGTTTTTCGTAACAAGAGAAGTCTTTGTAATAGTTGAATTGATTTTAACCTTATGACTGGCACACATTTTAAGGCATACGTTGTACAGTAATTTATAGAGAGATGAAATATTCCATATTTTAGTACGTACTGTGTAGGCTTTCTCCATTTCTGGTGTTGCTAGACTAGCAACTGTAGGTGCTGGAAGGATTTGTATTTTCCATCACCTCCAGTCGCAGGTGTCAATAATATAACACCTCTGCAATTTTGAGCCTGTGCAAAAGGAGCAGGAATTCACATTTTAGCAAACCAACTAGTTAGATATCCTCAGTTTACCATTCTTTAATCTGTGGGGTTATGTTCACTTTCTGTGTTTTAGCTTCATCAAGTAATTTATTGCGTATAGTGTTTCATCCATTTATTAAAAAAAAACCTGGATTAATGCAAAGCCATAAATCTTATTTGTTGTGTTTGAACAAAGCAGACATATACGTTCATGCAGATTGTTGGAAATACATGCAGAGGTTCTGCTGAAACATTTGCCTCTGCTTACGTGTTCAGGAGCTCTTATTCTGAAAGTGCTTTAGCTGCTTTTTTCGGAAGCGGAGCCGAGCACTTTCCCTTCCCGAGATGAGATCTCAGTAAGAGAGGCAATAGGCTGATGGACCATGGCTCTGTGATGGAGTCAATCAGCCCGCACAGTCATTTGTCTCCTGGGGATAGCAGGGGAGCGCACATCATTAGCAGCAGCAGGAGAGGCTTCCTCTGTAATGCTAATACAGCCAGGAGGCTCTGCCTGCTGCCCCTTTGCTGCTATTACTGAGTTATTACAGGTGCCTTGTGGAGAAAGCGGGGAGGAGGGAAACAAAACTGTTTCCATTTGTGATCTGTAGCAGTCATCAGCGTGCGGAGCAGTCCAACCAGGAGGATTCAGTGTGAAATGCTCCCAGTCTGGGCACAGCGTTAGCTACAGGCAAGCCCATGTTGCAGAAACTGCTTATTGTAAAAACTGTGAATAATCTGGGAGAAATTATGTACGTTTAATTGTCTTTATGCACCTGTTTTGGAAGCACTTTAGGACTGTGGTTCTGCTTTTGTCTAGGAAGTGAAATATAGACAGAATAAAGACTGTCAAAAGTAACTTTGTGTGTGTGTGTGTTTTACCTTTTATTGCTACAAGAAAATAAAGCAAGAGTAATTTATCAGTTTAAAATAAGTCTTCTGCAGCAAGGCTTTTGTTGTCAGTAAGTGTGGGATTTTATGGATCAATGAAACATCATGTCTTCTGCTCACATATGAAGTTATGGTATAAAATTGTAAACATCCCTAACCTGGAACAGCTGAGTCCTCATAAAGCTTTATTGTGTCACTAAGGAGTTGTAGCCTGTGTTACTCTCATAATCTAGTCGGTAAGAAATGATCATCTCAAAACTGTGAGCAGTCAAGTTAGTGGCCGTTGAAATGGAGCTCCTCGGTGAACGGAAGCATATCTACAAGCTGCTTTTCCCTCTCGCCCTCCCCAGGTTTAATAGGTGGCCCAAATTTATGGTGGTGCTTTTCAGTGGTTGTTTTCAGCCTCTATAAAAACCAAAATGTTTTTGGAAAAAGATATTTATGTGAGATTTCTTCTACCCTCCAAAAAGCTATATTTACTTGCAACGTCAGAGAAGGGTACCTACAGCTTTACATTTTCAGTGTATTTTCTTTTGCATTATTTTTCTTCCTTTGTAGCTTGTGTACGTTTCTCATGGGCCAAGCCGCTAGGAGTTGATATTCCTTTACTCCTCAACTCTGACCGGTTGATGTTTTCATGTCCTTCAGGGCAGTGGGCCGCAGTGAGGGGGTTGGTGCGTGTGGCCCTGGGAGCTGAGTCAGTGTTGGGGCTCGCGTCAGTCGCTGCCACCTCGGATAACTGCATAACTTCTGTGCTTCACTTGCCCTGGTTCTAAAGCAAATGTAATAAGAGGTCTCTACCACATATGGCTTATGAAAGTGCTTTGAAATCTTCAAATGTCCTCTAAAAATCTGTACAGAAAGTTAGACTTAAAAACAATGTCTCAGTCTCCCGTTCTCCAAACCATGTAGCTAATCTTTTAAAAATAAGAGGAAGAGTAGTAAGAGAGCAAATCGTACTAGAGCTACGAAATGATTCCTGGAAGGGCAGGGAGGTTAGACTTTGTGCATTTTGTTTTGCTGTTGTGTATAGGGATGTTTTCACTTGTGAAACTGGCTGAGTGTACTTTGTGGGCACTAAAGGCAGTGGGATTATTAGAGCTACATTCTCCTGCATGTGGGGTAGCAGAGTAAGCAACATGCCTAATCACAGGTGTGGGAATACAGTACTCCAGGAGCAATTAAGATTCATTAATTAGAAATAGCTATTACAGGACTGGATGTGACTCAAGTTGGTTGTAATTTGAGGTCAAGATGATTTCATGCGTTTCAGACCAATGTTGTTAGTGTCCACTAGACGCCGGTGCTATCCACAGGGGTGGTTTGTAAAACCAGGGCTCAAACTGTGAAATTTTGATTTATTTACAGTGGCAGTTTCACAGCAGCACTGCAAGCTGGGATCACACACTTGCATTTGGAAGCTTTGCCCTGTGGTTGTTTTTGAGATTCACAGGTTGTATCTCTTGTATTGCAAGAAATGTACAAATGTGTGCTGTGAAGTGATGCTCTTGTGCTGATTTTCACAGCCATTTCACCATCGTTCAGGGAGTGTTAGGGAAGCTTTATAATAAATAAAAGCTTCCATGCTTGTACAAAGAGATTTTTTTTTTCCGTTTCCAATTAACCCATTTCTTTTGGTTTAAAAAAAAAAAAATCAGCAGAGAGGTAGAACTGTGAGCCTGTATGCCATATACTTAGACTGCAAATGTGTGAGAGATCACACCTTAATATTCAGCATATTGATTTATGAAGATTTAAGCTTTAAGCACAAGTGGTGAGATTGTCCTCAAAAAGCATGCTGTTGCCAACTGTTAGTCATGTCAAGCAAGTCATGGAAAACAGTCCATAATAAGGTACCTGTAACAATTCCGTGCCAATAGAGTTCTCTGGTTTGTTTTTAATGTGTAAGGAGAGTCAGGGATAACACTTAGCAGTAGTTTGTTTTTATTTCCATCTCTTTACTTTTTTCCCCCTTGCCTTTTATTTCTTTTTCTTCATTGTAAACCAGACTGGATTTCCCACTGGCACTCTGCATTCAAACCTACAAAATTGTACAATCATGTACTATACTTATTTGTTTTTAAAAGCTTGTCATTACAAGCTAGTGTGGCATATTTTAGCACGGAGGCATATAGCATAAGGAATGTGCTTATTTAGTCAGGTGTGGGAATAAGGAACATTGCTCTAAGAAATGGATTAAATGACATTTGGTCCCTTTTAGCAAGTCTGTTAGCATTTGAAAATTTGTCGTGGTTGGACAGGTAGTTGACATTTGTGGATAATGTCATCTGCTGTTCTTTGTTTTCTGAGTCATGTCTGGGGGCTGCAGAAAGTGCAGAGATTTGTCAACTGCAAAAACTGCATCAGGCCTCTGAGACTGATGCATCGAGAAGAAAAGGAATAACTTGCAATTGGATTTAACACTGTTAAATTCTGTGATCTTGCTTTGTTCCAAGACCTTTTTTTGAAGATTTTTTTAAAGGGATTAAAATACCCCAAAGAATTGAGAAATGAATTGCATTGTATACATCCCTAATTGAGGCACTAGGGAAGAACCCTATTTGTGTCTGTTTCAATAGAGGTGTTCTCCAGATTTTCCATTGCTTTCAATCCTGCTGCTATACTAGCCTGTAAAGTTTGAACAGTGCTAAGACTGATAAAAATTTGTATTTTGTTTAAAAAATTTAATAGGTGGTGGCCAAACTAGTACCAAACCTTTTATCATATTCTCGAGTGGGAAGAAACAAAATACACAGTAAACCTAATATATTTAATAAATATTGCAGGACCATAATTCTTGAGAGCCTCTCATTTGTCTTCACTTTATTCTTTCTGATGGCTTTTGATGTTAGAATAAAAAAATGTTTATATTGTTGCATACCCGTGTGTTCCCTTGGATCAGAAAGTTTGTATTTCTTCTCCAGAACTGTACCCATTTAGCCAATAAATTGTTAATATGTAAGGTAGCTTGGTGGTCAGCTGTATGCTGCTTTTCCTCCTTGCTCTAGTTCAGAGTTTTACTTTCAGTAGCTTTAAAGGAAGGCTGCTTCTGGAAGAATTTCTGGCTTGGGGCAGAAAAAAATGCTAAGTTCTGTTACTAGTTTTGAACTATAATGTTTTTCGAAATCCAATTAATCTCTCCACAAAACTGTTATGAGTTAATCTTAAAGCATGCATAGCCTAAAGACTACCCTGGGGATAGGGGGCCATAAATAATTGTTTAATTGGGCTGCTCTGTGTATAACTTGCATCATGTTGAGTATATGGAATGGTTGGTTTTCACTTGGTCTTTACCATAAGAATTCTCCCAGACCTAAGTTGATCTTGGTTAGATTTATAATATGTCGTTAAGCAAGATGTACAAATAGGCTTTGACTTAAGCTTTTTGTTTGCAAATATTGCAGAATTCTTACCTTTAAAACATTTGGCAATTACGCTATATGAAGTCTAATAAGGAAAAGTCTCTTATAAGGATAATGAAGCCCTACTGTAAGGAAAAAAACTTCCTTCTTAACTACATTAATTATTTAATAAGTTTTTCTGTTTTGTTGGAGTTCTCAAAAAAAAATTAGTGGTTGTTATCAGAGATGAGAATCTTACTAATGTATCAACATTGCTTTTATAAAAATACACTTATTCTTTTAAAAATTTAATTTTGACATCCAGCTCATGGATTTAAAAAGCTAAGTTTTAACATTTATTTTATACTCCAGGAATAAAATGTTCTTGTGCTGAAAAGATGCAGCAAACACAGTCCTGTGAAAATCAATTAGAATAATAGAGTACAGCCATTGCAAAATAGCATTACAATAGTTAAGTAATTATCCCACTGTATGATTTAGCAAGTCAGATAAATAATGCATGTGGAATTGTGTTGGAGTTTGCAAGGAAAGATTCATGCTGGCAGAATGGATGCAAAGGGCCCACTTCCAAGGAGGGTCTGATAGCCTGATTACTACTGTATGATTACTGAAATCTTTTAGTGCCAGAGATAAGAACCAAAAGAGAGTTTTTCTTTTTGGTTTTGGAGCAGCTCATAGGAACAGATCTTCCTTTGCCCTGCTAACAAATGAGCTAATGGTGATATGTTTTTTTCCTCCTTAGTGTGTTTGTGTGGCTTGTTTGGGCACAAAGGGGAAGAAACAGTTTAATCAGGTTTGGTTTAACTATGAATCTGATCAGTGTGAATATTAACCACCTTTCAGTGGGCAGGTGAGGGTTTTAACTGAAAGGAATAAAATGAAAATGATATGCTCAGTGTCTCAATTCAGTCACAAGAGTATTACACTTTGAATCAGTGAACTACTGGAAGCAGGTCGAATCATAGCAGTTAAATTTATGCTGAACAGTGTAATTAATACTTATATGAAACAATGTGATTAATACTTATATGGGGTAATCAACAAGCTTAGGGAAATGGAACATAACTTGAAAAGAAAGTCCCTTGAGGGAAATTGTCCTCCTAGCCCTGTGCAATCCCTGTGTATTCAGAGGAACGTTGTGTGGTAGAGGATGATGTATTTCTTCCCAGGATTGTTATGGTTTCAGAGCGGGATGTGGTCCTACCACTGTCATCTTTACTTTCTCTGGTTCCCTGAAAGGCGTAGGGATGTGGCCAGCCAGCACACATGGCTCTTCCTGAATCCAGCAAAGCCTTTTGGTGGTATTGATGGAGACTGTGGAGACTTCAGGAAACTGAGCCTCCAGGATGGGTTTAGTGCTAGTGTGTTGATTCCATGAAGATACCTGTGGAAGCACTTTTTTTCTGCCTTTCCCCTGAGCTCTTTAATATCTTTTCCACCAGAACAGGTACCAAATGAAGAAACCTGTTCACTATAAACTGGCTGAATCTAATTTTTGCTTCTCTAATTGCTGGAATTTTCAATTGCGGCATAATTGTGAATCCAACATGAAATGACTTCAGTTGGTGAAAATAATACACATTTTTGGTTGTCTTTTTTGAACAAAAGTTTCTGTGAAATCATGTAATACAGAATTTTGTTGGCACTTTACTGCTTGTGTTTTTAGGGAAGCTGAAATGGTTATTGAGATTTCCAAAGTAGTTGTTTCCTGACAAGCTCAAACCTGTCTGGGAAAGCTGTGTACTTGAGCTAGACAAGCAGTAAGACTGCGCGCTGAGGACTTGCCACCTTGCTGGTACTGAGCTGGGGGTGTGCTCCTCTGCGTCAGGTGCCACAAATTATTGATATTAATGTCTATGACTGTCTTAAGCACACCGAGATGATGGTCAAAATTCTCAAGTGTTGTTGTAATTACAAGATTACTGTAATTTGGGCTCCATTGGCTGACTGAATGCTTCAGTTCCATGGCACCTTACTCCAGCATCAAAAATGACCTTTTTTTTTGCCTCCCTCTAAATTAAAAAAGATAGACTTATGTCAGCGCATAGCCTAGTATTTTCCTTTCTAAAAATGGCACCTAGTCAAGTGTATTGATTTATTCAGAAAGTAATTCCCTTCTCTGAGAAGAGCAACTTGTATTAAAATGTAATACTGATGCCAAGCGAATTGCTACAACTCATCCTCCAGTTCTGTATGTGTGTGAATTTCATCAGCGCCAATTTGTTCAATATTTTCTGCTGTTGACTGTGGATAATTAAGGGAGGGGGGAAGGTTTTTACTGCTCAGAGGAGATAAATGTAACTTCCGTTTGGAATATGGCTCAGGTGTGTAATTTCAGGTCTGCAGTTTCTGGAATGATGAATGCGGCCTTTGGATAAAACTGGGTATCCCTGTCTGTTACTTCTGTGCTCCCCTATGCTGAGTTGAAGATGTTGATGATATTGAACCTGCAGGGGACCTCTTTTATTTCCAAAGAAAGTGAATTTAAGTTAGTACAAGCTTCTTTAACTTCTTGGATGGCTTGTCTGTTTTAAGTGCAAGTTCTAGGTTACTGTTAGTTGCGCACTGAATCTTCTAGCTTTCCTCTCCTACCAAAATACAGGCAGCATCAGTGCCGGCTGGGAGCAGGAAAGCTCGCACGCTGCCAGGTCTGTGCCGAGCTGCAGATCAGGAACGTGACAGTGCTGGTGGAAAGGCAGAGCTGTAAGATCAGCAAAAGCTTAAGCAGAATTTTTTTTCAGGCCTATGAAGGTTACTTTTTTGAGTTTGAAGATAAGGGCTCTGGAATCACTTTGCAGAGTTTTTGCCTCTTTTTCTCTGTCCTGCCCTGTTGGCCTCCTTTCTAACTTCTGTTCTTGCACTCCACGAGTTACTTGTACCTTTTCTGTCTTTAGGTGTGTGCCTGCTTTAAAAAAGAAAAGCATCCTCACTGTATACATCTCTGTGAGGGTGCA
Organism: Tinamus guttatus; assembly: GCF_000705375.1. The sequence goes on along the minus strand of NW_010582633.1, from coordinate 807,344 downwards.
TTGCTTGTATGGTGGTGTCGCTGGACTTTTTCCTTAGTATAGCTTTTTCCCTTGGGATAGTGAGTTCCTGCAGGTGCACTGGCAAAGAACTTCGGCGATGAAGGAAGGGAGCTATCTTCCTCCTCCCCATCCTCCCTCCATCTACTTATCCCTGCTGCAATAAAACTGTTCTGGCGCAAGAAGAAAATATCCTAAACAGAGCACAACTCTGTAAGTCTAGCTGCTCCCATGCAGGGTTCTTTAGCTGGTGCTGGTCTCTTTACAGCCTTAAGATTTAACACAGACCTGTGGTGATAAAACTCAGTATGTTTTTTGGAGTGTGGTGGTTTTTTTTGTTTGTTTGTTTTTTTTTTTTAATGCACTGGGGTACCGTTTCTGATTGGACCTTTGGGTGCTATGTCAGTGTCAATAATCAGTAGGAAAGTTTGGGATTGTGTGCCATTTTTGTAGGCTTTTTGCTTCTAAAACCATGTCTGCAGCCTTAATCTTCACAATTTAGTAATCTTTTTGCCTGCAAGGGTATTATTTATTTGGGAAATTGCATAATGCTTGTTATGCAAGCAGTCTCTTTCCTTCTGTTGTATGAAGTATGTAACAGAGAAAAATGTATTTGAATATATATATATATATATATGTATGTATATTTCAGCAGCAAATGTCAGCAGAATAAATTCCACAACTGAAATTGTTTTCGTGAAGGTTTCGGTGAAAGTTGTACTCTAACACGCATAAGGCAGAACTGAATGCGGATCAAATTTTTATACCTGTTTCCACAAAGAAGTTCAATTTCCTCCATAATCCAGTCCTAAGAAATGATTATTAAGGGAGAAGACTGTCATTTGTTAAAATTTGCCTAAGTCTATTAAATTGATCTGTGTTTTTTCCTGGAATATTTCTAGTAAACATCATCTTACATGAAATCTTACTGTACAAAGTCTCATGGAAGGACTTATTGCTTATACTGAGTTCTAGGTGTTTACTTTTTTTTTTTTTTTTCTCGGTGTTTGCATGTCTACACTTGTCCTGGAATAACTCCCTTTATAGACAGGGTACTGAGTACGTGTCTTGTTCTTTACAAGTTGATGGTCGATTTCAAAATAGGTTTCTCTGAGGTAATGTAGTGGATGATTGCAGAAGGATGCTGAGGCCACTGCCCTTTCAACACCACCTGCCTGGGGAACCCCGTGAGACTTAGATTTCATTGAATTAACCAGTGTTATCCTGGATGAGTTTAGCATATTCGGGAGGAGCTACTGATCCATGTCTCGTTTAGTTAGCTTCTCAACAGAAAGAAGGTAGTGCTAGATACACAGCTCTGCTTGAAATACATTGTGACCATTCCCTGACATGGGAGTCTTAACATGTTTTATGCTGAAGCCAGGTTTAAGTTTACTGCGTTGAATGTATCTGTTTAATTTATAAAGGTACAATATATCTGAGTAGCAGATTTTTTTGCATGCACAAAAAAAAGCTGAGAATAAAGATGTTAACTGTCACAGCCAGTGACGGACTTTTCGTCTGTGCTTAGCTGTCAACTGAGAGCATTTTAAGCTTGTATCTGAGATATGGGAAGACCAGTACCTCTTATCTATACCTCCTTGAGTGAGGAAATCAGTTGTTCAGTTTTTGTCTATAATTAGTTTACTACAGAAAATAGACTTGTTAGTTATTCACAGGCTCTTTTATTCCCTGTTACTTTTCTAGGAATACATTCAAGCAAAATGCATGTACAGAGATTGTTCACTTACAAATACCTACAAATTTCTTAATGTTACTGGTGTCTATCACAGAAATAAGAACAGCCCGTGTTGCGCACTAGATGTTCTTTAGAAAGCTTGCAGAAGAACTTGGAAATGGAGTGAAGCACAGCAAGAGAAATGCCAGCAAGAGTCAGGATTCACCGAGTACAGACACATGGATCTTGACTTGGAGAAAATTATGTTAGAAAGTTGCATCTTCTGAGCCGAGTATGTGTCTTTGGATTTGCTCTATGTGGCTGCTTCTGGGCCAGACATAGAAGTGCTGCTGAGGACAGAGCTCAGGGTGGCCAGCGTGGGGATTTTGTGGCTTCCTAAAGGTTTGCTGGTCACTGGGTGTTGTAGTCCAGGCAAGCGACTGTGCAGAGAGAATATAGTGTAACTGCAGAGAGGAGCTTGCTGTGCTGATCTGCAAAGTTCTAGGAAAGCAAAACCTGATCCTCCCTCTTACTTGAAGGATTTTCCCATTTGAATGGGCCAGAGAGAGATAAATGATCCAAAGTTCTTGGCTGATGGAAAATAAATGAGAAATAAAAGGCAATTTTGTCATTAGAACCTGTCCTATAAAAGCAACAGATGAATGTGTTTTGGGAAACTGCTGTGGTGTTTTTATGTGCTTATGAAGCAGTGAATAAATTACTTTGTAAAAGGCCTGATTTTTTCAGAGGGTAGCTTGCGTTTGCGTGCTTTTTTTTTGCTGTTCATTAACAGGCCAGCTTCATTAGACTTGATGACTTAACCTTCTTATAAACTTATTTTCAGCTATTTCATGCCACTACACATCAGTCATTAAAATGTTAGCTTTCAAGGGACAACATCTGTTTAAATTAAAAGACACTTTTTTTCTGAACGTCTTTCATATCAGAGCAACGCCTCAACTTCATGTCTTTTTATTATGGTGTTTGACAGTTTGCATCTGTTTTGATAAACTCCTGTTATAGCTTTTCTTTAAAGACCTTCACTTGAGAGGGAGAAGTGTTTCAAAGATGGAAAAATGCGACCACTAAAGAGTGTGTCTGCATAGGGATGGGAACTCTGGGAAGTTGTGTCCCTGCCCTTGGAATACCGAGTTTCTTTGCCAGTAGTGTAGCACAAGAGGCTGCGGTTTACATCGGGTTTTGACCATAAAGCTCATACTTTTCTTTCCCATCTTGTGTTCGCTATAGTGGAATTGGAGCTTTCTTTCCATCCCTTGACCCCAGCTGTTGACCTGGTGGTTGAGCTGCTTGTTGTATGAGTGAAATCAAGGGCGGGAGAAACAGTGGCTTGAGAAAAGCCTGCACGTGGGAAAAGAAGTGGCTGAGAGAGTATGTCTGTATCTACCAGCTTGGGGCATGTTATTGCCTAGGTCCAGAGAATTTGTTAGCAGTTTTTGTGAGCCTGGGATAAAATAAAGGAGAGTGAAGAGGTCCGGCTGTTGGGAGTGAACTGGTGTGTAGACACCTGCCAAGTGTGGGTGTTTTTTGGGAGAGTCTGAGGGTTGATAGGGCATCCCTGCAGTGTGGCTGAACTTCAGAGAAGATAAAGCAGCATCCAGTTTATTTCCAGAAAAGCTTTTCTTTACATGTTTGTGTCTTGCTTTGGCTCCTCTCGCTGGAAAGGCTGTTACATACACCAAACTCGGCGGGGCTGACAGACTAGTATGGTTGCTGGGTAAGTATTGTTTAGGCTGCAGGTGTGTCTTCGCAGCCAAATAAAAACACGGTTGTCAAACAAATATTGAACATGTCAAATAGCAGCTCGGGCTGTGTGTCCCTTCCTGCTACCGCCGTTGTGCCGCAGCCCTTGCCATGCGGTCCTCGCCGCCGGTTTTCCCCCGCGCGCCGGCCGCGTCTTCACGGCGCCGCGTGCAGGGAGCGCGTGGCGGCGTGCCGAGCGTCGGCGCGCCCCGCCAACACGTCTGACGGCTCGAGGTGCTGCCTTCCCTGCCGAGCCACCCGCCAGGGAAGGAGCGGGGGCTGTGTTCCCTTCGCTGGGTACGCCGGAGACCCAGGGCGATGCGGATCTGGGTTCGCACCTTCGTGTGTGCACGCAGATCCCCAAGGAGATGCGGCCAGGCTTGTGCTGAGAAACCTCTCAAGAAGGTAGCTCTATCTCCATGTAAAAGTGAGATTTAAAAGCTCATTTTTAAAAAGGACTTTCAGTAGCTGAGTTTGCTTCTCCAGATATGTTTGTATGTTGAAGAGGTTCATGCTCTTAACTCTCTGTTTCATTCCTATTGCTAATGCGAAGGCCAGAGTAGCTCTGGTGAAGCCTGAGGAACCCGTATCATTAAGGTTAAACCTACGTGTGTGATGGGTGGTCTGAAACACAGGAGCAAAGTAACCACAGGAATTGTATGTATCCCAAACACTTAGTGAGTGTTCAGGCATCTCGGGGAAGTGTCTGTGGCCTCTACAGGGAACTAAACAATTTCTTCTGTTTCAACTCAAACTTCTTTAATGCTTCTGTAAGTAGTATTTGAGTTCTCTAGGTGCGATATAGAACTGGGTCTGTATAACTCCTTTTAGCTGTTCCCTTTTTGTTTTCTTTACCTACTTCTAGTCTAATCTGACATCTCAAAAGAGAATTTTAAAGCAAATTTTGAGATGATGTGTTACTGTTTCCTTTGAGAAATGTTTGAGTCTCTTTACATGTTTAGGAGGCAGGAGTACCTGAGCTCAAGAGCTGTGTGGTGTGAGGATGTCAGTGGTACAGTGTCTCCCCGTGTCCTTGGAGAGTAATGTTTGTTGGTTTTGGATGAAGCACTTGAGCTAGCAGCAAGAAGCCTGTCTGCTCTGCCTGCTACCAGAAGAGGAAAGAAGCTGAATAAACAGGGAAACTGTGAAATAAACAGAAACGAAACAAAACCCAGCCCTTACGTAGCGGAGCGTGTGCTTAAGCTGCTATTTCAAAATAACACTTTTCTGTTAAAATGAGGTACCTAAAAGCTTTTCTACTTTTGTTTTTGTCATGTGGTAGTTTCCATGTATTTTTGCTATGTTGCTTTATCGCTCTTGGAATTTCTTTTGAGGAAACTTGTTTGAAAAAGGGACCTGTTCTTTTGGGAGTTGTGCTGTTGGAGTATTTACTTGGGGGTGTTGCTTTACCCTTTCTTCATTCGTAGACCTGTTCTTTTGGGAGTTGTGCTGTTAGAGTATTTACTTGGTGTTGCTTTACCCTTTCTTCATTCATGTACTCCCAAATCTCCTAGTACAGTGAAATAGCATAGTGAAATTAAGCCCACTTGTCTTTCCAGATTACTTTTGACTCTTTAAAAGGTGTTGTATAAATTTTGTGGCTTCCAGATCCAATTCCAGCTGCTTCAGCTGGTTTGGTGGCTCCATCACAGAAATGCTGCAGACAGTTGTCGCCCTTGCAGCAAGGGTTTTACTTCATATTGCTGGCAGAGACTTTGTCTTGTGGAGCTAAAGCCTAAGAGCAGGTATTAACATGAAAGTTTTGTGTTGCTTTGGATGCTGGGATTTACTGGTGCTGAAAGTGACCCCCAAGATTACTAAAAGGGAAGATAATGAGGAAGTATAAATATATAGATAGATACTTTACGTGTGTAATTAGTCACAAAATTCTAACAACCCAGTAAGCCTTTGCTCTTCACTTCCCAATTTTGGTGCAGTATGAGGGTCTGAACTCCTTCGGAAAGGGTTGCTCAACTCGGCTTGTCTTGTTTTCAGCAATGTATTTGAGTAAAACCATGATTTTCTTTTCAGATTGCTTTTATTTGGAAATTGTGATAAGCAGTTATCTACACAGAAAGAAATTAGAAGAGAAATTAGAGTGTAAAATAGTAGAATCTCAATAGCTGCCTTTATTATTTTTTCCTAACTAGTGATTTCAGTAATCTGGTAGATGTGTGTTGCCAATGTGGCATAATCCTGGCTCTTGGAAAGGTTTCATGTATTTTATTTTATTGCAGTTCCATTCAAGCAAACCAGTCATTGTTTTTCAGTTTCTCAACAGTTAAATGAAGATAGATCTATCTGAAGGGGTGTCTTGATAACCGCATTGGAAATGAAATCCTTGGATATGGTGGTAGTGAGAGCTAGATAATGTACTAAGATGGAAACAAAACCAAAACAATCTTACTTCTCAGCAGTGTTCTCAAAGGCTTTTATTTACTTGGTCTGGTATTGTATTCTTTATTAGAAAATAACTAGGGTATGTTTGCTAAGAGAAAAGTGGGATGATTATATGTAATCTAAAAATGCTCATATTTAATTACGTAGTTGGAAACCTTTGTCTTTCTGTGCTTGTTTGATAATTCATAAACAATCTGTAAGCTGACATCAAATACAGTGTGCAAAATCTCGTGTGTTTGGGGAGCATGTGATGTCTGAGTAGGTTGTAAAGGACGTGCCATATGCTGTGATTGAACTTTCTGTTGTAGTTTGTTTTACGGAGGAAGTGAGACTTCAGATACACTTCGTTCATCTCTTTCTTCCATTTCCAACAAGATACACATTCACTTCTGTATTTCATTCATCTAATAACCAGTTTCTCTTTCACTATACTTTTTAATTAGGCATAGTGTTAAATATGCATTTATTCGCTATTTTTGACATTGAGATTATGCTATAATTTAGCCCCTCTATGTATTTATCCTGCAAGATTTTACAGTGGGAATGAGGGGGTTGATGTGTTGTCTCGCACTTGCAAGGATGTCAGTGTATCTTCTGTGTATGAAACATATCTGGGGTTCACTTCTTTCTGCCCTTAACAAATGCTTGAGATAGGAGCAGCTTAGCAGCAGCTTCTTAAACTGCTGAGGGACACCCGATGTGGTCACAGGTCATTTCTGAGCCCCTCACTTTTTAGTTAACAGATGCCAGGTTTTGTGAAAAATTACTTAGAAGTCCTTAAATCCAGAATCCACATGCGGATTTTGAGTCACTAGAAAGATGACAGTCAAGTGAGGATGGGCATTTTTGTGTGGGAATGTACTGCACTAAGTGCAGCTATGTTAGAAGAACTTGCTGGATGTTGTTGTTTTTATCAATGCATTTGCCTGTCTTAGAAAGCAAGCAATGGAAAACACCCAAACGCTCCCTCATCTATCTCTCTTCCAGCGCTGGAAACTGTAAAAGCTGGAAGTTTTGGAAGCCGAAGGCTGTTGCTAAGCAGACGTCGGTTAGTTCTCCTTCAGCCCGAGACTCTCCAGATGACATATTGTATTAGGCTGACAATTCCACACGTGTTGTGGGTCAGGCACACTGCCAAGCGCTCAGTGTTTAGCCAGCAGGGAAAAAAAGCATTAGGAATCCCAGTAATCCACACATCAGTCTGTGTGCACTGCTTGGTCAGTGGAGACTGAGCGAGTGAGCTGTGGAGAGAATGTGGGTATTAAGTGGGATGGGTAATGAAAGGCTATTCTGGCATTGATGTGAGAGTCTTTAAATGGAAAATGACTTTAAATGATGGTGCCAGGATGGAGTGATTTGCAGCTGGCCCAGGTTCACAGTTTAACGGGTAGTTTTCAGCGAGACTAACCGCTTTTTTTAGGAGGAAGCACCGGGATTCTTTTGAAGAACTTGAAAGAACGAACTTTTCTCTGAATTTGCTCGCTGTACGTCCCTTAGGGCTTGTAACTGGATGAGGGCAGTTCAGGATTTTGTCTATATATGTTTGTTTGCATATAGGTACAAGTAAATGTGTGCAAGCATATCTAAAACTATGAAGTAGAAGTCACCAGGATGATAACGTACTTGCAATATGCTCAGAAAATATAGTACAATTAATGTTTTAGGTTTAAGATCACTGTATCTAAAAGGAAGTTCTTAAATATCATCAATTTTGTGTCTGGACAAACAGTCATTATCTGTTCATCTGGAGCTGACTTGCAGAAGATGCTTTTTGTTATGTAAGGTAATAATGCTCTCTTTTTGTTTTGTTCATAGAGATAGATGGTTTTCCTTATCCTACAATGTTTTAGACACACACAGGCAATTACTATTAACACCCTAAAAATGAAATTGATTGTTAAATAAGTTTCTAAGAGAGATCTTCTGAACTTACTCTAATAATACTATTTCCTGGTAAATTTTGCAAGCACTGGGATCAGTTCCTCAAGGCCAGCAGCAGTTATTGTGAAAGCAGTGGCTTTGTGCTGCTTGGGGTGTATTGTGATTAGCTGCATTTTACACAGTTGCTTGAACAGGAGCTGTGGGGGACAGCTGAGCACCTGGTTTCCCTTTAGGCTTTTGCAGGAGGAGATGTGTGTGCACACACGGGATGTGTGTCCGCGGTGGCTTTGCCTTGCGCCACGTAGCTGGAGCTGCTGCTGCTTGCATGTCCATGTGCAGATCTCACATTTGTTCAGAAAACATTTCTTGAGCTGAAAAAGCCTTTCCAAGGCTCACCAAGGCCTTCCAAAAGCACCTGCCTGCCTTCATCTTTGTCCTCTCCAAATGTCTTTAGTTGCCAGTAATGCTTAGAGGTGCAGACCCATTTATTGAGATTTCCCCTTCCACACTTCCCGCTGCTCGTTTTCCTGCAGGTTGAGCAGTGACAGACGGATGAAGGGGCAGCTTAAGTGAAGTGCAGCTCCCCTCACACGATGGGGAGCAGCTCCGCTGTCGAGTCGGGCATGGCTGTGCCTCTGTCTTAAGCTACGTGTGTGCTGCAAGGTGGGTTTGTTTGTAAAGCTACAGTAGTGGTTGTACAAAGGCTCTTAAAATACTACTCATCACTGATTTTTCTTTAAAACATGTTTTAGCTTGCTGGAAAACCCTCAATTTCTCTCATTCGAGATGAGCCTGCAGTTCCCAAAGTAGCTGAATTAAAACTGTCTTGCTTAGTTGGCTTCTTGTTTGCTTATTTTTAATGGCATCCGAAGGGATGGGAGTCTATGAGACTACTGGGTATCTGCTGTAGACTAGGCAGTTTTTCATTTTGCTTCTGTGTGAATTTAGCCTTGTGGAATAAATGATAGAGAAATCTTTTTTTTTTTTCTTAAGTGTACAGTGTTCCAGTGTCATGTGAATACAGTGAAATTTTGCTTTAATAAACGAAGCACATCCAGGGCTGCACAGCAGAAAAATGACTCTGTAGAAATTTCTTAGCTGTTTTTGAGCAAAATAATCTTGCTTCCCTGTCTCAAAGGTCTAGGCATTTAAATTAGCTACATTTCTCAGAGCTTACGTATTACTCTGCTTTAAGCACTATGTCCCCAAGAGTGACTAGAAACCCCATCGCGTAGCCCATGCTGGTGAGCATTGCTCACAGCTCCATAGGCTCTTTCAGTCCTATCAGTGCTGGTCCCAGACCATCGTGTGATTAAAAACACGATCCTTGATCTCTGTGGATCAGAGATGAAGTACAGGAGGCACAAAGTATTTGATACAAATTCACCTTATTTAAGAATTAAAACCCACTTTGCCTTTAAAAAAAATCAAAAATTAAGAATTCTAGGGATGTGTGTTGTCAAAGTACAAACTCTGGATCAACAAAACTGACAGCTAAGTTCAAATTGTTAAAATTGCAGCCAACGCCTGTCATGTGGCACGTGGTGTTTCAGAGTTTCATTATAGAAGTGTTGACTTTGCAGATGTAGATTAGACCAGGTTTAATTTTCTCTGCCTTTTTTTTTTTTCTAAAGTTGGGAGGCTCTCTGAGCAGAGATGTTATTTGTGATGCTGCAATCCTGGCTGCTGTATGTCTGACACATTTTCAAATTTGGAGGTGCTTGTTTAAAGAGAAAATGTTCTCAAAGCTTAACTCGTTCTTTCTCCTTGTGGGAAAAATGACTCTTTGTACTAACCCAATAGCACACTTAAGGAGGATATTTTTGGAAATATATTTTCCTTATCAGTATTAATATTTTAATTGTTTCTAATATGGACTTCGTACCGCTCGATTGTCGTGGGCAGGGTGAGTGTGCGGGGCCCAGGAGCCCGACGGAGCCTGCGGCTTGTCCAGGAAGGCGTCCGCGCGGCATCGACATGCAGATGTGCAAAGGGTTACAGCAGCTTCTGCGAGCTGCTAGGGAGATCCTCCCCTTCAAAAAGGGGTCAAAACTGTCCACACTTCAGCCTGAAGAAACATCAGGTTAAAACTGTTTTCAAAATTAGCGTGAAACTTCTTAAGCATCTCAAAACCTTAAGGCAGATGCACCCTGATGGGACATGTGAAGCTACTTTCCATTCAAAATTTCAGTGCCTGAAACTGAAATACATGTTAGCAACAGTTATAAAATGCTTTTGTAACATCTAGTCTGCTATTCCTATTTTTCAGCTAGTAGTGTTATACGATTTTCTTTATTTTAATTCCTATTATGATAGCTATAAGCTGTTGCTCTTGGGAATCGGTACCCTAAGCTGGTGTAGTATATCTGTGTTGTACCCTTGTGCTGCCAGTGTTCCTGCTCACCGATTGGAGAGTTCTGATTCTGGGAGTTTGCCACCTTGAGGGCTATACATAGCTCAATAAACAGTCCAAAAGGAAGAAATAATAATGATTTGTGTTGGAAATTGGGGTATTTTATTATATTCATCTAGGTTGATGCAAGCTTTGTGAATGGTCTTTCCCATTTTTGCTATTGAGAGCAGCTTATTTTTGACAAGTGAGTAAAATCACTTTAGTTTTATCCTCATCCTGATGGTAGCAGGCAAGTATATTTTGTGCTGAGATTAGTGAGTTTTCCATAAAAACTTTCTAAGTGCTTGTAACTCATGAGGCACTCCTTTGGTATTTTGCCATTTTGCAGCAAGATGTGTCAAGGTGAAAACACCAGAAGCAGAAGCACAATAAATTTTACTGTTTTGGTGTTCAGTCTGATGAAATCCCACTTGGAGTTTTCAGTGATGGATTAACAAGGACCTGAAGCTCAAAGCTCAGTGAATGCATCAAGGATGTGACGATGGTTGCACAAAGTTCCAAAAAGAAAGCTTGCAAAGCACTTGCCACTTAATACTAAAAGTGCTGGTGACCAAGGAAAGCTGAATACCGAAGAAAAATGACTCAGTAATCTAAAGGTCACGTTTTCAAGTTCGGACTTGATTTGATCTATATATGTTCACAGTTGCATCTTATCATTTTTTAAAAACTTAGTTTTTGTTTCTGTATTTATTAGCTCATTTTTTCTGTGCTACTCTAAAACTTCTTCCCCATCAATACAACAAATGAGTATGAGATGACTTTCTTCCTTTCTTTCCATACATGCTTTGCCATGCGCTAATGACTGGATTTGGAAAGCAAATGTTGAGCCAAAGAAGGGGAATCGTAAAGGTTTTCTTGCTGAATTGGAGCTTAGGGTCATGTTGCACTTTGGAATTGATGCTATTATAATTCATTACATATTGCAATTTCTTTCTTATTAAGTGGGGAAGGATGCTGTTTTTTTTTTTTTAATTTATTCTTTAAATACTAACTCTAGTGATTTTTATGTAAATAGTAAGAAAGGATAGAGTAATGCACCTGAAAAACTCCAATTCTTGTTGTCTAGTCTTAAAGCTATTGGAGTCAATATAGGAAATTAAAGTAGCTTTATTGTATGCATAATTGTAATGAGTCTGTGATTCCTTGTTCTGCGTATTTCTTTGAGATGTGCAGGATCTTCATGAGAGGGGGCGGATGTTTTGGACAGTTCTGTTTTCCCATTAATCTGGACAAAATATGTGCTTAAACTGTGGTAACGCTGGTATTATTTTGCCAATACTTTATTAGTATTGTATGTATTTAAAGTGTGCTCTGAACACCTTGTTCTAGGATATGTGCGGAATTAAGCGGAAGGATCCCTTGTGCTCTTCACCGTTCTCATTTTTACTAGGCGCTCGTATTTGGAGCACAAGTAGCCGGTGAAGCCAGGCACGGTGTTTCGGGGTGTGTGCGGCTCCTCGGCGCTGTCTTGGTGGGGTGTCCGTGTGTGTACACACAGATAGACGCAGGCTGCAAGTGCAGGGGTGGAGCGGAGGGAGGCTGGGAGCAGCTGCCTGCTTCCTGCTGGAGCCGTGCCAGGGATCACGAGGAGCTGCAGAAAGCAGCAGCAGGACAAGCATCTGCTGCTGGCCCGCAAGGCTCGCCTCGGGATGAGTGGTGAAAGATGCTCTGCTTCATCTTCAGAGGGATGTCCTGGGTTACGGTGAGACTCCAGCTCCACCCGAAGCACCCCGCAGGGCTCCTCCTGTATGAGGGGAATAAAGTTTTGTGGGTAATTCTTTTCAGCTCAGGGTGACTTGCATCTACTATAAACAATAATAAGTTAAACTTTACTGTATTAGTGATTAAGTAAAGATGAAGCGGTCTCTTAGTGACCAGCACTGCACATCATTTCTCACCGGCACTGCTGTTCTGCCTGCACGTCCAGGTACCGAGAAGCCTGAAGAATAACTTAGTAACTTTTGTTTCACTCTTCCTTTATGCCCACAGTGATTTCCAATTAAATAATGACAAAGGGGACTTTCACTCTAGAGAAATGCTGCTTTGCAAAAGACCTGTGAAAGTTCTTCAAAGGAAAAAGCTTTGTAAAGGAAGCTTTCATTTTGATACGCTGTCTTACCTGCGTGGTTTGCTGATCTCTGTCATTTTGTAATGCGCAGAAGTAGGGGAACTTCCTGAGTAAATTGTGCGAGAATGCGTGGGGTTTTGGTATACTGAAACTTGGCTTGATTTGTCATGTGGAGCTTAACGGGAAGCTGCACAGATTCCTTTTGCTGAGTCTGCTGAGGCCTTTTGCCATTTCTTATAAAATACGGCGTGAAGGACTTCGATTTCACATACGTCCCAGGTATTTCTTTGAGGATACCTTGCCGGCTGTGTTTCAGAGCAGGGTGTTTGGAGTGAGCTTAAGCAGCTGATGGGCATGGCTGAAGCTCTCTGCAGAGGCATATCAGAAATGTGTAGCTCGATATATCAAAACAGGGCAGTTGACTCGGTGCCGAGATACTTTACAGGTCTAATCACGTGCGGAGGTTGGTAGACTGTGGCAAACCAGAGTGCAAATACAGCCCGATCGCTAGAGAAAAGCAAGGGAAGTGTCAGCTGGCGAGCGCTGGCCCTGGCATTGGACCTATTGTTGGGGCTGCTTCAGCACAAGCCCTCAGCCGCGGGGCTCTTCCCTGCGGGCAGCCCGCCAGCTCCTCAGGTCAGCAGGGCAAGGAGCATGGCATAAAGCATTTTTTATTTGATTTGCCTTGAGGTTAATGGTCCTGACTTGCTCTCGCATTTAGATTTGCGGTCATGCTTGTGTGGCCTTTTAGGACAAGCTATATTTGCAAGTTTGATTTTGATGTTAGAGTAGAAGGAGCATTTTGATAGATTATGTGACTGCTTACAGCTATATCGTGGCAGAATTATAGTCAAATGCTTTCTTTTCTATACCTCTTACACGTGTTAAATGAGGGTGGAAGCTTGCATTTCATTTAATAACTCCCCTCAATTTGAAGAAAAGGAACAGACTTGGGGAAAAAAGGAGATTTTCAGGCTAGAGGAAAGGGAGAATTAGCAGCTATGCAAAACCACTGAAAACTGAACCATGCAGAAAGTGTTCAAGCTGTGGGAAGTGACCCAAAGTCTAACAGTGTCTGGTAGACAAACATGAAGCTTAAAGCGCTGCTCTTCTGAGATGTGAAAAGCTCAAGGTTTGTTGTCGTAGCCAGGGACAGTTATCACAAAGTAGAGGAGACTTTATCTCTGCTCTGCCTCTTCTTAACTCCATAGAGAAGGTGAGAGACATCAGGCCAGATATTGGGCAGTATGCCAAGGAGTCTGGCTGTTTTCGGTAGGGGCCATGGGTTTTTAAATGTACTTAGTTTATTTTGTGGTGCAGGATTGTTTTGTTTGTGCAAAGATCTTTCACATTTTCCCCAAATGGCCAGACTTAACACCAATACTATTTCAAGCCCCTTTGCTGTGTTTTAGTCTATAAAATTAGTAGCAGATAACAGTTCTCATTGCAGCTGAAAGAGAATTCCATCACACTGACAGTGTAGTGAAAGACTGAAACCTGCAAACCAGCACTGCATGTTCGCTATGTTGACAACTTCTTAAGTTTTAGATATTTGTATTTTAAATAAAAGCTTGACATTAATACATCAGTGTTAAATGACAATTGTATTCTTTCAGCAAAGTATTGCTCAATCACATATTTGTCACTCCTTGTCCTTACAGCCTCTTCAGTGCTTTTGTTCATTGCCTGGTTGTTTTGTGGTCTTTTATTACATGGAGAACTTCAGATAGATGTATGCGTTTCCACAGTGCTCTGCAGTTGCATTCTGAGGACAATTTGTCCATTCATGGCTTTTCTTGTTGCTAAAAAACACTGTGTGCTCATTGCAAATGAGCTGCAAAATATGCACACGAAAATGAGTGCTCACTCATTAAGCCATGAATATGGCTTGATTTATCTGAAGATTTTGTTCTTACAGATATAAAAGTCTAACATAGAGTCAGTGGTGTGTAGAAATACATATATTTCTGTTTCATGTATTTCTAGATTGGTTTCTACCCTTTCCAGCATCTCTTGGACATATGCTGCTTGTGTTTTTGTTCTGACACTGATTGTTTTATAAACACTTTCCCAGAAACTTTCCTTCTTTTTTTCCCCTCTCTTTAATTCACTTATTCATATGTTACTGGGATTATTAAAACAATCTTTAGTTCGACTTCACACTGTACTGTGTATAAAGCACATTTCCTCAAAGAACTGGAGAGCAGCTCAGAGGTCTGGCTGTATCGCCACTGGCATCAAAGCTAGAACAGCATGAAATTATCCAAATCCTCAGTACTTCGTGTTACATGAGGTTTTGACTCTGAAATCCCACTTGATGCTACTTTCATTCTTCTGATAACACAGTTGTAGGAAAGTAAGAGCAATTATAATTAGATCCATGTTTCTGGGGATTGCCAGAGTCCCTTAAGACCCTGTGTGTTACTGTGGGTATGAAGCAGGCTGTGGTTTCCATTCGGCCGATGTCTCTGTGAGATGGATGGTTTGTATTTTCCTTCAAGTAAGTGGGACCAAGAAATCCCAAACAGATATGGAATTTAAGGTCACATGAAAAATGTGGTGAAAATTATCCTTCTATATCCCTATTTAAACCCACTACTGAGTTAATAACATATGAATGTGAGTAGGTTTTTTTTTTTTTGGGGGGGGCAGGCAGGCAATTAGAGAAGTGGTGAGTAAAGACACAGAATTCCTACTTTTAGATGTGCTACAAGCACTTGGTGCTCTGGAGGCAGTCCTGGATCAGGTTTTAGGCGGAAGCTTTGTGCTACCGTAGAAATTGTGAGTGAAAATGAAATGAAGAATTTTTCATAGAAAATGAAGCTCTTGAGCATATTCATGAGGATCTTAAAAGAGCAGTTTTGGTTTTGATTCTGAACTCGGGCACATGTTTTCTACTTCCTGTGCACAAAACTTCCCAGAGTCAAATAACATAACAATCTCAGGACAGTATTTTCATAGAATCATAGAATGCTTAGGGTTGGAAGGGACCTCTAGAGATCATCTAGTCCAACCCCCCTGCACACGCAGGGTCACCTAGAGCACGTGGCACAGGACTGCATCCAAGCGGGTTTGGAAGATCTCCAGAGAAGGAGCCTCCACACCCTCTCTGGGCAGCCTGTTCCAGTGCTCTGTCACCCTCACTGGTAAGAAATTTTTCCTTAAGTTCCTGTGTAACTGTTGGTGCTTCAGTTTGTGGCCATTACCTCTAGTTCTGTCAGTGGCCACCACTGAAAAGAGGCCTTTTGCAAGCATAACATTTTTATTAACTGACCAGGCTGGGAAGTAGTAAAGAGAATATTTGTGGGCAGCAGTGACAGTATTAATGGTAAAGACCCAGGTGTCAAAGCCACACTCTGGTGGATAGATATGTTTCATCTTTCTCGTGCATCAATATTTCCTTTCTGTGAAGATCACTTTTTCACAATATCTGCTCTTGTAACTCAAACTTAACTAACTTAGAAAAAATTAGTCAGTCCAACCATAACTTTGAGAGCACAATTTTAATTCTGTTGGTCTTAAGTTTTTGAGAGGGAGAAGACTTGCTTGTGCTCTTCACTGATCGATTGTCACACTAGGGTTGGATCTTGATGGGTAAGTCTTTACCCAGGCTGTTACTTTTATAGAAATTTGTCCAAGCAAAGCGTGACTTAAGGTTGACTAAACCTGCCTAGCACTGGGTCCTGCTCAGGCAACCCTGCACGGCTTTATGTAGTGCATAGTATGGTGGTATTTTCTCACTACTGAAAGCACTTGCCTGATGCTAGATGCCGAAAAGGCGTGATAACACTGTCTATCAACATGTCACAGCATGTTTCAGTTTACAGGCATCCACACAGGACAGGATTTCAAGCAGTCTCTTCTACCAGAAGTGCTGCAAGGAGCCAGTTTGTCACTCTCCACTTGGATTTGTTCCTCTCCCTTGACTTTCCTGCTCTTAATCTGGAAAGAAAAAGGAAGAGAAGCAACTAGAAAGTGTATCGCTGCTCCTTCCTCATTTCTAGAAAGCCACATAAGCTGCCAGCTACAACAGCTGGAGAAGAATGCACAAAACTCATAAAAAGAGTCATTGCTATACAAATAGTGTGACAAGATGACGCTATAGATGTCTATATGTGTATGTGTGTTACGTATATATGCGTGTGTGTGTAGGCAGAAGGTCGCTAAATGACACGTGAATCTAGCCTGAGTGAGGGTAAGCCCCAGAAGTGTGTGTGTTTTGGTATGCAGGAAAATGTGAACCAAATTTTGGATATTGCAGATACCTTACTTGATTGTGGTTACTACAGTTATAGTTTGCTGTGGTTCAGAGTCTACTGCTGTGCTTGTTTGGCTTGGCCTTTTTGCAAAGGACTTGTGACTAGGGAATCCTGGCTGTAGTAGTAGCATAAGGCCTTGCCGGAAGATTGTGTCACTTCTGTTAGCATTATGCTGGTTGCTTAACTTTCTTAAGCCTTCCAAAGATAGCTACGAATGTGAATGGAATGGTCAAACTGGAAAGCTATTATTTGGGAGCTTTTAAATATATTTTTTTAAAAATCTATTTTTTTCCAAGTACAGCAGGTTTTAAAATACGTTGTCTATTAATAAAAGTCTGAGCAGCGAGTCCTGTGTATGTTTTTCTCTGCTCTCTGCTTGCTTTCAGTTTTGGTTACAGATGCCGTCGTAATCGCGCAGTGTGAGAAGGGATCCACAAATGCGGTTCCTGGAGAAGCTGAGCTGGTTATATCAGCGACTTTCCAGAAATTGATAAAGCTTAATAAATGTCATACGCTGTCAAGAACAGATAAGGAGTGGGAGATAAGATGGGGAGGCGCCTGAGTTCAGGCTGATTTTGACTGGCAGTCGTCTCTGGGGAAAAGCAACAGTGTTTTGAAATATCCGTGCGACTTTTATTTGTAGTTGTTCATGAATTAATGGGCAGTTGGAGCGAGCGCTGCGCTGCTGCCGCGCTGTCAGCGTGGTGCTCGTTCAAGCCGCAGCGCCGTGCCGAGCGGCGCGCTTCGCTGAAGGTGCTCCCGGCGTCTCGGAGCGGGATTCCCCGGGACGCGTCTCCGATAAAGTGCTCAGGAGCAAACAACCAGAGTTTCGGATTTAACTGGTTGCTTAACTAGAAACTAGGTGTAAGCCAGGGTGGAAAAGGCAGCCCCAAGCACTGAGGTTTATCACGCAGGGAGATGCTATCTGCCCTTTCTCCAAAGGTTTCTCAACGTTTCCTTTAATATGCGATCTTTATAGGCAAAGGGCCATGATCAAGAAACAGATGGAGATCAAGAAACAGGTCTGATCTGCAAAGCTTTTCAGCAGCAAGGTTATTTTAGAAAAGGCTGGAGGGGGGAAGGCTCAGGGCTGGTTCTCTGGTGCGTGTTGTGAAGCAGGCAGCAGAGGCTCCGTGCTGGAGGGGCAGGAGCCGCCTCTTCCCGCAGGTGTGAGCAGTGCTCTGTGCCGCGGGCTCGTCACGCGCTCGGCGTTGCTCACGTAGGTGAGCAGCAGACCAACACGCAGTTTGGGCTTCTGGGGCATGTTTCAAATGCCGTCAGAGATGAAACTTCAGGTTAAAAGTCAAATTGCAGACAGCTTTAAAATTTAAAGTGTAACTGTATCAGTGAGGAGTTCAGTGCCGGTGGCTGCCGTCCTCAGATCCTGGGTCAGGTATCTGAGAGGCATCACTGCTCTCAACAGAAGTACCAGGCAGCTGTATGAAGAGAGATGAACTCAAGACTTTGTGCAGAGGTAGAGCCCTGACCCTTAGATTTCTATGGCTAGGTGTAGTTTTAAGACAACAATTGCATGCTGTATTAAAAAATTTAATTAACAAGCCACATCTGTGCAGAAGATTGAAATTATATTAATAACTGATACAACAGATATAAAGACAATGTGGCCAACTGCTGCAATTAGTATTCAACTTACAACTGAATGACTGAAAACAGAGGTTGCTTCCCCTGTTAAGTAGTGCGGACACAGGGAGCCTGGGTCTTTTTGGCTGTGTGAAGGGGTTGAAGAGCTCACGAGTGTTCAGGAGCTTTCAGGGTGCAAACAGCCTCAGCAGGCCAGAGCGAGATCTCCAGGTGTTAAGCTAAGGGGACAGGCAGGCTTGGACGCGGCAGGCAGAAGACACTAAGGTATGAATTTCTGTGACACTATGCGAGACCAAATGACTGGCTATAGGCCAGGTCTGGTCGCAGCAGAAATTGGTCACTTGCTCTCGATTTACCTTGCGCTGCCACTTGCTGTAGAAAGGAATAGCTGCTGCTGCTCTTTTACTCCCCAGCCCAACAGGCACACTCCTCAGCATCTACAGTAAGTAGGACTTTGGAGACTCTTTTCTGTCTCTTTTTCAGTCCATCTGAATATACATTGTATAAATTACTGAGCAGTATTCGGACATTGTGGACTATTGTGTGAAGACACTGTGTCAGAGGCTGGCACAGCCTTCCCTCCTCATGGAATGGTGAATGCCTGCTTGTTTTTATGTTCCTTGCAGTGAATTTCAATCTCTGTCTTTGGGACAAAGTAATCTCAGTTACCTTCTGTTGTTCTTTGTTATCTGTGCTAAGTTCACTGCTTCAGGGAACAAGAGCTCATTTGAAAAACTAAATTGAGAGAGATGGAGACTGATTTTTATCAGCAAATTTATTTTTATTGTTACCACTTAGCATAGCATGTTTTATGGTTGGCAACTTCTTGAATGCTGCTTTTCAATATGCTCTGAAAAATTTGGGTTGTGACTTTTGAAATGGATGGGAAAGCGGGTATTAGAATTACTAGAAGAGACTGAAAAGTGATGAAATGTCAACTTGGAGTAATTCTTATTTTGAAAATTTCACACTTGTTTGGGAGCAGTAGTAACACCTAACATAAAATAAGGACATCCATTTGGTTCTTTTTAAGCAAAGTGTTCTTCCCTGGTTGCTGAAATAAATCTTCATAGTGGTTTTTACAAAGTTATTTTTGCTGTATAAAAATTGATTGTGGATCTCCCTTTTTTTTTTCTCCTATTCTCCCTATAGGAAACCTAGAATAAACTCTCAGTTGGTGGCACAACAAGTTGCCCAACAATATGCAACCCCACCACCACCTAAGAAGGAGAAGAAGGAAAAAGTGGAAAAACAAGATAAAGAAAAACCTGACAAAGAAAAAGAAATCAGTCCAAGTGTTACAAAGAAGAACACTAACAAGAAGACTAAGTAAGTTTCAAGGCTGATCTATTAAATATGGAGTGATTTAAGTAGTACTGCACATTGATGTTAAACTGCACTTCATTAATCTTCCCTGTCCCCTTCATCTCTTACAGACCAAAGTCAGATATTGTGAAAGATCCTCCTAGTGAAGCAAACAGCATACAGTCTGGGAATACTACAACAAAGACCAGCGACTCAAATCACACTTCAAGGTAACTTTATCAAAAACTTTAAGTTCTCAGTATGTCAAAGTTGTGTTAAGTAGCAAACACTTCCTATCAGTTCGCTACGGAGGGAGGTGCAGAGCAGAGAGATCTGTCCATTAGCATGACAAGACCAGCCGTGGTTCTGAACTTCCCCATGCATAATCACTCAAACGCTCATCTGGTAAGGGCAGATTCACGCACTGAAAGTATATCACGTTAGCCCCTCAGTTTTAGTTTCTCTGCTGAAAGAATCAGTGTGAACGGGGTAGTAAAGCTTTAGACTACAAAACACCATGCAAAAAAAATTAAATTCAGTATTCAGTAAATTCAGTAGCAGTGAATGAAGTTTACTTTTCTTCTCCCCCCTCCCCCTAGAAATCATGCTGTGACTATAGTTTATCTTGCTGATTTTCTAATTTTGTGCGAACAAATTAGTTAGAATCTTGACATCCATGAAAAACATGAATGGCCATTTCATATTTGTGCAGGTTTGACATGGTTGGCTGAATAGATATTTTCATATGATTAGCTATGGAGAGAGTCCTGATCTCACCTATATTCCATACTTCTTCTTTAAGTAATACTTTGTGCTTTATTTCCTAAATTAACAAACCCTGGGCCAAAGTAATCTTTGTATTGTTTAACTTTATGAAACTACTAGAAGCAGAACTCCCCTGTGTGTGCTGCTTGCATAAACTATGTAGGAATTGCATCTGTCTTTTGGAAACAATTTTCTTATTTAGTCCTAAACCTTTTCAGCTATAAAAGAGGACAAGAAGCATCAGAGTGTATTTTGCAAAATATGTAAATGGGCCAATCTGTTTCTTTTCTGTAAAAAGTAGTAGTTGTGTGCATGTGCTAGAGTGAGTGTTTTGAGGTTTCTCTCTGTACTTGTTCATGTTGCTTTTTCCTCGTGCTTGCAGAGGCACAGAAAGTTTCCTTCATGCACTTGGGGCATGGTTTCTTTCAAAGGGTCTCAGTAGCGGGAGCTTTTCTAGGCAGATTTTAATCTAGGCCTGGACCAAGTGAACTCTGTTTAGTATCACTTTTTTTTTTTTTTTTCCAATGAGCGATGGCTCCTGACAAGCAATAGCAGAAGTGCATGCTCACCATGGGAGAAAGGTGCACGCAGAAAGGTCGCTCCCATTATCCGGGCCAGCATTTTTTGCCTGTTACTGGATACAAGAGAAAACAAATGACCCCATCAAATTACAGGAAGGACTGGGTTTCCTAGAGGAACTTGGAGCTTAAGGAGGAAAATACATGTGCGTACTACACTTCCTGGCATGTCTGCTGCCATTTGCTGCCTGCTCTTCGAGGGCGGCCTTAAGCCGCTGAGCCAGTGTCAGAAAGCTGACGAAACCCCGTAAATTTGCTGAGCTGGTTGGCCTTTCTTGTCACCCGCAGACAAGGTGATGCGCTGATTTCATCAGTCTGTGGTTACGTGTTAAAATTGCCGGCTCTTGCAAGTGCGTATGTGCAACGCACACACGTGGGCGTGCGTCTCACTAGTGCTGGAATTTGCTCAGCACAACTACTGTTTTGAAAAGGCTGGTCACCAAGCGACAGGGCCCGCTCCAGCCAGAAGCTTTGGTGAGATCTACTCCTGCACAGTAATATTTTATTTATATTTTCTACCTATTACTAATGTTTTTCCCATTGTACTTTTCTAAAAGTGAAACTGCCTCCTAGTTTAGATGTGAAAATACTGTTTTTGATGAAGTAATTTCTTCATCATTTTTATTAAGAAAGTTTTGGAAAAATATAGTTGTTCCTTAATACTACCTTTTCTTCTGTCTAGTCCTACAGTATCACTTGGATAACTGTAGCATATGAAGTCAGCTTAATTTCCTTAAGGGTTGTATTATGCAGTGTACACTGAAGAGAAGAGGCAGAGTGATGTAAAAGCTAGAGCTTGATCCCAAAGTCATCCTCTCCTTCTCTCTGTCTCTTCAAATAAGTTAGTGCTCAGCAAGCTGCTTTTCACTGCAGTATGAAGACTCTCCTGTGTAATTTCCCATTTGGAAATATTCCTCCTCTGAAGTCTCACCCTTACTTAGGAGCAAAAGTTGTAAATTGCAGCAGTCACTGCAGCTGACTTGGAATTTGTTGGTAGAGGGATGGCCAAGGTGCTTGCAGTACTTGCCCTTAAGCTTGCCTTCAAAATAACTTTGTTGTATGAGAGCTTTGGACCAAACCCTGAAACACCGGTGGATGTCAGCATGCTTGAATCTAGACCCTTATTAGCTTCATTACTAGTTGAATGATAGCACAGCATGCAAATTACTGAGATAATCCTGAGCTATAAATACCAGGGAGCTCTTTCCTGTTTTTTCTACTAACTGAACGAACTAGCTGCGAAAAATGTTACTGTACGTTCAGGGTTTTATTTACAATAGCCTTGTTCCAGAGGGAGCATTTTGAGCAATTTTATACATGGGCTGATTGGGCATCTGATTTGTATAAACTCAAAGCAGTTGAAAGAGAAGCCAAGCTGCCCCAGTGCCGGTGTTGTTTGCAGCTGCGGAGTTCCAGTATGGGAATGAAAGAGCCATGTTCAGATGCTTTCATGTGGTTTTGTATTGCAGAGTCACAGCCTTGTCTCATAACATCAGGGCACATGATGAGATGGAGAATTTAGATAGCAGGATTCTTTCATCTGCCCCGTGGGGAGGAGATCCTTAGCGCTCTCTGGCTCCTGTCTGTGTGGCTCTCTTGTAGTGTCCTGCTTTTTAACTGGGCTGGATTAAAGACAACAGCCTAGAGCCCTGTGCTCTGCACTGAGCTCTGAGCTCTGTCCTCTGGGACCACGCGTGAGCAGGAGGTCAAACCTTCATCCCTTGCACTGTGCTCTGCAGCATTGTCTGCTATCTGTGTTCTCTTCCTCATTACTGCTGTGTGCAGTCGAATGGCGGGCAAGTCACTGAGCTTGTTTTTTTTTTTTTTTTTTTTTTTTTTTTTTTTTTTTTAATTTAGAATAAGCTTCTCCTTTTTTAAATATATATATATATTTTTTTTCTTCTAGACCCAGACTGAAAAATGTGGACAGAAGTACTGCACAGCAGCTGGCAGTCACAGTGGGAAATGTCACAGTAATTATCACAGACTTTAAAGAAAAGACTCGCTCCTCGTCCACATCGTCTTCTACAGTGACCTCCAGTGCAGGCTCAGAACAACAGAATCAGAGCAGCTCTGGCTCTGAGAGCACAGACAAGGGCTCGTCCCGCTCCTCCACACCAAAGGGGGACATCTCAGCAGTCAACGATGAATCTTTCTGAAAAATTGCACATGGAGTTGTGGAAACTATGAATCGGGGTATGAAATTCAAACACTCCACCTGCCCATGCTGTTCGAATCCTGGAGAGCCTCTTCTGTGCTTGAACACCTACTTTCTTGGACATCGACCTCTTACTGATGCAACCAGGATATTTTCTGCTTGCCATGGGCATCTGGCCACCA
The DNA here is from genome assembly GCF_000705375.1 of Tinamus guttatus. The sequence continues at coordinate 784,297 of NW_010582633.1, read as the reverse complement.
AGGAATTTCTCACCCTAATGATTACTCTTGACACTTTTATGTATTCCATTGTTTTATATGATTTTCCTAACAATCATTTATAATTGGATGTGCTCCTGAATCTACTTTTTTATAATATCTGCTGTGCACAGTTTTCCATGAACATTACAACTTTTTGTTTTGGGGTAGGGAGTGGGTGGGAAGGGAAGGGGGCTTTATTTATTGCATTCACAAACTCCATCCTCTTTCAACATATCCTTTAAGTTCAGTTCTTCTTCCAGTTATACTGTGTACTATCAGTTTTGATATAAATTATATATAAATATATATATAAATAAATATATATAAAGGGTTATTTGAAACCAATACATGGAAACGCTGGTGCTTGAAACACTGTGAAGTGAAAAAAATATTGAACAGTTAAAGATCTGGGACAGTCCCCTTCTGTGACGTACTGAAACGGAACTGGTCTAAGGTGAAGAGTGCGTTCCTGAAGGCTTGAACTTGGATGGGACCATTCACTCTATTCTTCCTTCCCCATTTCTTCTCTTATTAATAGCAAAAAAAAAAAAAAAAAAAAAGGACTGGACAGACAGTCCTGAATTTTCCACGCTGGGATCAGAGATGAGCAGGGTGCTCCGAGTAGCTCGCGTTTCCAGGAGGGCAGCTCAGAGGGGTGGTGGGCAAGCTGGGTCCCATGGGAGAGCAGGAGCCCAGCCCGAGGCTGGGTAACCAAGGGTTTGCTCATGCATCTGTGTCTGTCTTGCGTGGCCCATCCCACAGACGTTTGGTGTCCTTAGGTCGCTAAATTTTCCTAGCTTCCTAAAAGCATTTTCTGTGCTTTTGGGCCTATATTTTTTTGTTTGAAATCATTCTGTATTTTGAGAGTGATTCCTGAACAGTTTGTCATCCAGCGATGACATTAGCCCTGTCAGTGTTTGGACACTTCTAGATACCCTGCTGTGGAAATAGAAGTTGTGAAAAGCTTTCATGCTGGCAAGTAAGCAACAAGTGCAACTCGTGACCAGTATCTCCTTCGTTCTTGCCCTAAGGCTATTCACACTGATTTACTTTATTTTTTATTTTTTTTCCTGGACTGTTAGTGTTGCTTTACAGTTTACCTTCCATGCATTATCCTGCTAAAACACTAGTCTGAAGAGGTGAAACAAACTTTTTTTTTAATCCTGTTATAATAGCCTCTTTTATCTTTTTGTCCTTATTTAGTGGCCCCAGGGTGCTCTTTGTAGTAATTTTGGGCACAGAGACTGTGGCTCTATTTGACATCACATACTTTCAGGTGTGACAAAAGAGGGCCACTTACTGGCAACTTTTTGCCAGCTTGTTACATTATGAATTATTTGATTATTTGCTTAGCAAGAAGAAATTATCTTTGTGGAGGCGACCGATTCAAAATTTCTTTTAAAATCTGTGGTTTTGAGCAGCAGACGTGGGTGCTTTTTCATGCTAGTGGCAGAAATCTGTGATAAACTAACTCATTATGACCTCTGCTCGAAGGTACGTGCAATGGCAATGCCTTTGCAACTATGGTTTTCTTCTAAATATGTTAGCATAGGCACCCCAATTTAATTCTGCTTATGTTCACAGTATGGGCCGTCTTTACCTTTTTAAGCATTTTTAAAGTATTTATTAAAGAACCAAAGGAAACCAGATGCTTCCTGTGAGCATCATGACAATTTATTATGCATAGTTTTAAATACTATGAATTTCTCAATCCACATTTTAACTTTAGTGGGATATTGCAAAGACATTCCTTTTCCAGTTTTTACTGTTCCTTTAAGGGTCTCAGGGAGGGTAAACTGGTCAGCCATATTTATTTATTTTACTGAAATGTATTGGAATAATTTTTTAAGAGAGATTTTTTGAAGATGCCCCTGAACTTGTATATTTTGCACTGCTTTATAAATGATCCGTTATCAATTAGGCTCGCATGCATTTTGGCCGTGATCCAGCAAAGTGTGGCAGCAAGTGGCCAGTCCCTCTGGCTCTGAGGGGACTAATTTTGGTGCTTAAAGTGAACCACGTGCTTGCATTCTGTGTTGGATCTGGGAAATTGTGGGAAAAAAAGGGAGGAAAAAAAAAATGGCATTGTGTATACCAGGAAATTACTTCTTTATAAAGTGAATGGACCTGTAGGTTATTTGAAAAAGCTTTAACACAGTAACCAGCTACTCATAGGCTGCTGATTAAGCCGGTAAAATCTATTTTATCTATTTTTTGGGTGTGCCTCCTTGATAAAATAGCTTACTATAAATAAGTCGGAATTTTTTTTGGAACAAGTGACCTGGAGTTTTGCATTTAATAGAAATTGCTGGCTAAGCATTGAACTTAACTGGGCCTCATCTTAGCTGTTATGTTATGAATTCAAAGGGTAGTGTTTACCTTTACAGTTAATTTCTAAACATGATGCCCCCAACACATGTGTCTGGAAATGGAATTCCCTTCTCACTCTGCATCCTGAGGTTATCCTGCTATTTTGGGGGAGCATGTTTAAATAAATAAAAGAACAAAAACACTAGAGGAAGGACCAGATTCTTGGTATTCAGTGGCACAGAAAGCAGGTAAGTAAAGCACAGTGTTACGTTTGCTAAGTTTCAGCTTTTACACAGACACACAGACACCAACACAGCTTGCCTGACTTGCTCAGTTTGACATAGTTATGCAAAGGAAAAAATTAAAGCATTTTACACAAACAGGCTATTTATTTTAATTGGAACACTTTGCTCGTTTCAAATTGGACAGATCTAAAATTTGGCAGTAGCTTCTGTGAGTTTATTTCCACTGAGATGTTTTCACCTGCCTTATCAAGATCGTTCTCAGTCTACTTTTTTAAGCTCTACCATAAACTTAAATTATTGAAATTTATTAATTGCTGACTATATAATAACCTTTGCTTGTATGTAACCGAATGGTTTTAAGAGCCAACATTTAGAGTATGACAATGGAGCTGAACAATTTTTAATGCGCAAGCAGTTCTGTTCTTGTGTATGACTTGTAACCTTAATTTACTGTGTAAAGATGGTTACATTATTTCCTTAGCTTTGTTTGTTGGAGACAAATATAGAATGCTTGTTTAAGTATGTCAAAACATAATCTTATCTTGTGGATTTTTATGTTAATGTATTATACGAGCTATATTTTTCATTTGCCCAGAAAGACAGCTTGTATAACGCTTTTGAAAGTTTTTCCGCTCTGTAAAGTCTTTAGAGCTGACAGTCCTGTTAGGTTTGTTTTAATCTTCATGCTAAAGTGTCAATGGTGGTTTTGTGAACTGGTCAGAAATTCACAGGTCTTAAATGTTTTCGGGAAATTTATATTGGACACTGCTCTTTGTCTAGCAAATAAAAGATGTTAATATATTCCTGTTACTGGCATGTGCACGACTGTTATTAGAAGCCACTTTATCATTTTCCTGCTTTAAATAGAAATGTCTATTTATGAATTCTGCTTGTAGTTTTTTCACAAATAAAATAGTAAAATTTAATTAAATCTGAAAGCTCTCTTTTTTGGGAGATGCCACTATTAAAAAAAAGAAGAAAAAACACAAAGAATCCCATTGTTGAAGCAATTTCTCATTCTGTCTATGTCTGTCCCATGTACCCCTGTCCTGCAAACACGTGTTGTGCTTGCTAGGCATGGGAGTGAATCCTTTGGGTTCCCCAGCACTAACCACTAATGGAGGTTTGTATGGGCTGTGTTTGCAGAATGGGGGTTCTGCTGCTTCAGACTAATCCTTTTCCCCTTTTCTGTAGCTGCAGAAGCGGAGAAGCCTCATGCAATAGTGCAAAGGATTTCAGTGGGGACCCTCGGGAGTTCCGCATGTTGCCTTGTGCTGCCAAACTCCCATGGGTAAAATTAATAAAGTTTAATTGAAAGTCTAATTATGTTTGTGTCATGTAAAAATACCAGTATTTTGCAAGCTGAAGTTCCTTACTTGGCCTAGGAATCAAGGCATAGATATAATGTAAATTACTTCATACTATTTGAGTCTTTTTTCCCACATGAGACTGAAGACATTTAAGGCAACTGTTCAAAATTCAAATCCAAAGTTGAAAACTGAGAAACAAAGCAATAGATAAAATGCATTAAGAAAAAAAAAAAAGAAAAAAAAAGTCTTTCACAAGAGCTGTTGCTTGGGAGCATGAGGACAGGTATTAAACTAAGATTAGTCTGGATATTTGCTCTGTGTGTGGCAGGGGGAAGCTCTGCTACAACCAGAGGTCGCTTTAAAAAAAACACTACCCAAACAGCCTCTTAACTGCTTTTAACCTCAGCTGGAAGCGATTCAAAGCACTTTGTGCCAAGAATAAGAAGAAACAGGAAAGGTAGTGGTTGTTGTACAGCCCCGCAAGGCGCTCGCTCCGCGTGCCAGGCCGAGAGGCCGAGGAGCTTTGGACAGGAGCGGGAGCTGTGCGGGAAGAGCCGGCGCCTCCAGCCACGGAGCCGCGTGGGTGTTGGGGCTGTTGGTGAAGGAGCTTGGGGCTGTTGCTGCCGCTTGTTGGAACAGGCGCTGAGGCTGTGGAGATGGGAACGTGCCCTTCCATTTAAAGGCATGTGCTGCGTTTAAGTGCTAACAGTTTATTCTGTTATCCATAGGTAACACAGAACAAGTTGGAGCGATTTGAATGAGGGACACTAGTTCACTGTCCTTCGGTGTTTTTCAAACTAATTTCTGGCCTAAAATGTCAACGGTGCAGGCCTGACTGCTTGGATCTGAGCATGCCTGCTCTCTAGCAGACGCTGGGGACTACTGACCTGAGCACAGGAGCGCCTCAGCACTGGTGAGGGCGCTGGGAAGCGGGACAGGGTGGCCTCGTTCTGCAGCTGGCAGCCAAGCTAATCCCACGTGTGGATTAGCCGTGCGTGTCCCGCAGCCAATCCCTCGCATTGGAGTCGTGCTGGGAGTTTCCGGGGGCCAAAGCTGAGAAGTGCCCACAAAGAGATGACAGATGTGACAAATGGCTGCTACCAGCCCAGCTGCATCCAGGTGTTAGGTTACGTGAAAGCGCAGACTCCGGAGAACCGCGTCGAATTGGGAAAAGCACCCGGAGACGGGATTCGTGTTTGGACTCAGGCTGCAGGCAAAGTCGGCAGTGGCACTGAGACGTCTGCATCAGAGCAGAAATCACCTCCTGGCTGTGGTTACATCCTGTCCCTCCTTGTCACGCTGACAAAAACACCCCTTCCCTATTTCTTTAAGAACACAGGCCAGCAACTGGAGCCAGCAGCGGCCTTGGGCAGCAAGATACCCACGTGGAGACACCCAGGAGAAGACACGGTGATGGCTACAGTCCCACGAGCAGGGAACACTGGTCCACCTGATAAAAGTCTGTGTGAGGGTATGGACGTGACGTGCTGGTCTTCTAGTGGTTTTGAATGTGAGAATCCCCAGCTTAAACATTCACCTTTGGGCAAATACCTTGACTCGTGGAAGGATGGATGGACTGGTGCAGCTCTGGAATAGTGGTTTAGGTGCTACCTTCTAGCTCAGGTTTACAAAGGGAACAAAGCCGTGAAGTTTTTAATTCAAGAACTGAAAACCTTAAAAAAGAGAGAGAGAAAAAAAAAAAAAAGTACTGAGGTTTTCCTGTATGAATCATTCTTCTTTGCAGACACCTCCCCTTTTTTTTCTGTGCCTTTTTCCCTTCCCCCTATTTCCCTCAAGAAATTGCTTAAACAAAAACAGCTGAGTTTGAACTTAAAGTATTAGCTATTTAAGACTTTTTTTTTTAAAAAAATACCCTTCTTTTTATTAATATCCAGGTAAATTCAGAGAGTTTGGCTGACCAGCATTCACATTTTTTGGTAAGTCAGATACATGCCTCAAAGTTTTTCTTCCAAGTCTCTCAGTCTGAGGGCCTGAGCTCCCGTGAAGAAACCTGGAGGAAGACCTGGAGCTCTCTGAGCTCAGATCTTGTTTCGGTATTTCCCAGTTTGGATACCGCGGCAGCGCAGCCTTTCCACACCGCATGCTAAGCGCTGCTATCGCGCACCGAGCAGCCCAACAGCAACGCGGCCGCGCGCGCCCTCCCTGCTAAGCTGCAGCAAGCGAGCAGGATCCCAGAGGTAACTGCACGGGCATGTCCAGGGAGAATTGCCTCCACTGATGAGACTTTGGTTCTATTTATGGCTTCTGTAGCTGTAGGAAGACCAGGGCAGCATCAGGTTTTTCCACCTTTCTCTCAATTGTTTCTTTGTATAATATTTCAACACGTAAGTCTTGCTTGTCTTTCTGCTTTTGTTGTGGAAGGTGCAGCAGTGCTTGCTCTGGTGCTCTCCACCTTACGATGGATGGTTGCTTGGCATTTATAAAGGTCCTTTTTCCAGGTCAGATTGAAGCTAATGCTGATTCCACCTGAACCTGTCTCATACAAAGACCTTGGAAATGTCTACAATATTTTCTTATGCTTTATTCATACATCTCTGCAAAGAGAACCATGCATACAGAAATAGCCAATAACATCAAAAGGCTATGTCAGAAATTCCTGCCCGAAAGCTCCTTCTTAAATAAAGCACTTCAGCTTTCCAAGCCAAACCAATGCAATCATCTGGCTTACAAAACCCTCTTAAGGAACAGTGTAGAAGCTTGTAGCAGCAAAGAGCAATCCATACATAACTCTGCTCCTCACTTGGTATTATGACTGGAAAGCAAATGTGGCTGTGAAGAGGCACCAGTTGTTTTCCAGCAAGTCTTTTTGAAGCCCTCTGATGCTCCTTTTTGCAGAACAGTTTCTTGGCTGTGCAGGAACTGCTGAAGACATGAGCTGTTCGCCACTTTTTAGGTGAGGAATTGAGAAATAAGTGCTGCTTTGTCTCCCTACCAAAAAAGAAAAAAATTAACCCTCCCCCCCGTCTGTCTCTCACTTTTAAGATCCGTTCCGGAGCTTGCCCAGGAGGATGTTGATCCGGAAGATCCAGAAGATTTCATGACTTGTTAACATTTCTAATTTCTTTTCAACTTCTTGTTTCAGCATATCACATAACTGAGCTGAGTTACTCAGAAGGATGTTCCTGTGTGCAAATCACCAGCTTTATGCAAGTGTTAGGAGAGGGATTTAAACCCGTGCTTCGAAAGCTAGAAAGGAGCAGCGTGCAAATCCGCCTTGTTCTGCGTTCCCTGGCTCCTGCTGCCAGCAGGTGAGTCAGAGATGTTCCAAGCATGTAATGCCGAGAGCGCTCGCTAAACACTGTGACATTCCTAGTGTAATACACATTCAATAACAGCACATCAAGAGCTTTTAGGAAGTATTAATTGGCTACAGCTACTTGAGCTCGCCAGAGTTGTAGAAAACCTGGTGTCAGATCGGCTGCTCTAAGCTGCTTGTGAGTGCTGGGGAAAACAAGTCTGGAAGACGAGTTTGGGAATGAAATGTCCGTGTGATGAGGGGAAAGTGCCACTCTGCGGGAGCAGCCATCGCAGTGGGAATGGATGAAGGGTGCTGTGCTTGGCCTCAGAAGTGTCCTTGGGCCACCTGGGTGACTGTGCATGTCATCTGCAGGATGGTCTTTTCCCTGTGTGTCTGTGTATTTTTGAAGGCGGGAAAGCAGGGGCTAAAGCTCAGGTTAGTCTATGGAAGCAGGAGAGCCAGGGAGATTGGAATTCTACTTTGACCTGCAATTTACTGTCTGTTTTAGAGATTATATCTCTTAGATATTCTTATACATAACTCTATCTAAGATTTAAAGTAGGTTGTGGAGATCTCCTAGATGACAGGCTAAAACACAGTGGAGTATAAAAACATGACTTAAAAAGAAGAAGACACAGGGATGGGTTTTTCCTGCCTCTGTTGACTATATCTAGAAATAGCCAGTGTGAGCCAAGTATGAACAGGTCCAGCAAACTCTCCTGCCCCTGTCAAGTCATTAATACTGCCTCCCTTTGCAAACTGACTTCAGCAGCAAGAAGGTTGCATCTTGCTGCCCGTGTGCTTTAATTCCCAAAGCAGTTTAGAAAAGAAAGATGCAGAAAGGGTTAAAAAAAAAAAAAAGGAGAAATAAATCTATTTCCTTTGGGAATGCTTCAGGCTTTGGTTACGGGCTAGGGCCTTACAAAGCCTGATATCCTCAGAGAGGCTGCAGACAGATTGGCAGCGTGAGCGCGAGCATCACTTGCTCTGCCCGCAGTGGGTTTTGCGCTCGCTGCTGGTCGTGGGAGCATCTCTAGCTGCTCCCATCGCTCTCCCCGGGGAGCAGAAGTTCTGCTGGGAGCGAACGCGGGCTGGAGGCAGGAGGGCTGGTGCTTTGCAGACCTGCTGAGCGTTTTTGCCAGGGGCTCACTCCGTGCTCGCTCCCACAGCTCTGCTGAGCTCCCAAGCGGAGCAGCCCTCCTGCGCCCTTCAGGCTCCATTTATCCCGGGGCAAGTCCTAAGTGAGATGCCGACCGGCATTTTCCTTCTGCACAAAGCCATAAATCCTCCAGATTTACCCAGTCAAAGGGCTGTGTAAATCAACAGCTTCAGCCTGTTGAAATGGAGTGAGCAGGAGGCAATGCTGGGACTTTCCTGCCTGTGGAAGAGCTGTGGGAGGACCTGGCTCACGGACACAGTAGCTCCGGGGTGGCACGAGGGGACACATGGTGGCCATGGTCAACCCATGTAGCTATTGATCTTCTCCTGAAGAATAACCATGGGCAAACAGCCCTTTCCCTCCCAGAACCAAGCTAAAATCCATAAATGACCAGTGAAAGGAGGGAAGATGGACAACAGGCATTCTGCAGCCCAGCGAGGGCTGAGCGGAGCCGCTGCCTTTGCTGCTCACACACAGAAACTGCAACCAGCCGCTCGCTTGTGCATCGACTGCTATATATTGTGTGTGGTTATGAATTATGTATCTGGGCAAGGCGAGGTTATGCTCTGAGGGTTGAACCTTGCCTGCCTGCACAGCAGGGGATGTTTCGCTGATAACAGATTAACACTTATCCAGAGCAAAGAGATGGCTGCTCTGTGTGAGGCAGGTTCCTCCTCCACCCCGGCTGGCGGTGGCTTTGCCAGCGTTGCCCTGAGGACGGTGGTGATCCCAAACCTTGGAAACAAGGAGCAGATATCCCTGAATCCAAAAATCCAAAGGAGATTGCTGCTGCTTCTCCCTGTGAGCTCAATGCTATTAACATCCTTGCTAACGTGGGGACTAGAGTAAAAAGTGAGGGTTTTTTAACCTCTGCCCTGGGTGGTTTCCAGGTCGTTGGCAAAGAGGCGTCCCATATGTGGACAGTGGTTTCCACAGCTGGGCTCTGGAGGCTCTGCACGAGCCGTCCTCGCGGCATGCTTGTGGCCAGGGATGGACACAACACTTTCCCTTGGCAGGAATGAAAAACCTCCAAACTGGACGAGTAACCCTGCCCGGGATGCCTAAAACACGCTCTGCTAGACCAGGCCCTGCTAATGGGAACAGGAGGCAGGGCTGGCCTGGCAGCGATGCCTCTGCGTAACCAGGTGTTAAGTGGATTAGAAATAAATAAGCCGAACAGTGCTGCTTTTGCCCCGGGCTGTGCATTAGGAGCAAGATTAAGCGCAGCCAAGGCTATGAAGGTTATTGATAAATCTTTTGTTTGGTCCTAATAAAATTTCTTAGTGGGGGGATAAAGCCCCTGAAAACTGGGAATGAGGGAGTACCCCTTGCCCCATGGTCTAATTAGGCTTTCCAGGACAGATTAATAGAATAGATCTGAAAAACTCAAATATTCAAACCCTTAGAGAGGACCTCATCCGCTTAAATTATGAGGCTAAGACCTCATTCAGCAATACTTCTGAGGAAATAACTGCCACTGCTGTTCACTGCGACGGAGGTCTCCCAGTTCGGCTTGCTGTGATTACAGCACCTTCTCAAGAGTGCTCTTGTATTCCCATTCAGTGCTACTATTTTTATCCTCCTTGAATTCTAAAGGGTATTTCCAAGAGGAAAGCAGAGCAGAGAATAGGAGGTTTGAATTCCACTCAGTCTAATAATTTCTGTAGAAAAGGAGCAGGGAGGAAGGCTGGAAAGAGCTCAATAGCAGATGTGGTTTTGGTGTATCCCCAGCGCTTCAGGGAAGTGTCTGGATGCCCGGGGTCCCTCTGGGCACCTTTCCTGGGAATAGCGGCGATCCCGCTTGGAGCTGGCATTGTGCTCGGCCTCCGCTGGTGGGGACAAGGACTGGGCTTCTTCCAGGTGCCTGGAGGAGGGCTCTGCCCCGCTGCTCGGGATACCCTGCTCCCCTCACGCTTCCCTGGCTCGTCTCGCTGCTGAGACACCCTGGGGAGTTCTTTGATCCTTTTTTCCATATGGGAGACAGAAGCGCAGAGGAACTTAATTAAACCAAATTACCTCAGCCGCCGGAGTCGGAGCTCACTAAGTAGTTGGCATAGGGTCAAATAGGAATCCAGGGTACAGCAGGGAAAGAAAGCATAGGTAGGTCTCTTGAGCCCAGGGAGATGTCTTAACCTTGCCGTGCTCTTCTGTGAAATTATAAAAAGCTTCAGGTCTTCAGGCAGAGCTTCTAAAAGTCTGGAAAATGCAGGAGCTTTCACTGCATCCACCTCCCGATTCACATGTGAGATAAGGGACAATGGGAGTGTTTGGGCACAGAGGCTTTGGGCACCTGGCAGAGGGTCGTGGCTGCAGACGTGGCATCAGAGGTGGGTGAGGACTGCGAGTCCCTGACTTGGCTTGTGACCTTGGCCAGTGCCAATGCGGACCCTGCGTTAAGCATTTACATTGTGCTTAGTTCCTCCTATTAACACAGTTTTGACTTTTACATGTGCTTAAGTTTTCCAAAGCTGCTGAGCACAATCTTGGCATACGCAGCTCGGTCCTGCTCTGTGCAGAGCATCCTGCTTCTCTTGAACATGAAATATAAATCAGAGATCAAGTGAATTATCATGCCATGCTGCTGCTCGGGCAATAGGGAGTCTTTAAATCAATCAAAGCCCAAATAAATAAATAACCACGGAGCAGACAGGCCGGAGTGCCTGTCTGATTCCTATCAGCGGCAGTAATTTAAATCAGATGCTTGCAGTTTCTCGGCTTCCCCGGCTGTGTTACCTGGGCTGCTGGAGTTGCATGAGAGAGGAAGCAGGATTTTGTTCAGAGCTTTCTTTGTTGTTGCCAAAGAAACCATTTCATTTGGTTGCCATGTGTGCAGCAAGTCTGGCTCACTCCATCTGGCTAGCTGGGCTTGAGGGAAGGGGCTAGGGCTGGGGAAAGAAGTGTGCAGAGTAAAACAGCCCCATTAAATACCAGGCTGGTGTAAAAGGGGCTGTGATCCAGAGGGTCTTTTTCAGAGAGGTCTGCAGGAGGGTGCTTGGAGGAGGCCCTGGAAGGTCTTGTCCAGCCTCACCGGGCCAGGAGGTCCCCACGGGAGTGCAAACACTGGCAACAAGTTGAGGCTTTTTGTTAGCACATGGGGGCCGAGGCAGAGCTTCCCACCCTCCGAAGCTCTTCAGACGCTTGAGCTGGGGCTCCCAGGGAGTGCAAGCTGCTCTGACTGCAAGAGCGGGCTGTAAGAACACATCTGAAAGAGCCCTTCAACCTCCAGCACTTGAGAGATTTTACTATTTTCCTTTCAGCCCACGCCGCCACTCGGGAGCGAACACGTTTGAAGTGTTTGATCTTTCCAGGCTGCTTCTCCCTCCCGCAGACACCTGGCTCTGGAGCACTCGCCCTGCGTGCGAGTGAGACAAGATGAGCTTCTCCAGGGCTGCTTCTATGCTTGACATTGCCCTACTCTGTCCTTGGTGTTGTTGGAGCTACCTTGTCCTGGCCAAGCAGGCCAGGAGCAGCACCACGTCCTGTGTGGGTGTGGAGGTGAGTTTGGTGCCCTCGATCCCTGGTGGAGTCATCATGGCCTTGGGGCTGCCTCCAACATGGGCAATGACTCTGGTTGACCTGTATTCGGTGGGCAGGGACCAAAAGCTGCAACGAGCCCTCAGGTAGACTCAGGGGAACCAACCGGGGCAGCAAATGGGAGCTGCAGCCACACAGTCAGTGCTAACAGCCAACATCTGTCCGGACAGGACATAATGCTGGCAAAGGGAGTCTCTTCCCTCGGCAGTAAGAGTCTCTTCTCTTTGTTGATGTGGTTTCCAGGCATCTTTGGTTACTCAGTTGTGGGGTTGTGTCCCTCTCTTGAGTTTCCAGAGGTGTTTTGTGCATCTGGATTTTGCCACTGCTCCGTTTGTGTCTGAGCTCTGTGCTTGCACATGCTGCAGCCCACGGATGCAAGTGCTCTGTGAAAGCAGATGAGACTCTTCACTCATAAGACACCACCAGCTTGGCATGGATTTCATTTGCACCATTTAATCAAAGCAGAACAAATCTGGTAGAGTCATTCCAAGTTCATATTATTTTACTGAGCCAGACTCTCTTTTTCCTTGAGTTACTCCAGTGGCATAATTGAGAGTGGACTTTGGCGTGGTGAATCTGATGTTTTCCCGTCATCTCGCAGTAGAAGATAAAGCAGTCACAGACCTGGGAACTCAAGTTCGAGTTCTGAAGCTTTAGCCCTGAAGGAGGACTGAACTGATGCATCGGTAAGACTTTCTTCTAAAGCTCCATTTGTGACCCCAAAATAATAAAAATCAATCATCAGCTAAATCAGCATATAATCCTGCATTTTTCTGATACAACTCAATCTATATAGCCAATAAGCAAGTATGTAAATACCAGTAATTACACTGTATATAGTTATATGATATATACATTACCCAACCAAACTTTACCAGGTCCACCTCTCTGTTCTGAACACTATTTTGGCACAATGCTACCCTTCCAGTGCATCCCAGTTACAGACTATTGTGTAAATCCTTCTTCACAAATCATTGACCCAATAGATCATAAAAGTTCCTTTATGGTCTGTCAAGACAAGCTAGATTTTTAACATGCACCCTAAGTTAGCACAGTAAAACTTTTATGATGTTTTTAATAACAGGAGCTACTGCACATGAACAGCAACTAATTTTTAAAGCTTTGGTATTTCAGCTGAGATGAGTTTTTTTCCCCCCCATATTGGAAAAATACTTAGGTCAGTGCTTTCAAAAGTAAATATCTAAAGCTAACGTCTTTGCCCTGCCTTGGTGGTCTGACTTCTGCAAATATTAAGCACCTTCTGAAAGCACCTTCTAGAAACCTGCTGCTTTTCTAGTGGTGTAAGTGCAAACAGAGGAGCTGACCTTCTCGTTAGCATATTTTAAAACATTTTGAACTCAAAATGGCATTGCAGTATTATTACGCTAGGAGTTTTTAAAGAAAATTCTTGTTTAGTCACAGAGTTGTCCTAACAGGGACAACCTTGCAGGCATCCCACTCTGATGAGTTGGGGCTATGCCCGGTAGTAGAGCAGATCTGGTGGGACGTGCAGATGTTGAAAAGGTGTTTGCTTTTTTGTTATTGTTTGGTTGTTTTTTTTCCTTCTGGGAAAATGACCTTCTGCTCCAGCTTTAGCAGATCTAGGCTGCCTTGCCTTTGCTTTGAGTCCGGGCATTGCCCATAACAGGCTCAACCAACGTGGTTCCTTCAACCTTTTGTTACGTGACAGATGGGACAGGGCTCTAAAATGCTTCTCCTTACTTTTATGGACAAAACGAGAGCCTTCCAGTCATCGAGTTTATTTGTGTGTGAAGAGCAAATTAGCTGGAGGTGCATCTGGGAATGCTGGTGTGGGTAACCAGCCCTGGCAGCAGCAGGGACTGGGGGTGCTGGTGGGGTCTTCTGTCCCAGTCTGGGTCAGAGCAGCTCTATCACACAGTGATAGAACAGCTTTGATATACATATGTATATGTATGTATGCACATGTGCATGTATATACACTGTATACACACACACACACAGTTTTTTAAGCCCTGGGCACCATGCTCCCCTTCCTTCCATGCAGGATTCGCCCTCTCGGCAGTGGGAATGCGGTGCTACGAAGCCAGCAGCGCTCAGCAGATCGGCGGGGAGGAGCCCTCCCTGTCGACCTGTTAATTAAGATTAATGCACCAGCTGATAAGGATGACTCTGCGCCAACGGCTGCTCTAAGCCAGGAGCTGCAAGGCCGCCAGCTGCACGTTCCTGCTTCCTGCACCGCCAGAGGCCAAACGCAGGGTGCCCCGGGACTGCTGCAAGCCTGTCTGCCCCCAAACCTGCAGGTTTTCTCTGCCGGGTTGTGCATGTCTTGCTGCCAGCTGGATGCAGGGATGATATTTTGCATAGCCCCAGCCAGCCAACCTAAGCCTGGCCTGGTGTCTGCAGTATTGAACCAGGGCTTTCCTGCAGTCTTGTTTTATTTGCAACCGGTGAGGGTTGAAGCAGGGCTCCCAAAACCCGAGGGGAAGCCTGCAGGCGCCCTCCTCTCCTGGGATTCTCCCCGCACGGCTGCCTTGCTTGCACGGCTGCACTCCTTTCCCCAGCACGGGGCTCCCGCGCCAGCCCTAATGAGCGGCACTAATTAACCTGCAGCTTCTCAGCAGCTGGAGGGCCAGGGCTGGTCCTGCTGCCTGAATATGCAGCGACGTGGATCCAAAGGCTAAAATGGGAATATGCCAGCTCCATGCTGCTGAGGGGCCAGAGGTGCTGCTTGCTCCCCCAGTTATTCCCTCTGGACCCGGCTTTTATCCTGCCTTGGGTATTCACCCGACGCTCCAGGGAACAAGGCGCCGTTTTTAGCTCTCGCCGTTACGAGCTCATGTTCAGGAATTACTACTACTATTATTTCCAAGGAAACAGGCACTCGCGCTCATATCTTTTATGTGATTTCTCACATCCGGAGGTTTTCACGTGACTTTGCTGCCTATTTTTAGCTCCTCAAACATTTCTGCCAGCTCTAAAGAAAACCCACCCTTGAAGTCAAGCCCTGGCTACAACCCAGACCTGCACCAAACGCCCCTGCGTTTTGACGGGTCTGTAATGCAGAAAAGCCCCAATTGTGGTAGCTGTGCTCATTCCTGGCAGGAGGGAGTTGTGCCTGCGGGATGCTGCCCTGCTGCTGGGGGCCTGGGCGATGCTCGTGGCTCCCAGGCCGCCCTGGACCCCGTCAGCACCTGTGTTTCAGGTTTGGGGCAAAAAAAGGTGCTTTCCTTCTAAGGTGCAGCGAAATGGGCACAAAACCAAACCGCTTGGCACAGTATGCCATGATGCTGCAGAAAACTGGGATAAGCAGTTTTGTGCTGCTCCAGTTACGGATCTTTAGGGAAAAAAAAAAGGCTGTCAGGTTATAATGGGCACATTCGGAGGACTCTTGCTAAACCACTGCAAATCAGATGCTGGGCACAGCAGGCAGCTGAAGACAGGGAGGGGAAAGTTGCAGCCGAGAGACGGTCTCGGGTCCCCGACAGTCCTTGCTGCGGGTGGGCAGTCCTGCAGGTCCGCCTTGCTGCGGGAGACGGGGAATAGCCCAGAGGAATAATAGCAGGGGAAGCAAATAGCCTGTATTTGCTGGCAGATAGCAGGTATTAGGAGTGCTGTCCATCTTTCTGTATAAGCAATGGGCTGAAAAGCAGGGAACACAGCTATCCGCCCGTTAACAACGGGGTGGCATCACCCTCGGGAAGGAGTTAGATGAAAGTGAGTGTTGTCTGGCACCACACTGAGAACTTCGGGCAGAGTAATCCATGGTTTATCCAAGATTACCTGGGGGCTTCAGGATTTCTTGATGCAAAGTTTCAATTCTGCCTGCTGGGTGGGTCCAACACCCTCCCAAGGTGATTATACTGATTAAATGCATTGGTTGGAAGGTATAGCAATTAATAATAAGCCTAGTTTGCACAGTGACAGTTCCAAAAACCCACGCGTATCATGTTAAAAGCAGGTGATGGAATAACTCCCTGCCTGTGGCTGGGGACTGAAGTGGCCCAGACCAGTCTCAGGTGCCCGAAGGCACAAATCTGAGCCCCATCTGGGTAAAAATGTGCTGCCAGATGTTGCAAACACCTGCAGAAAGGGAGATGCAGCTCAGATGAGCACAGATTGCCACTGCAGCCAAAAAAAACCCTCTTGGCAGGTTAATGCATCTCCCTGCTGGTTAGTGCAAGCTGTTGGTGGGTATAGGTGCCGGGGCTGGGATCCCCCAGGGTGACGTCGTCCCAGCGCTGCTGCTCGCAGGAACCACTTGTTTGGAAAACATTATTTTGTCTTGTGCCCTATTAAGTTGTTGGCACATTGCCCTCCAGCTGCTTGGCATGAGTTATGTGCCAAAGCCATCGGCAGCATTGATGTGATTCTGCCCTGTGCCGTCCTCCTTCCATGGTCTTTGCGTTACAGCACTCTGCAAAGCTGCTCAGGGTCCATATTTTGATTTAAAAGTGTTTCATTTTGAGCAAGGGAACAAAGCCTCAACAAATCAGTGTTGTTAACATTTTCCATCGCTCTTTTTTTTAAAATTCAATATCAATTCTTTTTTCAGTGCTTACCAAAAAGCCAGCTTTCAGCAGCCATATGTGGCTCACGGGAAACAATTTTCATTAGGAGAGAGTGGAAGCATTCCCTAGAGGGACCACAGGCTTGTGAAATGGAGACTACATTTTTCATGAAATCTCCCTGCGAGCGCATGGTCTGTTCTGGAGGATCACACCAGAGCCCCTTCGCTCTGGTCGCTGCAGGAGCTGAACCTGCAGCAGCAAAGTCTCCATCCCCAAAGAGCCACAGCCAAGAGCATCTCTAAAAATCTCCAAAATTACAGCCTGCTGGCCCTCTCAATCCTTTCCAGGGTTTTAACCCAGGATATAAGCAGAATATGTATTTGTACGTTGTGTTGCTAGTGAGTTTTCCTTCGCATAAAAAAATGGTGATATATGACAAGATTAGAAGATTCAGCTTTTGAAAAATCTTTGCGATTTGAGTAGTTGAGTGAAACTGCAACAAACTGGGCATGTTTAGCACCAGCTCCTCTCTTCCTGACATGTAAGCAGCTGAAAATATAGACATAATTAAATGGATTTGCAAAAGCAATCTTACTCTGACAAGCCTATTTTACATTATTTTTATAATGAACTTTAGGCTTCTTATACTATTGCACCAGGAATCCAAATGAATATGCATGGTTTAATCTCCCTTCTCTCACCAATACGCTGACTTTGGCTAAACAGGCGTGTGTATCAAGGCAATGCTGGCAATAAAAATGAAAGAAACATACTATAAAATACATGGAGAAGGTGAGTACTCCTTTTGGTGAGCGGGTACGTATTCAGTTCATTATTCTGGGGAGTCTGGGTAATAATTCAGCTATTTTCCTTGTAAACAATATGATTTACAGTCACAGTGCAGATTTACAGAGGCGTTCAAAACACTTAAACTATAGATGAGCATTTAATGGGGTTTACAGAAAAGCTTAACTAAGACTCACATTTCTGCCTGACTTTCAACAAAAGCCAGGTACCCTTTGTAAGCCCCCCTAAATTTCTATCTGCACCTCTAGAAGTCTATCAGCCTTTCAAAAATCCAGCAGGCCCTGCGCTGTTATCACAGAAACCAAACCTTGAAGACCAAAGGGTGGGAGGGAAGTTTTCCAAGCAGAAAAGTGGGATAGGTTGCTCCTTCTGACGCGAGAATGAAGGGGCAGCAAAAGAACTGAATGTGTGGCAGATGCCAGACTTCTCAAAGAAGAGTTTTTTTTTCAGCCAGCACAGGCTTTAAATGTGGAAATAAGCATTGCTAGACACTGTGGGCGGTACATTTTATGTAGGTTCCAAAACTGATTTGTTCAAGGAAGAAAAATGCACCACAGTCCATAACACTGAGGTGGCATTTTTGGTGGAGGAAATCCTCAGGCTGCAACACACCAGAGCTGACTAGGGAAATAACACTGCATGTTCACCATGCTGTCCCCATTGGGCAGGACCATGGATTCATGGAGTTTAGGTCTGATCTGGTACTGATGTTTGGATGTTTTTTATGGGTTTGTGCGGTCCGAAGTGAGAGTTTACATGTGAATGAAGGTTTGGGTGCAGAGTTCCTGTTTTCCTTCTGATTTCCAGACCCAGAGAGCCTGGCACTGAGGCTGGTTGGCTGAGCCTGATCTTCCTTGTCCTGGAGAGGCCAAATCTGGACAAGCCTGTGGAAGCAAACTGAAATGGATTCTGTGCTGTCTTCTTAATGGAAATCAGCAATGTGAGGTTCAACATCATTCTGCTTTTCTAAAGATAAAAATATTTCTTTTGACATAAAGGGCAAAGTGATATTTCAAAGACAAAAACATAGATCAGTTCAAAAAAAATCCCAAAAAGAGAGAGGCATAAGGGCTTAGCTCCCCAAATGGCTATTAAGCATAAAAGTTTAGATAGAGCATCCAGTTCAAGTCACTACACAACAGAGTGCCAGAAAGTGAAAAGGAAAGTTGTAAGGACCAGTCTTTGCATTATGTGTGAAGTATAAGTATATGAGCATAGAATTATGAAGCCTGCCAAGGTCCAGGGTGAACTGGGCATTGCTCTTGTCCCCAGCTGCTGGCACGAGTCACGCTCAGCATTGCTTGCTCTAGCAGATGAGCAGGGTCCCTCTCACAGCCACAGAGCAGGGAGCAAAGTGGAGGGCAGTCGGGATGCAGGACCAGCCAGCAGTCTGGGATTTGGAATGGGAAGGGGAAAAATTGTTGTAGAAAGAAGTGTTAGGAAGCGAGAACAGAGCACAGCTCCTGGGCTTGGAGTGGATGGATCTCCTTCCCCAGCACACAGACCCATCTTTATTTTGAGCCCGCAAAGAAAAGCTCCCTCAAAGTCCCTGGGGACAGATAATTGTTCAGGAGTCCCTGGGTACATGGAATGGCATTTCCAGCCATTTCCAGCTGCACGTGCCCCCTGCCGCATGCATTTGCCGTGGCAGTGGGAATGTGCGGGCCAAGTCAGGCATGTGTTTCCACCTGGTTCTTCTTTCCCGGGGCTGCCCAAACGTTTCCTGAGCACCCAGAGCTCAGCTGGAAGCACATCTGGCCTGCAGAGACCTCAATGAGGGGTCCCCAACAAGGAGACGGAGCCAGGGCTCAGCTGGGAGCACCCCGGCATTTGGGATGCTCCTGTGTCCTGGCTTTCTGGGCTGTCCAGTTTCAGGACCTCATTGTAACAATCTCCTTCCCCTGTATTCATCTCCAGGAATTCTGCTGATTTCCACAGGCTCAAATGTTAAGGAACCCTTCCAAATATAAACACCTAAGAATAAATCCTTTCCTTTTATGCCTGCGAATATACCAGCGTCTCAAGAGGGACTATTCCTAATATTACATCTTCTCATAAAAATCTCAGCACTGATTGCAGTAAGTATTCACTCTAGGAGCAATAAAAGACACACACAAAAATGCCTGGTGCAGAAGAAAACAGAGAGAAAAAAAAAGGCATGTGTGGGGGAGAAAAACTTAAAAATACCATGTAGCTCTCTATGTTATTCAGGATGAAAGTAGGTAAGAAGCTAGGTTGAGAAGACCTTTTAAAAAAGTCGAAAGAAGCCATTCACAGGCTAATTAACGGCATGCTTGAAGCAAATGTTAACAATTAACTGATTGAGCATTTCAAGGTGCAATTCATTTTAAACCTAACACCTGTGAGTGCTCCTGGCTTTGGCACTTGCTTGCAAACAACTGTCCTGTTCATTCAGCTTGCCTTCTTCCTCGCCTTTTTGTTGTTGATGTTGTTGTTGTTATTATTTTGCTCTGAGTTCTTTATGATCCTTAGATGGGATCCTTAAAATTACAGCAAGTCCCATCCTGGACAGTGTAAGGAATTCAAGATCATCCAGAATTACATTCCACGATCTACCATTGCTCTGCTTGTCAAGGTGAGCAGCTTACTGACGTTTCTTTGGAAGATGCTGAGAGTTTAATTGCTGCTGGATTGATTGCCATAATCATCAATTAATTATCAATTGTCAAACTCTAGTGTCTGTGATTTAAAATGGAAGTTATCTACACTGTAAAAGGTGTGTTGTTTGGGGATGGGGGTGTGACTCTAAGCAAGCAAGGTCATTCATATATATATATATAAACTATATATATGTATATATATATTTTTTTCCATGAACTCATACAATGATTCAGCCCAGGAGGGATCTCTTGGAGGTCATCTAGCCCATTCCCCTCTGTAGCCTGACATGTTCTTCCTATACTGCTGGCCTGTAATTCCTGCCGTCATCTGAAGAAGCCTTTGGCTCCTTGGTTTAGGGGGGGGACGGAATAGTTTTGTTAGCAGTTCCCACAGCATGGCCTAGACCCTTCTAAGCCACAAGTCAACCTAGGATGCCAGTGGGTCTCGTGGTGACCTTGGCTGCAGAGCACGGGGTCTGGTAGCAGCTGAAACCTGCTGCAGGTCCTGTCTGGGTGCCAGCAGACAGACCTGAGCTCTCCGGGCTGGGCAGCAAACCTGCAGGTATAGGAATAAAGCACTCATTTTTCCTTATCCTCCCTACACTGCACCATAGCAGCCTTCAACTTGGAGAAGAGCCACCCCAGCTGCTCCTCGCTGCCCAGGCTGGTGGCACACCAGGTTGATGTTGCTGCCATGTCCCTGTGAGAAGGGTTTGCAGAAGTCCTTGGCTCCATCCTGCTGTGGAGCTAAGGACTTAACCCTTGCAAGAGCCCGGTGCCCTCATGTGCACTTTGGGATATCTTATGCAGGCGGAAAAGCAATCAGTAAGACCTATGGCATGGGCATGCCGTGCTGTGAGTGTCTGTCTTCACCAGATTGCTAGCTGGGGTCCAGCTTTTGGCCCCTGGAGAGGAGGAAAGCACTTGAAAATGTCCTAGTTAGACATGTGGTGACAAGCCCATTCTCAGCAGCTCTGGATTCAAAGTCGCCTTTAAGTAGATTATAAATGAAATGGGTCCTAATTTATTTTCCTTGGGATCTGACTGCTTTTGTGAGCTCTGTTATGAAAGAACTCCCTGGCTGAGTTGGATGCTGTAGTGTGGAGCTGCAGAAGGGTGCACTGTGCCTGCTAGGAATCTACTGATTTTGGCTCCCAGGCTTTTTCACCTTAAATGAGCTTTCTGTAAATTAATCCACATCTGCAGGATTTCGTTTGGGGTCCTCCACGTGGTGGGAACTGCAAGGCTTTGATCGCTAATGCACCTTTAGTCCAAGCCACTGCCGAGAAGCTTAGTTGTGTGAGATGCAAAATAAAACCCCTGGTAAAGTCACACTTAGGCTTGAGGGAGATTTAAATTTGCAGTTTAAAATAACAAAGCTCAAAAAGTCAGATTCCAGCAACAACCTCAGCTTGATTGTGTTGCATATCCTGTGCATTTTTTATGGTGTGGACCCTCATGCATGTGTTTTACTGAAAAACCCTGGGTTTAATATTGAGTTGCTTGTAAAACACATTCCACGAAAGGTGCGCAATGAAGCTGATGGCTGCACTAGGGCTTGGCCACCGTCACGACAGGTAATGCCACTTCAGGCAGCATAGAGCCCTTGCACTAAAGGTCCTCGAAAGCCCCATTCAGACTAGAGTCTATTAATATATTGGATTAAAGTCGAATTCAGCACCGGCAGGCAACAAAGCCACTGCCATAAGGGGGGAAGCAAGGAGGAGATGTCAGCAGCTTTAGAATTGCAGGGACTCTGGTGCTCATCCACAACGTGGAGCAATGAGATAACACAGCAGAAGGGTAAAACTTTGTCTCTTGCAATAATGTCTGTGTTGGGGAAAGGGATGGGCAATAGAGACGTTTTTAAGAGCTGCTATGAAACTTAAGAGTTCCTTAAAATGAATTGCCTTGCCTTCAAAGAGACTGACTTTATTTCTTTTAAATAATACAATAATCAATAATAGGTTAAATCTCCACTACATTACAAATCCTTTTGCACAGTTACAACAGAGAGGAGAGAGGGGGGGAAAAAAAAAATGAAAACCCTCTTGTGGTTCTTTGTGGTTTCTGGCCAGGGCTCTGGTGCAGCAGAGCTCTGCTGAGCCACAGCTGGGGAGCGGAGGGGAGTCCAGGTTGTGCCAAGGAGATCCAGCTGGAGCCCGAATGATCCCTGGGCTTGCCTCTCTCCTGAGAGTTAAGATTAACTCTTAAAGAAGCTTTTGCAAAGGAAAATTTAAGAGCAAAGCTACTTGCTTGGTAAAGCACTCTCCCTCCTTCGCTGTTGCTTTTAATGTATCTGAGGACCTCGAGCTTCTGGCACATGATGCTGCCGAGTCCATGCATGTGATATTCCTTCCCCTGGCACTTGGGAAACATGCAGTCACAGGCCAGGGTACCCGTTCAGCAGCGTTGCTGCTTGCTCAGGGTGCTCGAGCTGCTTCCTCCTGCCTTCTCTGAGCTCAACCCTGCGGCCAGCCAGCGATGCGCGTCCAGTCCTGTGCATGCAGCGCTGTGCACAGAGCCCCGGTGCCTGCTCCAGTACCTGGAGCAATGCACAAGCAAGTCTTTTGGGGCTCTTGGTTGCTTTTGGATATGGAGGTGGACAAGTTGCATTAAGCATCACATGTTTTATTAATCACTGGATTAAGCAAACATGTAAAACCCACCCAGCTTGCTGGCAGGAAGGCAGGGTGCTTCTGCCCCAAGGCTCACATAATTTATGCTCCTTTCTCCCAATGCATCGTGTTTTCCTGTGCCACCAGATTTAAGCTTCCTCGGGAAGGGAGAGTGCACGTGTTTGCATGTGAGGATGCCCTGCACCAGCCATTCACCAGCCATTCCAAACACCTTGTTCAGTGGGTTGCAGTAGTGTGTTTCGGAGTATTATTTGCCCCTGCCCCATGCGGTGCAGAGGGCAGTGGAGAGGTGGCACTGGAGCAGCGGCAGAGCCCCTGCGAGGGACAGGCTTTGCACATCACCTCACAGACAGTGGTTCCTAGCTCTGCACAAAAAGGGAAGAAGGGACCCCAGCAAGTCAGCAAGACTGTTCCTGCTTTGAAAGCCACTTTCTGTGGCTCTCGCAACACCCTTGGAGCTGCTGGAACGTTTCCCCCTGGCCTGCCCGCGATGTGAGGCCCCGCTGACTTGTGGGCCTCTTGCTGGCAATTTGGGCAGATCCGCTTTGTGGAGCGGCCTCCTGTGGCTCTTTTCTTCCTGTTCCCTCCCCCAGCCTTTGCCGCTCCTTAACAGCTTCCCTGCCAAAAAGCCAAGTCCTTTCCCACCTCTATGCCTCTCAGCTCTCTGGCCCTTCTCTGAAGTCTCTGAAGTTTTTTTTCACTGTTATGTTTAGGTTCATTCAACAAAATTCTTTAGTTTTCAGATGGATAACGACGGCCAGTTAAAAGAAAGTGCTACTTGTTAAAGGAGTGTTTGTCACCTATCATGTGTGAGCCACGGGAACATGTTCGCTCCCAAATGACCGGTCCTTAAATACTGCGATTTTGGAAGCTGCTAAGGGATCAGAGGGGTCACTAAGTCAAGGCTCTCCGAGTGGATCCTGTTTGTTTTGGAGGAGAAATGGTTCCCACCAGGGCATTGCCACCTCTGAGCCTGGCTTTGTGTTTGTGTTGTGTGGCCGTGTCCCCGTGCAGTACACGAGGGAAATGAGGACTGGTGTGTGACAGCCAGAGAGCTGCTCTGCAGCCCTCCCGGGCAATGGCTGCCATTACAAATCATTTGCTCCTTTCATGAATGCTACAGAGAAAATCAGCTTCAAAATTTCAGATGTAGAGCACTGAATGGGATGGGCTCGCTGAAGGAAAATCTTTTGCAGAGCACTCTTTCCAAGCAGGCCTTCAGAGGGTGTCTGTCATCTACGGGGAAAACTCACCTAGGCAAGAAATACAGTTTCCATCTCTCCTGCATCCCATTTCAGAAGAGCATCTCGCAGGCAGGTGACACCGCTAGCATTTTGTCTCTGGGTCCCAGTTCTGACCCAAGAGCTCTTCTCTGATCTGCTGCCTTTTCCTGCTGCAGGTTTGGGTGCTGATTTTGGTGCACTGATATTTCTCTCTGGGCTAGTTTAGGCCTCTTCTCTTGGTATCCTTTAAAAGCAGTTTTTTGCAGCCATTT